>JAZKJV010000349.1:261246-641535 GCA_037367405.1 Ottelia alismoides
GTAAGAAGGAGAGGGGGGAGGGTGTTGGCAGGGGTGGGTGGGAGGAGGAAGAAGGGAGCGCAGGGCGCTGGAGGACAAAGAATGTAGGGATGGGGTTTTTTTGTTTTTATTTTTGATTAACTTCAACCGTTAGATGTAGGATTGGTTAGATTAACTCACTACTTGGGTTGAGTTAGTGATAAAAACTAACGGAGGGTTATGGGTGTAAAAACGGAGTACTTATTTAAGGTCTTGAATGTAATTCATGATTATCGAGGGTCCCTGGGGTAATTACGGAACTTACTCAGGGTTATGGGTGTAAATATCCCAAAAATAAAATGTATAAACTTGCGGCATTACACCAATACTGATGGAAACATTGTATTTACAAAAATGGCACCGATAATTTACAATGTTAACTGGAATGTCCGCTTTTAGTTGCCTTTGATAGTGTTAAATCTAACAAAGACAGGCGATGACACTTGGAGTGTTAGCTGTCATATAAGAATTGCATCAAGAAGGCTGGCAAAGGATTAACCCATCTCAAGTCTAAAATGAATGCAACTTGTTAGAAAGTATGCTTGACATTCTCCGAGTAACATTGCATGACCTTAACTGTAGCACTCCTAGTCCCGGGTACGGGAATAAAAGAGCGTGCAAGATTGGTTATCGCATGCCCTTGTGGTTTGCTGGCTACACGACGAAGTTCTGGTGGACATCGCCTCGGCGTATTGATAACTAAGGATAAGATTTACCGCATAAAGGTCTGGAGGTTGCGTGTTCTTCTTGGCACAACACAAGTGTTCAACAACACTCGACATAGAATAGTTGCAACATCCTACGAAAGAGAGTGGGATTCACTGGTGACATGGCATGATGACATGGCGTGCTGATGTGTTAGACAACATGGTATGCTGACGGAGCGTGTGAGGTGACGTCAGTTGTAGAAGACGAAGGACTGCACGGAAGATGAAAAGTCAAGACGTGTAAAGCACCACATTGGAAGACGGTGATCACATTGCTGCCTTGGATGGATTCATGGTGGAGATCCAGTCCACACTAGGTACTCATGTCCATCGCTTGGCTCGTTTGGAGGACAAGGCATGCTCGAGATCATCATGCATTGACAACTAGAGTATGCACTCGACTGACGTGGTGAAGGCTCTTGGGGAAAAGCTAGAGGAGCTTGAGGCCCTGATGCATGTGCTACATGATGAGTTCTCTGTTATCAAGAAGGCAGTAGCAAACATCGACGGATCCAGCGATGCACGAAGGTCAAAGGTCACAGAACCTAAGTCCTCATGTATGCGATGTGTCAAATACTTGAAAAACTTTTTGTGGAGTAGTCGTGCATCCAAAGGAAGACTAGAGATCTCATATTGGGATGAGTCGGTGACAGAGCAGTTTCTACCCACCAACACTGGTAGGGTAGCGAGGGAAGCATTCCGAAGGCTGAAGCAAATAGGAACCGTACGGGAGTACTGTTGGGAGAAAAAACTTAGATCAATTATTCAGAAAACCCTAGGCTCTCTTATATAGGGAGAGACCTTAAGGGTAAATTACACAGTGGTCTATAAAGGACAAAGAAATAATGACAAGATACATAAAGATATAATAATAATAAGAACTACCTCTACACTCCCCCTCGAAGGTGGACCATAGATGTCTATCATGCTCAGCTTGAGTGAACATAATTGAAAAGGTCCTCTGTGCAATTGGCTTGGTGAATACATCTGCGGTCGATCTCCTGAGCTCACATGTGTAGTAAATATCAATCCTCTCTGGATCAAGTCTCTAGTGTAATGGCAGTCAACTTCAATATGCTTGGTTCTTTCATGAAAAGCGGGATTGTTGGCAATGAATAAGGCTGCCTGATTGTCACACTGAAGCTTCATAGGTAGAGGCACAGCTACATGTAGATCTTCTAGTACGGATCGAACCCACATCATTCCCGTGCTAGCTTGAGCCATGGTCCTATATTCAGATTCGGCATTGGACCTTGCCACAACAGTTTGTTTCTTGCTTTTCCAAGAAACCAGAGAGCCTCCAACTAAAATTGCGAACCCTGAGGTTGATTTTCGATCCTTAGGGCATCCTGCATAATCGGCGTCTGCACACGCTGAGATAGATAAATCTGTGCCCTTTCTGAATAACAACCCTGAACTTGGAGAAGACTTCAGATACCTCAGTATCATGTGTATAGCATCCATGTGAACTTGTCTTGGCTGCTCCATAAATTGGCTCACCCTGCTTACGCAAATGCAATATCTGGGACGAGTTATGATAATGTAAAGGAGTTTTCCACCATTTCTCTATATCTCCTCTTATTTACTTCATCAGTATCACCATCATACAACTTCATGCTAGGGTCCATGGGAATACTTGATGGTTTGCATCCATCCATGTCTGTCACAATCAGGAAGTCTGTAATGTACTTCCGTTGGGTCATCACCAAGCCCTGTGCATTCCTTGCAAATTCCAACCCCAGAAAATATCTTAGGGTTCCAAGATCCTTTGTAACAAACTGACGGCCTAGGAATGCCTTCTCCCTTTCTAAGCCCTGAACATCATCTCCTGTAACAAGAATATCATCCACATAGACCATAATGACAACCGTACCTGCCGATGACTTCTGGACAAACAAACGAGTGGTCTGCATTTGACCTCTTGAATCCCTATTGCTCAATAAGGTTGGAAAGCTTCTGGAACCATGCTCTTGGACTCTGTTTGAGGCCATATATTGCCTTGTGAAGTCTACAGACCATCTGCTTCTCCCCCTCAGCAGTAAACTGATGCAGCGTGATCGCAAACTATAGGGCCGCATTTATTTAATTAATTAGTCGTCAATATTATTTACGTTGTTAAGTTGTCGTAATTATCTAATTAAATAATGAGATCGCCTGTGATCTCAACGTTAATTTCGTAGATTTTAATTTTAATTTTGGTCAATTAAGTAGTTAGAGTCATTATAGGCAAGTCGGTTGTCAATTTTAATTTAATTTACTATTTTTGTAACCCCATCTCTCCTATATAAAGAGATGGTAGTCCAATGTTTTTAGGAGTCAAGTATGAATTAAAGTTGAGATTTTTATCTCTCTCTCCTTCCTCCTCTCCCTCTCTCTCCACGCGATCTCCGCGGTTCCTCCTCCTTCAACCTCTCGTATTCCCCGGCAAGTTCTCTTCTCAACCCCTCTATTTTCTCTTCTCAACCCCTCTTTCTTCCACCAAATATCCACCATTCAATTTTTTTTTCCAAATTTAGCGACGCGCCAAATCCATTTTGCATCATTTGGTATCAGAGCATGGATATTGAATCGTTCCTACGATTCAACGAATCCCGTGGCATATTGGCGTTTGAAGCTTGATCTCAACCGCATATCTCATGGGCCGCATGCGCGTTCGCGTCAACGGAAGTTCAAAAAGCGCCTTACGGCATCCCTGAAGGTTCAAGCATGGCTGGACGCGCTAACCGACGAAGAAAACATCGTCGAAGAAGACGAAACGACCGCTGTCCAGGTCGTTTTAGAAGAAAAGAACGCTGAAACACTTGCTGAATAGGTACTTCCAGATTCGCCAAAATCCCCGAGATCGACCTCCGCCTCCTCCACAGCCCTTGGGCGGACTCCACCCACCATCCTCCGCACCTCCTACCCCCTCCCCGTGTGCACCCAACGCTCCCAGCCCTCCGGTCACCCATGCGCATCACCACCCACATCCCCTCTCGGACCCGCCAATCCCTCTGCGCCCTCGCCGCCCCGGTTCCGCGCCCAGCGCCGGCTCACCCAGCGACCCCTTTCCTGCCCCCCCGGCGCCGCCTCTCCTCGCACATACAGCGCCGACGCCGCCCGCTGGCCCGCCGCCCTCCCCTCCATCTCGCCATCGCCAGCCCGACTGGCGCCGCGCCCGCCATCTCCCAGAACTACTCCCGTCGCATGCCCTGATCGCGCGCCTCGCGCACCTCGCCTAGCCGCGACTGCAACACCCATCTCCACGCCGCCGCCCACGCAGTGCCGACGCCGGCTCGCCCCCACCGCCGGCTACTGGAGGTTCCACGTCGCCCGCCTGGCCTAAAAAGAGGCCCCAAACCCTAAGGGCAAGAGGGAAGGGAACCGAATCCCTGGAATTGGGGGATTGGGAAATTATTGAGAAAATTGCAAAAATAATTCCCAAGAAATCCCCTATTTGCAGAAAGAAAAGGGGCACTAAGAATGAGGGGTGCGAAATTACACCACACCCCTGGCGACCGAATATTTAAGAAAAGAGGCTGGAAATCAGAGATTTGGGATCCTCCCTTATCCCAATAGGACTAGGGCCTTGGGCTTCCTTATAAAAGGACCCCATGGCTTCATTCCTTAGCCACATCTCTTTTCCTCTCCTTGTGCTATTGCTTCACTATAGATTTCCAAAGGCCATATTCTCCATGCCGCATCAATTTTTTGAGCATCCCGGGAAGGAGACAACAATCAAGATGACGCCGCCGTTCGCACCGCACATGTTCTTCAACCACGACGGCCGCGCCATTCCCGCCCGCATATGGATTCCGCCGTTCGCTCCACATCAGTTCTTCCAGAAGACGACGGAATGCGTCGAATCTTCCTCCAAGCCTGCAGATCCAGCAATTCGTCGGGAGACGAATTTTAAAGCGGAGGAGAGTTGATGCAGCCGTGATCGCAAACTATAGGGCCGCATTTATTTAATTTAATTAGTCGTCAATTTTATTTACGTTGTTAAGTTGTCGTAATTATCTAATTAAATAATTGAGATCGCCTGTGATCATCAACCGTTTATTTCGTAAATTTTAATTTTAATTTTGGTCAATTAAGTAGTTAGAGTCATTATAGGCAAGTCGGTTGTCAATTTTAATTAATTTACTATTTTTGTAACCCATCTCTCCTATATAAAGAGATGGTAGTCCAATGTTTTTTTTTTGAGCTCGTAGTCCAATGTTTTTAGGAGTACAAGTATGGAATTAAAGTTGAGGTTTTTATCTCTCTCCTTCCTCCTCTCCCTCTTCTCCACGCGATCTCCGCGGTTCTCCTCCTTCAACCTCTCGTATTCCCGGCGAGTTCTCTTCTCAACCCCCTATTTTTCTCTTCTCAACCCCTCTCTTCCCACCAAATATCCACCGTTCAATTTTTCTCTCCAAATTTAGCGACGCGCCAAATCCATTTTGCATCATTTGATGCAGCGTGGAATCGGATATATAGGGCTATATTTATTTAATTTTGTCCGATAAATTAGAGTCTCATTTTATTTAATTTGTCGTCGCATTTTTATAAAGAGATCGTGTGAGTCTCAACTAGTTAGTTAGAGATTTGAATTTCTTAGTTAGTCGGTTAGAGTCAAATTAGGATAAGTTGTTTGAATTTGATTTTGAATTTCAATTTTTGGAATCTCATCCCTCCTATATAAAGGGATGATAGGCTATTGTTTTTGACAGGTCAGAATTATATGAAAACTTGAGATTTTATCTCTATCTCCCTCTCTCTACTCCTTCTCCCTCTACGCGGTCTACGCGCTTCTTTCTTCCTCTAATCCCTCTTTCTCTGACGAGTTTTCTCTTCTCAACCCTTCCCCTTTCTTCTTCCACTGAAAATCCACCAACAAAAATCTTTATTTTCACCGTCGCCGATTTCTTATTTGCATCAATTGGTATCAGGAGCATGGAAGTTGAATCGTTCTCACGATTCGACGGTCCTGTCGCATATTGGAGAATGAAGCTCGATCAAGCAACCCTATCACGTGGATCACATGCACGTTCGCGTCAACAAAAATGCAAGAAGCGCCTTCCGGAAAAGCATCAAGGTTCAACAATGGATAGACTCATGGTACAATGTTGATATTTTTATGGTACAAGTTGACGATGAACAAACTCTTGTCGTCGACGATGATCTGTGCGCTGTTCAGATCGTTGTGGATGGAAAAAACGACAACAACGACGACCTGCTCGCTGTCCAGACCGTGTTGGGCGAAAACATCGTCGACGATGATTTTCTCGCTGTCCCGACTGTCCTCAGAGGAGGAAAACATCGACCTGCTTGCTGTCTAGGTATTTTCAGACCTGCAAAACGCCCCCGAATTCGACTCTGGCACCATCCACGACCCTCTCCCGGACCCCCGTTGCAGCCCCAACACCTCCGAACGCCACCCCCGTGCCACCAACCCCCCTCGCACGCCCCCACAGACCAGCTGCAACCCCCTCCCGTCTCCCAACACCGCCGCCGCCACCACCCTTTCCCGCTGTCCCCAAAGCCCCACCCCTGCGACGTATTCCCCTGCCCCTAGAGTCACCTCCCGCCATTCCCGTACCACTTGCGGTACAGTCCCTAAACCCATGCCCCCTCCCGCAGCCCCTGAACCCCCTCCTGCCCACCCCCTGTTGCCCCACCACTACCGCCGCCACTGCCCGGCGCCACTTCGCACCACCACCAAGATTCCTTCCCTCCGCCACCCCCACGCCAACCTACCCGCACGCGACCTCGCGCCCCCAGCTACCCTCCCGCCCCATCATCAACACACCCCCTCACACCATTGTCGTGCGCACAGAGGAGCAACCAACCCCCTCCATGCCGCTCGCCCGTGCCACTACCAGCCCTCCCGCCCTACCTGACATGCCATCCTTCTGCTCACCAGCACCTTCTTGTTGCCGCCGTCGTTTCACTATGAGGGTGGAACCCCTAACATATTCAGGGAGCCATCCACATTCGGATCCCTGGAAATAAGGAAAATAAATGAGAAAAATTGTGGAAAAACCCAACCCCATACAAGTTTTTATGAGAAGGTCAAAAGAAAGGAGCCCCCATATGAAATCTGTTTAAATGAAGGGGTACGAAAATTGCGGAGATGTCCTCCAATTGGAAAGACCTACAAACGTAACGTTGAGGAAGATCTAATTGAAGGAATTGCAAGCTACAATTTCAAGGATCGAATTCTCCAACGGCACATCGAAGACGAGCAATCCGTCGGGAGACGAATTTTTCAAGCGGAGGAGAACTGATGCAGCGTGAATCGGATATATAGGGCTATATTTATTTAATTTTGTCCGATAAATTAGAGTCTCATTTTATTTAATTTGTCGTCGCATTTTTATAGAAGAGATCGTGTGTGATCTCAACTAGTTAGTTAGAGATTTGAATTTCTTAGTTAGTCGGTTAGAGTCAAATTAGGATAAGTTGTTTGAATTTTGATTTTGATTTCTATTTTTGGAATCTCATCCCCCCTATATAAAGGGATGATAGGCTATTGATTTTGACAGGTCAGATTATATGGAAACTTGAATTTTTCTCTCATCTCTCCCTCTCTCTACTCCTTCTCCCATCTACGCGGTCTACCGCTTCTTCTTCCTCTAATCCTCGTTCTCTGACGAGTTTTCTCTTCATCAACCCTTCCCTTTCTTCTTCCACTGAAAATCCCACCAACAAAATTATTTCCACCGTCGTCGATTTCTTATTTGCATCATAAAACCCAGTTGGCTGCTGCATGTAGACTTCCTCCTGTAGGTCCCCGTACAGGAAGGCATTTTTGACATCCATGTTGGGATATACTCCTTTCACGAACCACGACCACAGATAAGAAAATACGAAGGGTAGAATGTTTCGCCACTAGAGATGAAAGTGTCCATGTAGTCTACGCCATAGGTCTGTGTAAACCCACGGGCGACCAACGTGCTTTGTACCGATCCAAAGTGCCATCTGCATGATATTTAACTGTGAAGACCCACTTACAGCTCACAATGGATGCATCAGGAGGAGCAGGAACCATTGACCATGTGCCACGGACTGCAAGTCACTCATCTCTTTCTTCCATAGCTAATCTCCAGCAATCATTCTTCAAAGCTTCCTGGTAAGTCCGTGGTATATCCACGGAAGACAAGGCTGATGCAAATATCTGAAAGTCACCAGTGAGACCAGGTGAAACGAAACCTGTGAGGCAAATGGATAAGAGGCACATAGTCGCTTCTGCTTCCGAATAGCAATCAGAACATCAAGATCATCACTGCTGCACTGGATGGTCTAGTGTCTACCTGTACTGAAGAATCCTGCACATGTACCAAATCTGACCCGTCAGTAATAATGCCATCTGAACATACCTGAGGCGTGATGGGTGGCTGATATGTAGCCTGAGCAGGACCTGACCGACGCGTATAGAATTTTGGTAGAGTGAAATGAGGGGTCGTGGAATGGGTGAAGGAGGAGGTGGTGGTGGAGGAGGTGGTGGTGGTGGTTGCTGGCGTGGAGGCCGGAACATGGGAAGACTCATGTGAACTCCAAGTAGGTGGTGGAGGAACATAGACATCATCATTGGTAGTTGATGGTACCAGTCTGTCACCTGCAGGAGAGAAATACATGACAGACTCAAAGAAAGTGACATCAACACTCACGAAGTACTTCTTATTTATAGGGATCATAACACCGGTTAGCCCTTCTGAGTCCTGGAATAACCAACAAAGACACACTTGACTGCTCTAGGAGAGGTTTGTCAAGTCCGGGAGACAGTAGATGAACAAATGCCACAGTACCAAAGACACGTGGAGTCAGTGAGAATAATTCCTTGTCTGGAAAAAATAAGAGAAATAGGTATCTTCTCACCAAGAACAGAGGATGGCATTCGATTGACCAGATAACATGCCAGTAGAACAACGTCCCCCCAGAAAGAAATAGGAGCACAACTCTGAATCAACAGGGTTCGAGTAATATCCAAGAGATGGCGATGCTTTCTTTCCGCCACACCATTTTGCTGTGATGTATATGCACAAGTGGTTTGGTGAATAATACCCTTTGATGAAAGAAATTGAGAAAGTGAGCCATGTGCAAAATTCTAGGGCATTATTCGTCCGAACATATTTGACTGAAGAAGAGAAAACATTGTGCACTTCATTAATTAAATTCTTGATCACATCTCCTGCTTCAGATTTATTCTTCAAAAGAAATATCCATGACACGAGAGAAATCATCCACTACCACAAGATAAAATCTGTGCCCCTGATGATCGGGTACACGACTCGGACCCATATATCTTAATGTAACAACTCGAATGGGGAGCTACTGCTCCGACTCTGACGACATGGAAAGCTCGACCTATGATGCTTTCCCAACTGACATGCTTCACAACGAAAGGACGAACTAGGAGAGATCTGGGGCCGAAGATGGCACATTTTCTGGAGCGGAAGGTGACCAAAACGAGATGCCAGATGTACGGAGAAACTGGTCCGGCAGAATGAGAGGAGATGCCAGCATAGGAATCCCGAACCCAGCCGATATAGACCATTCTGCTCAGAACCACCGCCAATCCACCCTGCCCGTTAGTATGTCCTGAAAAATGAGAGAAGACGGGTCAAAATATAGCATGACAATGCAAATCCTGTAATCTGACTAATAGATACGGATTCATTGAGAACTCAGGAGCATGTAGGACATTTCTGTAGATGCATAGTGGAGGATAGGAAGACCTCCCCCTGTCCAACAAGGGGTGAATGAGTACCATCTGCGATCTGCACTGAACGACCGTGAGGAATGTCCCTGTAGGACTGTGTCTGTCTCTATCTCGGCAGAGATGATGCGTGGCTCTCGAATCTAACCATTCAAATATATCATGAGAAGGTGTGAATGCAGTAGATATACCTGAGGTACTAGCATCAACAGGTGAACTGGCGGAGGCTGTAGTAGTAACATCTGAAGGACCACCAAGTCAGAATCACCAGATGAATGTGGCATAATATCTCGGAGACGTGCCCCAAGTTCGTCAAATCGAATATCTGCAGTAGATGGTAATGGGGACTGAGAATGCTATGCAACACGTGCCGATGCTGGGAACCCATGCTTAGAATAGCATGTCTCCTCCGAGTGTCCTGTGCGGTGACAATAGGAGCATGTCTGACTGAAGCGACCACCCCTTCCCTGAGGTCCACGTCCACGACCACGACCAGAAGACGGGCCACCTCTCCACACGAGACTGCCATCGCCGATGGGGGTGGAGTAGAAGAGCTGGAGGAAATTGGAATGCGATTGAGTCTCCTGTAAACATCCTCCACTGGAGGAATAACTGCATCAGCTAGGATCTGAGACCGGGCGGCGTCATATTCAGGATCAAGAGCCCGCAAGTAGAACACCCACCATGGTGGCGTTCCGAAACGTCTTCTGCTGTTCAGGAGTGGCAGTGAGTGGGATAGTATGGTATAACTTCTCAAACATCCCCTCTTAGGGATGTGTATAAGGAATGGAGAGGTCTGCCGCTCTGCTTCATTGTGAAAATGTCATGCTGAAGCTGCAACATCTTGGTCTCATTTCGTACCTGCGAATATGTAGCGGCGAGAATATCCTACATCTCCTTGGCAGTGGGCTGATGAAGGACGTCATTAGCAATCTCCATCATCAATGTACCAGACAAACCAGACCTTTACGTAGGAGTCATCAACCTCCCATGAGGCATATATCCCTGTCTTCTCTACGGGCTCATCCTCGGTATGAATGTGGCTTCTTACCATTCGACTTCATGAGGCTCATGAACTGCATAGCCCAGAGCTCATAGTTAGACCCGTCCATCTTCACTATTGGCACATGACCTTTGAATGCGCTGGTGGAGGGCATATTGACCTTCGATTCTGGCATACTGCCGCTGGAGAAGAACTAGGGTTGTAGACAAGGTAATGAATGTCTACACAAACTGCATCGGATTCGAGTGCGTTATGTAGAGGCTTACGCACTCAATTCCATATATCGGCGGAAGAGACGAGGTTGGCTAGGGCAAGACTTAGATGAGGCCGCCTAGGAGGCTAGCGGCGAGACAAGCACCCGCCTACAGCCCTGACGGCTGGAACAAAGGCCCGCCCAAGAAGTGGCGGCGCGACCCGGGAGGTCGCGGTGAGGATCGACGGCGGCGGGGGGGGGACCGCTTGGGAACGGTCGGTGGCGAGGGGGTCCGCCTAGGATGGGTCGACGGCGGGCTGGGGGGGGGGGGGCGCCTGGGAACCTTCGGTGGCGGGCTGGGGGTCGCCTGGGAACCGGTGGCGGCTGGAGAGAGAAAGAGGGGCGGCGGGGAGGGACCCGCTGGAGAGAGAGGGCGGCGGGTGAGGAGAGGACGACAGGTAGGGAGAGCCCCTAGGGCGGCTCTGATACCATGTTGGGAGAAAAAACTTAGATCAATTATTCAGAAAACCCTAGGCTCTCTTATATAGGGAGAGACCTTAAGGGTAAATTACACAGTGGTCCATAAAAGACAAGAAATAACGACAAGATACACAAAGAGATAATAATAAATAAGAACTATCTCTACAAGGTACGCGAGACAATTCTCATCACTGTTGCGGGACATCAAAGGTATGTATGAAGAAGAAAAACTCTTTAACTTTATGGTGAGTGTGCATAGTTGGGCTCAAGCGGAGCTTAGGAGGTAAGGGGTGAAGGACCTCTTGACGACCATCACTTCAACATATGCATTGGTTGATTATAAAGTCCAACCCACTGCGAAGAAGTAGATCGAGAAGGCAAAGATCAAACCTAAAGAAAATAGTAAGGGAAAGTTCGGTAAAGTTTAAACTTTGAGAGAGGGAGCAAATCCCTCCAAAAAGGCTAAGCAACCTAAGGGGAAGGGTTGCTTCATCTATGACATGCCACATCGGGCATGGGAGTGCCCGAAGCGAGATAAGAGTGACTCCATGATGATGGAGGAGAACTTCGAGGAAGGGGCGGCATAACGAACCTCAAGTTGCTGCTCAACGTTCACTTGTGTCCGCTCAAGTCGGGTAAAGAAGTTGAAGATGGAGATAGTGCGCATAGATCCAGAGTTGGTGTACCTTGATGCTGTGTACACAAGAAGATCCTTTCAACCATGATAGATACTCGAGCGATGCACAACTTTCTCTCTAGTAAGAGTTCGAGAGCTTGGGAGTTCTCATGGAGAAGAGCCAGTGTCATTTGAAGCTTGCCAACTCCTAGTCGCTGCAGATCGAAGGTATGACAAATTGTAACACCCAATTGGGTGATTGACTGGGAAAGGTACGCTTTCTCTTGGTGCCATGGACAACTTCCAAGTCAATCTGGGAGTCGAGTTCTTTAAGGAAAATGCGTTAATGACTCCTTATCTGGGAGGATTCTTTGCAGCGGGAGAGCCCCTGTTTCATAAGTGCGATCAAGAAGAAGGGATAGACTGGAGTCATGTCCGCAATGCAAGAATGCATTAGGCTAAAGAAAGGGGAGACAGTGTATTTGGTTACGATACATGTTGAAGAAGATGGTGAGGATATTCAACCATACCCCAAGACAATATATAAGATGCTAGGCGTGCTCAATGACATGATGCCGAAGGAGCTGTCCAAGGAGCTTCCACCTAAACGAGACGTGGATCCCGTCATCGACCTACTATCATGAATGGTGCCCCATGCACTTGCACCGTACAAGACGCCCCCTGCACATTTGGAGGAGTTGCGGAGACAACTCAAGAGCCAGTGAACGCTTGGTCTGATATGGCCAAGCAAGGCCCACACATTGCATCCGTGTTGTTCCAGAGGAAGAAAGATGGGAGCTTGTGGATGTGCATGGAAAACCGTATGTGGAACAAGGTAACGGTGAATAATAAGTACCCCATCCTCAATGTTGAAGACTTGTTAATTGCTTGGGCAAGGCCAAGTACTTTTCGAAGATGGATCTCATGTCGAGATCATTATTTGAAAAAACGTGCATCGAGATCTCATCCTGAAGAGTGTGTTTTTTAGCTGTTTATGACGTACTTTAGTAAATGGCTATTTTGATTAAAATTTCTGTACATTTCGGATGTGTCCAAGTCACCAGGAATCCTTAATGGAAGTAATGTGTCTACGTCACTGGGAGTCCTTAAATGGAAGTATCTCTATATGATTCGTAGTAACTTTTGCTGTCCCTTGAAACATTACGTCATAGCTTATTTTTTCACCATAGGTGAGTCTTATTTCGGAGGAAGAAAATCTCCACTTCCATTCCCTGTACCTGATTTTTTAGGCTTTTAAGTTCCGTTCTCAATTTGTTGAACTCAATAGAGTAAATTGATTTTGATAGAACCCTCTAATTGTCTGGTGGTAGAAGCAGTGGCTCTCACTTTAAAAGATCAGGGTTCAAATCCTACTAGTAAAAAAATTGATTTTGATTTCTAATATGAAACATATCCATCAACCTTTGTGCCAGTAAATGTTCCGATGTTAAGTTTGCTGCTGTTTTGCATGCGTGAAGTCAATTACTATTCCGGACTGAATTTTGCTTTTGTTCTTTTATAGGTCATGTTGATGGTTAAAGATTACAAAGTTTTGGTAAATGAGATGTGAATATGCCATTGTATCAAGCTTTAAATAGTTGTAGTTCTTAATACTTGAAATCGAACTTTCTTTATAATAACTTCTTATTACTTTGACCTACTGTCGTTTTTAAATGGTCAGGATCTAGGCCCGATGCTTCGATATTTTCCCAGCCGACCGAGGTAACCCCTGTCTTCACTCTTTTTCTTCCCTTATCCTCTGTTGTATCATTCCGTCTGTGCTTATATCTGTCTTTCTTTTTAGGAGAAGAAACTAAAGTTATTTGACTTTCTTTATTTTTGTAATATAGAAATGTATCGCTGCTGGGGTTTCTCCCAGTATGCAACAGTGTTGGGTCTGGATCACCACCTTCCGAGTCTGGACACTTGGGTCTTCCAGCAAACCACCCATAATCTTTCCCCCTAGAAATATTTCAGGAGACGCTCCTTTCATGTCGAAGCCTGTATATCCGCTTAGCTTTCGGAATCCGATATCAGATGCTGAAGCCTGTGCATTGGCCGAGACAGTCAGTGGTGGCAGATTTACATCGTCTGGGAATAATAAGAGATCACCACAATGGCTTGAAAGTGATTCCAGCCCTGACTTCAGTTTCACAAGACTCTTACTGAACTGCAGAAAATAGAAGCCTCTCCTGGGTTTAGTACCAGTTCTCGAAGAGACGGATTTAGGTGGAGTAATGCTAGCAGCTATGATTTTGGTATTGAAGTTGATGGCATCGATGTATCTGAGAATGCAAGTCACGAGTATCTGAGATCTCCTATTCTAATGGGCAACCAAAAGTGTGGGTTGTGCAAGAGGTTTTTATGTCAGAAATCTCCTTGGAGCTCCCATCGCATTGTAAGAAATGGTGATATGCCCGTTGCTGGTGTATTATCTTGCAAGCATGTGTTCCATGCTGATTGTCTGGAGGAAATGACACCTGTACTCAGATACATGACCCACCTTGTCCAGTATGTTCACGAGGCATTGACATTGATGGATCTATATCATTTTCGGAGCCGCTTCAGGCAGTATTGGGGCGTAAAGAAAAGGCCTGTGGAGCAGCCATTAGTGATGCAAGGCTTTGCAACCACCAGTCCCCACATAGTAATGGTGACTTGAAGAGAAACCGATCTCTAGCAATGCTGCGACGAGGTGGTACTACTCTGTTAAAAAATCACTTGAAGAAGCATCTTTCCTTCAAAGGAAAGATGGGAAAGGATCTCTTTGGTGCCAAGGTCTTCAGAAGCGGTGATTGTTCTTTCATTGCCGTCAACATCTTCCTCCATACATCATACCTGTAAGAAGCAAGCTGAAGCTCTGCTAAGGGCCCCTGTCAGTCCTGCACGATAGTTGTTGCCAGAGTTGCAGGTAGAAAGATGGTTTAGGGTTGACCTTTTTTGTTTACGTATCTTGGTATGAATGGCATGCTATTGTATAGGATTCATGCTGAAACGATGTCTTTGTTCTTCTGCCGCTGTTGAAAGTATGGTACTTTGGTATCTCAGACGCATTTGATCCGGTCAGAGAATTGTATAACCTCAGTAGCTATAACTGTATTGAAGTGCCTAAACTTTTTATTGGCATATGGGTTTCAGGTTGTAAAAGGCACGATTCTGAAAACCGAAAAACAAACTCATGTGGCCTCAGCTTAGTTTATTTAGAGCACATAATCGTGTGCAGGAGAAACCATTTTATAACTACATGACATAAATTTGTTTACCAACCTTTACGCCATCCTTCTTTGTTGGAATTCTTTTCTTGTGATACTCTCTTTGCAGCGACTTTCTTGTCCTTTTCCATCTATTTTTTAACCTCCCTGATTCTACAACCTTTATCAAAATCTTTTGCCATACCTCTCTTCTCTTGGTTGTCCTACTTATGTGGTGCCCTGGGATGTCACATCCAAATTTGAGAAAGAAGTCATAAACCATCTTGACGAGAGTCTATCATGTTGCCCTTAAGGAATCGATATTGTGCTTCTCTTATTTGTCGCGCTGAGAGGTTAAAGGGAGAAGAATGGAGCACCTCGTGAACTGACCAGTTCCGAGCAGACTCGTGCATGCCTGGTTCCTTATAGAATAAGAAGAGCCACATCCAGGACTCCCAAAGACAGATGGCCTCCGCTACCAGGCGATGGATATCTGATCCTGCGGTTCCATCGTTTCCGTCCTTCATGTTGGATTAAGCCGTGTTCTGATTTCTTGAGTTTCTGTTCTTGTCTATGATCTAGAGGCCTTCTCGTGAGTTCACTCCTGCTCTGCCCCCATTGCATTGGTACGTTTGAATCCTGCAAGTGCTTTGTTTGCTTCTTTTTTTTACATAAACACACAACCCTAAAAATCCTTCACATCACATCAGGCATCAGAGTAGACTTTCAGAAATTGATCAGGTTATATACCGTTCAGGAAGTCGGAGTTCGTCAGTCTTCTCCATCATCTGTACTCTCTGGTTAGTCATTTCCCGAGTCCCCGGCACAGCGGAGGCAGTCTTGTAGTTTAATTCCAACTCTAATCCATACACCTTGACTTCTGAGATCTTTACTATATTTTACGCCTTAATGAAACCCTACTGGTGGTCCTTGGAGGCTTTGAGACTAATCTATTTCATTAAGCATGTTTATGCCCAATATCATTTCTTTCTTCTCTTGAAGCCCCCTGAGAACTTTTTCTTTGTAATTTCTTCCATCTTTCCAGCTATAGGACCGTGGTTCAGAGTCAGACCACACTAAATTATCCTCTACTCGATAAAAAGAAATTGTTGGACTGTTAAGGTCGTTAACATCACCTTCTATGTTCTAGCAATATTATTTCAACATCATTATAACTCTAAATGTGATCAGTATAAGTACTTAAAGTTGTTTTATTTACATTTTACATGAGACCACAAGAAGAAGCGAGAGTAATTAGTAATATCATTTGATTTGAGATGAAGATCTAAATGGCTTCGGAATTTGAAAATTTAATCCAAAGGAACATCTTAAATGGAGGAATCCATTGGTTCCTCGTTGTATTGAAACCATGTTTATTGGATTCAGAACCAGTCTTTCTGTGACATGGGTTTTTTTCCTTCTTGTTCCTTTTTTTAAAGTTAGCTTGTGATCACGAGGCAAGCAAGTCCCGTAAATGCTGAAAAAGTTGGTGTATATATATATATTTCTTATAGCATCTTGCTTCTGATGTGCTTGCCAGGTTTACCATATTTTCGATATCGTTGAGTAAATTACTCCATAGCATGTGTTGATAAAACCTATCTTTTTCAATAAATAATAAGGTTATCGTTCAATCATTGATCTTCCATCTTATTCTTTCATCTTGTTCTGCTTTTTGTCATTGCAGAAAATACTAACTGTAGCTGTTGCAGTCAGTAAAAATAAGTACCAACTTGACGAGCTTATAAATCAATGGATAATAGACATCTTTTGTCTTTTCAATCAATCTTGGGAAATTTCATCAGATTTTTATATAGAATTCAAACCATCTTGGACAATCTTTCAAGGGCATCGACTATTGAAGTAAACGCCAAATTGGTGCTAATTGGGGAACAATGCGGTACCCATTGAGTATCACCATGATGTGTTTGTGTGTTGATTTAGACATCTACATGCTAACAGATTACCAATTTTAATAGCTTTAGCAGCTTGACACACATGATTTTCTCTTAGCTGATTATGACATTTACATGGAGCTCTAAGAATATTCAAGAGATGTAGAGTAATATTAAGTAATGAAGCAACTTTCACATTGTTTTTAACAACTGAAGTAATTAAAGTCGGTATGCAAAATAATACATATAATTTGGTTGATTGCTCTCTTTTTTAGTAAATGCTTGAATCACATTAAATTCTCCTCTCGTATTACTTGTACCACCATAACCCGATCTATGTAATCTTGGAAAGCTCAAGTTATTTTTTTTAAAAAAGCTTCAAGTGAACCTTTAACCTTATCTATGTAATCTCAGAAAGCTCAAGTTGTTTTTTTTATAAAAAGCTCCAAGTGAACCTTTTAATAACAAAGTCGGAGTGTTATAACATGAACTATAGATAAGAGTCTCTTTGCAAAACTGACATGATTATTTGCAAAATGTAAAACAACAATAATCTGATTGACTGAAATATCTGTAGATTCATCAACTAAAATCGAAAAACACTCAATTGACACGTTCGATAGTGAAATTATTAGTTGGTTATGTAATTATTGGATTTTAATTGTAAGTAATTTAAGATTCTTAGGAACATTTTCTTATAAAACATTTTCAATTTATGTGTTGTGATCTCTAAGAATTAATTTGTAACAATTCAAGAAAATCATATTTTATTATTTGAGTCATTTGAGTCAATAGATCTTTATAAGCCAAGCCTTCTATGGTTAGAAATCTTATACAATCAATGTTTCATTTATATTGAGTCAATAATCGTTTTCGATATGAGCATTTTGCTTATCTTATGAGGTTTGTATATTTTAATTTTGATTCAACAAAGCAATACGATTTCATTTTAATTAGTTGCAAGAACTATTATGATATGTTCTTCAAATTTGTCCATTTTTCAATTCTTAAATATTTTGCAAAAGAAATTTCTGTTCCATTTTGTCAATTATATTCTGACATGAACATGTAATACTAAAGATAATATGTTGCATTTTCAAACATATCATTCTCTACCTGTGTTTTGTACTCATTAAATCAAGTTTGATGGAATCTTCATTGTCAACCTCAAACAGTTCTTTGTGGAAGATTATGATTTTGAGATCGACAATGTTCCTCTTATAGGGTCTCACCGATTTAGATTATAAATGACTATTTTCGACCTCAATTTGAGATCTAATGTTTGGTATTTGTTGACTTACACACTTATTTTTTTTCGACTTCCTCCTCTACTGTGTTTTGTGACACGTGTGAGGGGTTTGAACTTCCTTTGAAATATTTATCCTTTTTATCAGGTAAATTTTTTATCTTATCATCTTAACTTGCATGTAAGATAAATTACATATAAATTAAATAGATATCATCTAAGTTTTAACAAATCATGTATGATAATTTTTATTTTTTCAAATACTTTTTGTCAAGCACGTTCCATTATTGTAATAAAAATATTTTTTGCTCAATATGATAAAAAAGGAAAAAAGTATCATGGCTTTCAATATTTGACATACTTATAGTACACATAACAGTATAATGTTTTCATAAAGTAAGTGAGTATGACAATTTTATTAATCAACTTACGGATAATAATGTCACTATTACAATTATTATACTGTAATGTTTTTGCAGTAAAAATCATGTTCTATATTGTTATACAAAGGGTAAAATTAGAGACACTAAAAGCTAAATATATACATATTCTTCACATTCATTTATCCATTCCTCTATTCCTCATGTTTAGACTTTCTCCATGGCAGCTGCTGGTATACACATCACGAGTATACTAGATGGAATCATCGAGATTGGATATTATTATATAAAAATTTTGTACTAATATTTTGAAATTTTCGATAAATAAATTCAATAACAATTACACATATTAACAATAAAAAAATAAAATAAAAAGAAGCCTATGTACCACACATGCACACCCCCTCAGAGAGAGAGGAAGTTGCGACATTTGATTATATATATTTTAGGTACATATTCAATGCTAGAAAATTAAATGAATAATATAAAAGATTTTAAATATGATTCATTTGAATAATATATATGTTAGAATTTCCTAAATTCGAGGGGTATATACCCCTCCATACTCTCCCTCCCATTACCTCTTGACGTACATCCTTTCTTATAGTATGTTTCAATTGAAACCCACATCCACATCCCCTTCTATAGGCAATGAGACGATGCATGCGCCAACCTCGTCTTCTTGATAAGCAGACCTCATCATCATCGTACTCTTCATTGTCAAAGCCTTGATTAAACCTCCTAGGAGCTTTTTTATCGGTATTATCCTAAAAAAGGTTGGTAGAAACAATCGTTCCAGCTTGTAAAGTGTCTCAACAATCTTCTCGTCCCATTTGGCTAGATGTTTCGGGTCTAGTGTCTTAGCACATACAACCTTGACGAATAGACCCACCTCGGCAATTGGCTCGATGACTGATTGAGGTAAAAGGCTGCACAAGGCCAGAGGAAAGAATACTTGCATATAGACATGGCTGTCATGACTTTTAAGCCCATTGATTATCTTCTGGTTGTCGTTCACGCATCTGGAAATGTTCAGACAAAATCCATCTGGAACAACAATATCCTTTAAAAATAATAAAAGACGTGATCATTTACTCATATCGAAATGGTAAAGTGCATTGGCATGTCGAAAACATCGCTCTCCTCTGATATCAAATGCAAGTGTTGATGAATACCGATTTATTGTAGGTCTTTTCATGATTTAATTGTGTCTTTTGGTGAATTAGTGAGAATAAAATTACCTAGAACATTATTTATTACATTCTTCTCGATGTGCATTACATCCAGATTATGACGTATATTCAATTCTTTCTAGTACCATGAAGAAAATGTTTCTTTTTTGAATCGAAGACTTTCAAAATCTTTCAAATATTCATAAACGTCTTATCAAGTATAATGTCTTTCATCCGCAACAACTTCTCCATCAATTCACATCCTAATTGTCTCACGGTATATGTTTTCAAAACTCTACCCGAAAATCTATCTTAGGCAAGACAAGATTTATCGTCGAACTCATTCTTATGCAAATCGTTCCGCCATCGATGCAATACTGGAAGAAATCAGCAATGACACATATAACACATCTTCTTACTTTCACATAGGCGAAAATGGTGCATCTATTCCATACACACTGGACATGCATTTTCCCTTCATACTCCAACCAGATAGATTGGCATATATGGGAAAGTCGTTGATTGTCCACAATAGTGCACCACACCTTTGAAAGGATTTCTTTACATGTGCATCAAAAGTCTCCGCATCATTTTGTCAAAATAGCTTAAGCTTATCGATAAGCGATTGCAAGTATACGTCGATGGTATTTTTCAGACAATTTTGGGCTGGGATTTAGTAGCGTAATCATCATAAAGTTTGAATTCATGCACATGCATGAAGGGAGCTTATAGATCATGACAACTTGGCCAAATAGAGTATGATGAGAACATATTCTTGAAAGGATTGAAACTGTCACTAGCAAGACCTAATCGAATATTTCTACTGTCCTCTGCGAAAGAGGAAAACATGGAATCTAACGACTTCCATTGAGAATACTGGATGATACATAAGTTCGCCTTTAGATTGATTCCTCTCATGTCAAGTAAACTAATTTGTTGTTTTGTTCGACATGAACAATCTTTGCAATCCGGGGATAAGAGGAAAATAACGCAATACCTTAGCTAGTATTTTTTTCATGCAGGAGCGATCAATATTCTCCCATCGATATCTAGATGCTCCACATTGCGGGCAAGTATCCATGTCTGCGTAAGCATTTTGAGAAAGTATACAATCGTTAGGACACATATTGGTCTTCTTCGAATTGAGTCCTAACTTCTGACACTCTTTTTTCGCATCACGCCAAGCATTCAGGAAACCATTCTTGCTTCCAGCAACTAGCATATCAAATCAAGAATATCATCCATGCAAACAGTTGTGCATATGTATCACATCTTTATCTGAATAATTCTAATGAAAATTTTAGTCTTGACTTCTTATTCTTCGATACGATGGGTTCCTCCAAACTTTTAGAAATTCAAAAAATTGGCCACTTCCTCTATGAATTCAGAAATTCTTCATCACAAATCAAGACATCCTCATCGAGTCTTGGTTGATTCAGTGGTGAACAACTTTTAGTATGTAAATCTATATTCATCGAGAGTAAGCTACCTACATTGTTCTCATCGTGAACAAACTAGTTAATTTAAAAGTCTTGCCATCCATTCAAAATTTGCATGCTCGGAAACGGTGAATCCATTTCTTAAATTTCTTTTCAGACACTTCTTGCATGGCAAGGAATCAAATCTCGATTTGAACCTTTTCGAAAGGTAAACTGATCCTAATGAAATGCCCATTTTAACCGGTTTAGTAAACCAGCTTTGTATGTATAATAGTTAGTTTGACACTTCGTTACCCAAGACTTGTCCATCCCTAATATCACATCCATCATCAAATAGAGTATATCATCTCTAGAAAATAAGGCTCATCATAGTCTTAAATTAACACATCCTATCCAATTCAACTCACTCAACCTTAACCCAAGACTGCAAGTGGTTGGTCTAAAATCAATAATAGTAGATCTAGGAGATGAGAAGAAAAATATTTTTATTAATATTTTACTTGAAACGTCCATAAAGATACAAACCACAGTACAATGCAATTGTTATTACATGAAAATGTTTACATTTGAGCAAATTTTGTCAGCATATCCCTACACCTCTTTAGTATACCCCATAAATCAATCGTGATCATCTCTCAAAATCATCATTGAGGTGACAATAACTAAAGCTGATCATGAATGATTTGGTATACCAAAAATGATTAGAGTTATGTTACCAAAAAATATGTTCAAATGTAAACTTTTGCATGCAACAACAATCGTATTGTGCTGTGATTTGTGTCTTTATGGATCCCCTTAGTCGAAGACCTCTGAACTAAGGAAAGTCAATATATATGTAAGATTATACAAACACCTTGTGTCTTCATTTGTACATGCTACAAGCATGATCCATAAGATGTCTGTATAATACTTAATCATATATGTTGACTGAGCATTTACATGAATTTAGTTGGTTTGGAGAGAGAACAGGAAATGATGTGGACCTTTGTGTCTAATTTATTAAGTATAAGTATACATTATATATGACCTATTGATATCGAACCTTCAAAAGAATAAGTCCTCCACATGCATACATCAAAATCCATGACCATTGGATCGGGATATCTCATCCTGAAGTGTCCAATAGTTTTGTGAAACCAAAAAAATTAACACTGTAAAAATGATGAAATCTTCCAGTGTGTTACACACGCTTTCCGGTATGCAGAGCCACATACCACTCGCTGTAGCGGGACGTACTGTGTGTGATTGGTTTTATGTGTTTTCCTACTGAAATTAATTTCTAATGTTATTGAATATCTAACTATAAATTAATACGAATATATTTTCACATTAATTACCATTTAATACGATTACTTATCACATGAGTTTTTTTTAATATAACACATATGCCATACATATGGTCACAAGTACATGTATACCACATGAAAACAAATACATAGTTAGGTAATGAGATTTAATATGAGATGAATCATACAATCATAAAGAAATACATAATTTCAAGATTAGTAATAGCATATGTAGACTTGATACATATAAATTATAATATGTGTAATTAGACTATAGATTAATTTCAAGATTAGTAAGGACTTATAAAATTGGTACTCTAAAACAAAAACATGTTATTCATTTCTTATTTATATACATTGTTTTCTTGTTCTTAATTCTTTGATTAGAAATACTAATCTAAATTGCATATTTAAGATCACAAACTGACTGGATGAATACATAAATTATCTCTTTTATGGTCTTAGTGACTAACGGAGTAAGATTCAATGGTTCATGCTTCCTGATATTTTAAGAGGCGTTCCAAGATACGATATCTTTAATATGGTTGGTGATGTGTAGACTTCAATGCCATCTAAGTTCTTAAATTCTACATCCTCTCGTAAATAAGAAATCTACAAAACATTGAAAACGTATGACAATAGTGATGCATGTATCATGATCTACTTTTGGTTCTAGGATAAAAACATTCTCTCTTATAAGCTCCCATGTTCAAAACAAACCGTATGTTGCATATTCTCACCTATGTGCATTTACTTTTACACACTTATAAAGAAAAAACAATGAAATAAAATATTTTTAGAGCTTGTATGATAAATTAATTAAAATTCATCTTTTGTGTAGATTCAGAGTTATAGATGCAACATTCTTAACTCAATAACATCATCTTTTATTTGAACTTCTTCAGGTTCAAGTTTTACGCTCTCAAACATCTATAATATGAGGCTACCATTCTTTAAAAACATCCATAATATAATCAAACAATCATATAATTAAACTTAATATAAGATGCATATAAAAAAGTATAATTCAAACATAATTTAGTTAATATTAATAAAATTATACATAAAATTACATGTTGAAAGTTATATCCTTGAATATGGGATGAGGAGGCGGCAACAATCTCTTGGGGAGGAGATACGCCTGAGGTGGCATGCGGGGAAGAGGTGGAGGTGAGGCGGAGTCGGAGGTGGCGGAGGTGGTGAGGAGGCAGGGGTGGGGAGGAGCTGGAGGTGGGGTGGAATAGGAGAATGAGGGGGTGGAGGGAGACCTGGAGGACGACAAGCATGTGGCAGAGGTGTCGAGGTGGCAGGCGGAGGGAGGAGTAGGGCGGCAATGAGTTAGAGGGAGGGGGAGGTGGCCGGCGGAGGGAGGAGGTGGGTCGACGATGGGAGGGAGGGGGAGGGAGGAGGTAGGGAGGGAGTGAGAGGTGGCCGTCAGAGGGAGTCGAGGGAGGGAGGAGGTAGGGAGGGAAGGGAAATGAAGGGGGGGGGGGAACAAGATATCATTATGTAATTAGGGCAATATTATTTACGACAGTTAATAAGACCGCTGCTGCATTATTTACAGTGTGGGCGAAGACGCGACGGCTTGTTAGATTCTGCGAATACTTTCTTATACTATTTATGATGTTTTGTTGTTGACCACCGTAAATATTATATAGTCACGATGCCTACAAGCGATCGTCGTAAATAAGACAATGTTAATACTTAATTTTCCAGTAATGATATCATCCTGAAGATGGATGCGCTGGGGAAGAAGTTGTATTTAGAAGTGTTTCTCAGTTTACTTTTAGGTTTCAACATAACAAAGTTTGCACTGTTTTTTTGCATTTAGGCACACAACGTGCCATTGTTAATGATTCTAATGTGATGCTACAAATTCTCAACATGATCATAAGTAATCGTTGTTGTTCATTGAATTCCAGAGGGAGGACTTTGTTAGGATTGGAGATGTGCTGCGATTATTTCTGAATAGACTGGATTCTCCTATCGAGTATAGGTTAGAAAGTCTGACATAAATTCTATGATTTTCAGTATACATGACAACCGTTACACATCACCATCAAAAAGATTATAATTGAACATCCCTAATTATAAATTACCCACAATAAGAAATCTATGATTCAAGGCTATTTCTGGACTAATCCTCACTCATCTTTTTTCATGATACTACATGTCTATCTAACAATATGAAATATGCTAAAATAAAGTAGCATTTTCCCAAAAAGTTACCCTTTAAACATGCAATGAGTTGGTCCTTAAATGATAAAGACTTATCCAATTTAGCTAATTTTTCTCAACTAGGATACTATTTGAATCAAAATATTTAAATTCGATGAATTCGGTTTAATAAAATGAACCGAATATAAATTTAATTTGTGGATTCAAATTCTCAATAAAGTAATTCTCAATTAAGTCGAATTCTTTAAAAAAACAATTCGATATAATGTTATGTCTTTGTATGTTTATCCTATTAGTGAAATACTAACTATTTGATGAAAAAATTAGGGTTGAAAATATTAGCCATAAGATATAGTAGAAAATTATAGATGTCCAAGGTTTTTATTCCAATTCCCCATCCCATCTTTATTTAAGTATTCTTACATTCCCTAAATGCATTTTCCCTTCTCCTTCTCGTTCTTTACTAAAGATCTATTAACTTTAGGCTGGAGCTCCCTCATCTTGGATATGAAGGAGATAATTGCGTCATATTAGGTTCCTTCTAAGGATTGTGGTATATGGCCTATTCAAGAACCCTTTCCTTCCTTCTCGTTCTGATAGTTATCCTTGTGCGATAACATCTAAATTGTGGCCATCGTTGTCAATAAACATTGATTATGTGAGAAGTCTACAAACTCCTCTCACACTAATGTAGATTGTTCCTTCATATATCGAAAGATGCATATGATTACTGCCTCTCAGATCCTAGATAATCACATAATCTGCTTGGTTTGATTAATGTCTTTTCAAGTTGAGATTTTTTTTCCGTACATTTTTTATGCATTATATCATTGACTGAGCATTTTTGTTGATCCTTGACTTCTTTATTTTATTTAGTTATCTATATCTCAAAAAATAGAATTATAAAAAGCACCATTTAAAAAATTTAATATATATGCTTTATAGCATCAAATAATATTTCAATTTTGAAATAAAAGGAATTGAGCTTAAATATCCGAAACTTAAAATGAAGTGAGTTTGAATGTAAACATGCAAATTTGTTTAAAACTCAACTAGTTTGGATTCGAAAATGGGTTCTAATGCATATAGATTCAAAGATATTTAATTTGACTAGGACCCTCTATCCTCAACATACATCATTATCTCCTTTGATCTATGTCGCAAACCATTTCAAAATCATCTCCAAAACATAAAACCTTCATTTCATCCAAAAATACACTCATCACCTCATTTATAACAGTAATTAGACATGTGATGCCACAAACAGCATGCATTCATTTTTGGGCATACTGACATCCATACAGTATGATTTTAGTGTGGATTGTTAATTACCATTACAGTCTGCGATGCTAGTTTCATATTGAAAGTTTTCTGCTCATCCCTCAGCTACAAAAGGACAAGAGGCATCTTTTGTCACTCACCACATCCCTATCCATCACCAGTCAAGTAGCATTACTTCCTTGTCGGTAGCCTTCACAGGAAAGCTTTGTCTTTATCCGCTGCTTGGATCTCAAAAGCTTTTGCTTTCCTTTCTCCAGCACATCAGCTTTCACAAGTTTACTATTGTAATTTGCATGCATTTTCCCTGCATATTATCAGCAAGAAACAACAGAGTGATTAAACTAATTAAACAGGAATATCAGAAATATGGGAGCAAAATGGGGTCCTACATACACACCCATTACGCAAACTTTGAAGCAGATATCAGCATGATCTGTCTGCTGTTCTTCTCAGCTTATTTTGGCATGCAGTTTTCCCTTTTCTGACAAAGGAAACTTGCCCCATTCTCCCTATCAGTTTTTCGTCTCAAGAGGAGCCCATGTGAGGAGAGGCATCAACAGCAACACCCGCAGCAAGACCCACCTTCCCCATTGACCCAATCAAACCGATCTCTCCCTTTCCCAAGTTCGAATTTTGATCCCCACCCACTCCAAGATGCTTCAAATGGCGTCTCGGGCACCTCTCCCTTCTTCAAGTTCTGCACTATGAGCTCCCCAAGAAAGGTAGTGGCAAAAAAGGAGGCATTTTTAACCACCATGGCCACGCGGCTCCAACCAGGAGACACCACACGCACGAAGGTGTTCGTGGGAGGGCTCGCATGGCAGACGAAGAGCGAGGGTCTGCGGAGCCACTTCGCGTAATACGGGGAGATCTTGGAGGCGGTGGTGATCGGAGACGAGCACCGGAAGATAAAAAGGATACGGCTTTGTAAGTTGCTGTGCCTCCCTTCTTCCTATTCTTTTGGTTTAGGTGATCTTTCGTGACCCTGAATCGGTGAGGAGGGCGTGTGTGGATCCTAGTCCTGTTATAGATGGCCGAAGGATGAATTGCAACATTGCTTCACTTGGAAGACCCAAAGGAGTTACCACACTTCATGGTGAGTTTATTTTTCATTCAGTTTTTTTATTGGGTGGACATGGTCATATTTGGAGGTGAGGTTTGATCTTCTCTAAGCATGTAACTCCTAAATATTTCATCCAATCCCGGAGACGGAGGTTATAGTGTCCTCGAAAGTGCACGTACATTTGATTTGCAGGCAAGTAAAGAGGACAAGAGGAAAAAATGCGAGTTAGCTGAGTAAAAAGTTCAGACTTCTTTTCACATGTGCTGCTGTCTTTCTGCATGCCCCTTTGCTTATCGGCTTACACCCGGTTACTCAAGGATGTAAGCCCTCTTTAAGACTGGATTACCCCCATTCTTATCATTACATTTTTGGGTTGGGATTTATGGTGTGGATCCCATCTTCACTAACATAATTTAAACCACTTTCAATGAGGAAAATTCATCCCAGAGGAAAATTTCGAAACTTATTAGCCCTAAGCGGTCGCAATTATTTTATTGTTATGTCCTATTGGTAAGCCACTTCAAGAGACATCTTTGGTTAAGTAGAAGATGGCTCTTGAAGAAGTGGCTTTTAACCGAAGCTGCCTCTTGAAGATACAGCTTCCACGGGCATATCAAGTCCATGATGCCTACCAGACTCTCCCCACTCATTCCTCCGCCTCCTCCTCCTCCTCATTCTCCTCCTCCTCCTCCTTGTTGTTGCGCTTGCTGCGACCTTCCCCGCCGACCTCCACGCGCTCGGCCACCATCTCCAGATCTCCTTCGTCCTCCCCCTCCCCCACCTTAAGGAAGGTAATACCCTAATATATCTCTAGCCTCTCACAACTAGCCGTTTATAAAGGATTTTTGTAGGTTTTTTGGTTTTGTCAGTTTTTATACTTTGGTTTGTGCTAAATATATTTGATTTTCTTGTGAAGTTAGGATTTTATTGATTTATTACAGGAGGTTAGGATGTCTCGTGAAGTTCGTTGCCTTTGTCATTGTGTCGAGAGTATTTCAAAATTGAGTAAGGACGTGACTTATGTTGGAGGTCGGATGAAACCCATCAAGATTAGCTCCAAAATGACATTCACGGGGTTAATTGAGAATATCAAGTATGTGTTCATGATGGACTTATCACAAGAAGTCGAGTTACATGTGTTTCATTAAATGTCACAAGATGCTGGAATGTTTTACATAGGGTGCGTTGAGTTTGATGATGATGTTCCAGAGATTGTGGAATACGTTGAGGACATGGGTGATGCATATTGACCTGTGATATTTATTATCACAGTATCGATGCCCAGATTTGTACCTCAGCGTGGAAATACATCTGTTCCTCCTCCGGTGAACATGGGTTCTTGTGTAGGTACCGAAGATAATGATTTGGAAGTTGATAGGTCGATGGAACCCTCGCTCCAGAATACCGACGACCAGATGAAAAATGATGATGATCATGAGGAGCAGAATCATTTAGGAGCACGGATCGTGTCTTGTTAGAAAATATGAAATGCGGAAGCATATCAGAAATGAAGATAAAAATATTGAAGAACACAAAATTTTAACGTGACACCCTACTCCCTAAGTAGCGGGATAAATCATGGGAGAATGTCACAAAGGGATGATGCTTCATTTGCTTTTCTCTCACTGGATACAGAGGGTGAGGGGCTTTTTATATAGCCCTCACCGAGTCTCCACATCTCACAACTAGTAGATGTGGGACTAAAGACTTGGATGTGGTAAATGGATCTGGAGTAATCCATTTACCCATCTACAACTCAAGTGATGCATATAACAAATACTCCAACACTCCCCCCTCAAGCTGGAGCATGCAATGCTCAGCTTGGACAAACAGAAAGAAATCTTAACTCACACTACAAGATAATACAGACAATATCAACTCAACACGCACAACTGTCGGCTGCTGTCGAGGACGTTGCTTCTCATGCCGTGCAGGTGAGGATGACGAACGAGCTAGAATATGAGTCAACTGGATCTCCTCGTTGGAGAGTATGTGCTCTGTACTACGCCTGTCAGAGTCATTGCAACTGAAATGAGTCTCTACACGAAGAACTCTGGCCGGCCACAATAACGTAGACAACTGCTCCATCTCTAAAAGGTCCGAAAAGAACATCACTAATTATCTATACGTAGATCTCTGAACTGAAGATGGGTCTCTCTCATAGGGACCTTAAAGTGGGTTCTCTCTCATAGGAACCTCGAAAGGATCTAGTATTGGAGTTCACGATGCACTTGAGAATGGAGTCTGAAGAAGTCTCCTCGTCAGAGAACTGGTTCTCTCCCATCTGGCACAAAGAATGGTACTCTATTCCGGAGTCCCTATGAAACCACATGAAAACCCTAGCCTACATGGCTTAAGGAATGTAATATCTACTCTGTAGCCCCCCTATGGATCACATGAAAATCCTGACCAACAAAACAAGAATGATGGGGACCACTGAAAACATGATGGCATATATGTGCACATCTGAAAAGACCGCATACATATGCGTGTCTGAAACTGAAGACTCAAAACCAATCTAACGTCGAGTCTGAATATCTGACAACTGTAGAATCTGAACAATTCGGCTGGTCTTGAATCTAACATCTGAATCTGGAATAGACATGTGACTCTACACAATACTCCCCCTTTCTCCCATACTGGTTGGAATGACAAACATCGACCAAGTTGGAAGAAGACTATAAAGTGGGGAAAACATGAATCAATTAGCCGATTATAATTTTTCTTCTGGCTTTTCTTCTCACAATATATTTTTTTTAATAAGCCGTTCACACCTTTTTTACGGCTTTCCCCTTTTTTTGAATCATCATTTTTTTAAAACTTATGTACGACTTTTTTTGTACGCATCTTTTCAAAAACCACATATTTTTTTAACATTTCGGCCCACTTGGGCCCAATCTTCTCCCTCTCTCTCCTTTCTTTAATAAACAGAGCTCGGCCTAATTGAGCCTGAATATTGCAGCACATATTTTTTTAAATACCTTCGGCCCACTTGAGCCCAACCATACGACTCCCCTCTTCTATTTTTTTAACAAAAACTCTCGGCCCAACATGCCCTCCTCCCCTAGTTCTCGGATTTTTTTAACGCATAGCACCTTACTTCGTTTGGTTGCAGGGTTGGGTTGGGTTGGGTACTATTCATAGGGGTACCCCTTCCTCACAGTTTACTATTCACCCAACCCTGTGAATAGTATCCAACCTTGTCCAACCCTGCAACCAAACGATGGGGGCCTCCCATCGTCGTAACCCTCTTCAAGTAACACCACCCCCGCCCTCCGCCCCCCCACCCCCCCGCCCGATGGGGGCCTTCGCTGCCATCGCCCCTAGATCTGGTAGGCGGAGGGTGCTGCTGGAGGCTGAGATGCGCCGTCATTGGCTGGGAGAAGCTCCTCCTAGAGCTTCGAGCGGCACTGGGCTGGAGCCTGGAGCTCGCGTGAAGGGGTATCGCGCCTGGGGGTTGCCGTTTGGATTTGCTCGCGCGGCCTAGGAGGGTGCCTGGAGTTGGGGAGGGTTGGTGCGGCTTGGATCGGTCCTTCGCGCTTCGCCCGGGATGCCACTCGCCCTGGTTTTTTGCCGCCTGAGGTAGCTTCGTGCGCAAGATCACGGAGGGAGAGAGCATGATCGTGCTTGGTACCGCCTCCTGGAGCACAACCGTGTGCTCTCGTCATGTCTGGAACAGTGCGTTGATCGCAGGAGCGCCGCCTCGTGATGCAACTTCCTCAATCACCTAGAGTGCTTGGATCGCCGCCTGCATGCTTGGAGCGCCATTGTCGCTGCTTTTTCTTGGTGATGAACATGCGTGGATTATTTTGAGCTGGGTTTAAACATGATTATTTGCCTCCATCAGTCATCAAGATGAGAGAATGCCAGTAATCTTGTTATTTTTTTTTGTTTAAAAAAGGAGAGCTTAATTCTAATATTGATTCTTTAAAAGTTACATAGAAATTGATGGGAGACGGGCAACAAGCTGCGCCGCCAATCCCTTTTGAATGGCAAATCCAATTCTTCGAAATACAACATTCATAGACTTGGGAACCATAACATTGCTATGCGTGATTTCTTGAACCCTCTTAAGGAGCTCCACTGCTTCACTTGCCAAGAACCCAAATGTATCAAAACCAAATGGGATGAATACGTGTTGATTGTCAATGCAGGCCTTCTCATGCTTAGCCACTTTAGCTAATGCAGCTTTTTGTGCAGCACATCCCGCAACAAAATCACTCTTTATCGGACCCACCAATGGAGACACTCCAGTCAAATCAACACATGCATGATTTCCTCCAACCCATCCAAATATCAAAACATCTGCCGGTCTAAGTGTCGATCTCCCCTCTTGTGGATCAGTTAAGAAATTCACCTGTGCTTCTTTTTTTGAAGCAACACCTGCATGTCTGAGTATATCAAATAGAACATCTCTAACAAGATCATGTCTGTAATTAAAACCTGGACGCTCGCGACAATGAACGGCATGGTCCCCAAAAGCATCCAAGCAAGATTTGTGGCATACTGGACAAGCCTCATCTGGTGGAAAAAGGGGAATCATGAGGCGGTACTTGAGAATACTACGATATTCAATGGGTGACATATGCAATCCAAGCCCCTCAATAGGAATGGCAAGTAGGAAATCTTGGGCATGTTCAACTTGTAAACAATGGAAAATTGCTTTTTGCCTAGCAGACATGTCAAACTCAGCTTCCATATCTTTTATGATTTTGCTAAAAAAAGAATTCGCCAAAGCATTCTGGGCTTTAGGGGGGACGGTATCCTTACTAGCAAAATGTGTAAGATCAATAGATGGGAGTGCGACACGTAGACCTTCCAAAGAATTAAGGAAATCAGAATCCATACCATGTATCCCGCTGTCTCGTAGCATGTGGTCTTGGAGCATCCATGATTGAGCTCTGGAGGCCACAAAAGCATATGAAGAAGCCTCAATAGCTGAGTAAATACCTAAACCGCCGAGCCGGATGGGTAGCGACGCCACTCTCCATTGAAGGTCACCAAAGAAAGGACCTCCAAACACCACAATATCCTCAATAGCTCCACGTAATCCTTTGTCAAACCATGCAGCGGCCCGTTTCATGTATGTTGGTTGACATGTCCGTAAGCCAAACATAAGCTTGGCAGTACCCATACAAGAACGTAAAAGAAGTAGCTCACTTTGTGGATCATCCAGCTGGGGAAGTAAATGCATTAGGTCAACAGCCTTGGTAGCCCTCGTCATAGTCAATTCTTCAATAAAGTCTTTGTCTCTACTCACAGCTCCTCCAAGCAATTTCACACCTAGCCGCGGCCTCCCAATATCTATGGGAAACAAACCTTCACGGATCTTCTGACCATCACATGAAGGCCAGAACAACTCTGTTTTTTTTATATTTAGAAAAAGCCCCATCTCTGGACCCCTGCATTGAATAATGTCAAGTGCCTTGGCCACTTCTACAGTGTCCCCAACAATTGTCCCATCGTCCAGATACCTAGCATGAAGTAGGAGTTACAGTTGTCTCTGATCTCATGAATAAGTGGGTGCAATGCCAGAGAAAAAAGAAGGGGGCCTAAAGGGTCACCTTGCTACACTCCTGTTGATGACCGCAAATGATTGTCTCCAATATATAATCTGGCGGCTTGAGCATAAATAAATTCCACCCATGGAGAAATAGAGGGGCATCTCCTCCTAACTTCCCCAAGTATCAGAGATCTATCTATTAAGTTGAAAGCATTAGAGAAATCCACCGTAAGCATAGAAAGAGATCCGTCTCCGTGAAGCTTGCTCAAAAGATGATTGGTGCTATGTAAGATGGCTTCCGCTCCTCCAGATACACCAATTCCAAATTGAAAGTCGTTAAGATATTTAGATGTCTCCTTGCTAACCCCTGCCATAGCAACTTTAGATACAAGGCGCCTCCATATAGTACCTACCGCAATAGGACGAATGCTGTTGTCCGGTTTGAGCAGTGGAGTGAGAGGTGCAGAGGCTATAAACTCAGCCAGACTCAAGGGGCATCTCCCACTAAGCCACAAATTAACTACCAAGGAAATAGCATGCAAGAGATCCTTGGTAACCGGTGATCCTTCCCCACAAAAGGCATCTAAAATATGTTGAGCCCTCAGACCATCTCTCCCACAAGATGCCCCTTTAGGAAAGGATTTGATGGCTCGCAAAATAACATCTGCATCAGCTGTAAGAGGAGAATCTGTAATCAAGATGTCTGGTGGAACAGGAGGCGGCTTATAGGGATGTTTAGCCTCTAAGGCCTTCAAGGTGTCTCCATTAAAAGGCGCCACTCCTGAAGAGCACAAAACCTTTATGGCTGCAGTAAAATGTCCATCTGCCACTTTGCGAAGACATTGTGTTATGCTAGAGCTTTGATATTTATCCTCCTCCAAAGATTTATTCTGATTAACAACTGAAACCCCTGAAACATCCCCCTTCATAAAATCACCCACCCAATTGGTGAAGCCATCTGTACTGCCCCACTTAGCGAGTGAGCTCAAAATAAATTGTTGTTGCAAGAATCTTCTATTACCAGATCTTTTATCCCTCCTGTTCACGGGTCTGAAAACCTGTAGGGTGCACCGAGGAAGAAGCAACAATCTCACCCAAGCTTGTAAGGATCCTGGCCCAGCTATAACTTGATGCAGAGCTGCTTTCAAAGCATGAGAGAAGGCAAGCCGACAACTTGGAGGAATGCTCTTAACAGTGGTGATCGGGTGCTTGAAAATATAATCAAGGAGCGCAACATCAATAATCACACCATCATTAGCAGCAGGTACAACAGGTGCTATGTGAAGGGTGGGTTTCAGGATACCGATAATGTGTCCTTGGACCGCCCCTGCATCATCTGTGGCATGAACAAGACCATCGTCATGATGACAAGCACGACACAAAGCTTGTATCTTCATGCACCTTCTGCACAACCATTGATCCAGGACCCTCAAGGTCCCTTCTACTGCAAGAAAAAGATCAGGATCAATTGTGATTGCGTCCCGCAGAGTAGACGCCCGATCATCACTGGAAAGATGCACCCTCTTAATATGAGAGATTAAACGCATAATCCCCTTGTTCCCTTCCCTTCTATCGGGACAACAATGAAAGTTCCAAAAAGGACAAATCACTCCACCAAGCCGATGGGAATAAATCTCTGTGGAGCAAGACCACGATAATCCATGATGAGCAGGGGACGCACGAGCACAAGGTGAAGGATGAATAGTTCCTCCCAAAGCAGAGACCGTCCCCTTGGGTGGACGAGACATCTTCGAAGACGGTAAGGTCGGCAAGGTCGGAGAAGACGACAAGGCAGGACGCTGGGCAGGGGTTGGACTGGTTGGGGGGTTGGCCGGTGTGCTCTGGCGGACTGGTTGGGAGGGCTGGTTGAGGGGGCTGGTGGGGCAAGTGAAGATCGGGCGCTGAGGGGACGCTGAGGTCGGCAAGGTCGAGGCAAGTGAAGGTCGGGCGCTGAGGGGGCTGGTGGGGCAAGTGAAGGTCGGGTTCTAGGGCGTTGGGCGGCGGTGGTTCGAAGGTCTGGGCAGACGCTGGAGAGGTTGACGCAGGTCTGGGCGCTGGGGTGGCGGGCCGGTGGGTGTTGGTGTGCTGGTGCAGGCCGGGGGTCGACGGGGGACGGAGGTCGGGGTCGGGGGTGGACGGGGCCGCTCGACGGGGGCGGGGGCAGGGGCGGGGCCGGGCGCTGGGTTCTGGTGCAGGGCGGGGGTCGGGGGTGGGCGGGGGTCGGGGTCGGGGGTGGTCGGTGGTCGGGGTTCTTGTTATTGGTTTGACGAATTGAAGGCTTTCCCCTACAAACCTGACAAAAGCGAAAGACCCCCACCACAACAAACGAATCCAGTATAAGAACATGTAGCATTGACCGCGACGAACTCACGAGGCAAAAAGCAACCCAGAGGCATCCTGGAATTCAAAGATTGTTGATGCGTTTATCCTGACAGTCAGGAGATGAATGATTAAGAGCTTTAAGTACGTAATTGACTCCGCGAACTTAAGACTAAACAAGTCTTCCATGCCTCCTAATCCTCCATCCTCGAACAGTAAGTTGTATTAGCATCCTTAAATTGTTGGGTAGCACATGAATTCATGACTCCCGCACAACACAAGGTCTTGAAAAACATATCAGAGAAGATCAGGATGAGGTGACATGCCAGCTGAATGTTTTTATTCTTTTTACAGTAAAAAAAAGACATGAGGAGGGATCCATACTTGGTACATCGCAATCAAGGGAAGAAAAGAGGAATGGAATAGATCTTGCAAGGCATCGATCTGGGACAGAAGATGGTGCAAGTGTGCAAGAACAGTGACAGCAGGCAGTTGGGAACAGGAGACACTGGTCCTCTCCTCTCTGGGGCATTTGCTTTTCAAAGTGACAGCAGCAGGTGATCGTCCCGCGTCAATAAATAGGTGAAGTTGATGCTTTTCTAGGATTGCTGAAACCCTAGAAATTCTGTAAGAGATGAACTTAATCAAACCCACTCTTTAGCACACAAAAACTGTAGACACTTGGATGATTAGGGTTTCGGAAACTCATGTAGAAAACAGTCTGCGGAACTTGAACAATGCAGAATATTGATCTTCAAATACAAATCTCCAAGAACAAACCATTACAATCGAATTTTGAACAAATAAAGAACACAAAGACCTCGAGAATCGAACCCTCTCTGATACTATGTTAGAAAATATGAAATGCAGAAGCGTATCAGAAATGAAGATAAAAATATTGAAGAACACGAGATTTTAACGTGGAATCTTACCCCCTAAGAAGCGGGATGAAACCATGGGAGAACGCCACAAAGCGCTGCTGCTTCTATTGCTTTTCTCTCATTGGATACAGAGGGTGAGGGACTTCTTATATAGCCCTCACTGAGTCTCCACATCTCACAACTTGTAGATGTGGGACTAAAGACTCGGATGTGGTAAATGAATCCTGGAGTGATACATTTACCAATCTATACCTCAAGTGACACATATAACACATACGCAACATATCTGAAATACCATTTTTGAATATGAGAGGAGGGGGTGGATATATTCAGAATTGCAAAGATTACATAAATTTTGACTATGGGATCGGTTTGAATATTTAGTTGAAGAATGACATGCTTTTCAAATGCAAAGCTGACCTAGTGTACTCCGTGGAGGTCTTCTACAATTAAAGACATTGCAACTTCACGGTGGTTGAATCAGACAAAGGTTTGGGATATGCACTGCAACGAACGAGGCATGAGATACTTGTAGAGATTGCGTGATCATCGTCGACCAATCGATGGACAAATTTTATCTTAGTGGTTGATAAATCTCACAATTGCTTGAATCGAACAGTCAATTAGGACCATCCACATCTAGATTGTAACTTCATGGCACCCATAAATCAAAATACCTCTCTCAGTGAAGGTCTCGTATTTATAGACATCTATTCATGATGATTTCAACTTCCAAGTTAGTCAAAAGAGGGTTTGGGATGCAAGGAGGAAGGGAATAGAATTGATTTGCAAAAATCTTATAATGAACTTCCCTATCTCTTTGGGGCTTTTTAAGAAGCTATTCCAGGATCGATTACATATATCTTGACAACAATAATGAATTAAGGAGAACTGTTCAAGAGGGCCTTTGGGGGATTCGGACCTTGTATTACGTTTTTTAGACATAGAAGACCCATTATTAGTGTGGATGGTACGCACATGTATGGAAGGTACAGACAGAAGATTTTAATTGCCTGCTCAAGCGATGCTACTAATCACATTCTACCACTCTCATTTGCTTTTGTCAACGAGGAGGATGGTCCTAGTTGGGCTTGGTTTCTGGAGAGGGTGTATTTGCATGTATTATGGATCGTCCTGGACCCATATGTATGTAGGGATGAGCATGGACCGGGCTGGGTCGGACCCTGAAGGGCCCAAGCCCAAGCCCGCTTAAAAAATTTGGGCCTTGGGCCGGGCTTAGGCCCGTAATTTTTTTTGTTCGGCCCAAGCCCAGGCCCGTCCCAATTCCTTTGGGCCGAGCTTGCGCCGGGCCGGCCCATCTCCACCCGTTAGAGATTATTAACTTTGAGTCTTTTGTTTCAAGTTAATCTCAACTCAAGTTACACAAGCTAAATTTGTTTAAAACATGTGCCATAATACTTGTGAAACAAGTAAAATTTAATTCGACCAAATCCGATGATATCTCATTTTTCACACGTGCACTCAATGTCGGATACCATGAATGTCTCACATGTATATAAACTGAAAGAGTGAAACAAACTTAGCCAGTTAACAATAGGTGTACCAGACCTTACATGTTAAAAAATGGGCATAAGGCCCATATTGGTTAAAGGTTCAATAATAGAAAATATCCTGATTGAAAAATAAATACTAATAAATCCAAGAATAACCAATACAATCTAAACCAAAGACTAATTAAGGAAAATTAATATTGAATTGAAATACAATGATCAGCAACTCATATGTTACACGCCTGACTTTCTTGATTTATAAACATTGTATGGAGACGGGATACAAGAAGGGAGTGTACATGAAATAGGCGGGAGTTTTCATACGTGTATGATATGGGAAATGGTTCGGGCCCTCTTCGGGCCGGGCCCTTGGGCCGGGTCGGGCTGGGCCGAGCCAAGCCCGAGCCCGGCCCAAAAAAAATTTGGGCCTAAATATTGGGCCCAAGCCCGGCCCGATGTTCATTTGAGCCTGGGCCGGACCGAGCTTTTTGGGTTGGGCTTCGGGCTGGGCCGGGCCAGCCCAACCCAATGCTCATCCCTATATGTATGCTACCGGATCGTGCTCCTGGTATTCGTTCAACACTTAATTACACTGAGGTACAATTTCAACCATCATACATCCATTGACGCTTCTGCCTATGTCACGTTGCTAGCAATTTCAATGATGCGCATAAAAATCAATCATTGAAGAGGATGGTAATGAGGGTGGGAAAAGTCTATTCGCAATCAAGGTGGCAAACTTACATGGATAAGCTTAAAGAGTGTGATGAAAATGCCGCGAAATGGTTTTGATACCCATGGTTGTCCTAACAAATAATGGTTAATCGCATTTGACGACATGTACAGATTTGGGTACACCACGACGAACTTCTCTGAAAGCAACAATGCAGTTCTTAAGGAATCAAGAAGCCTGTCAGTTGCAGCACTTGTGGTGAAGACCTATTACAATTGCATTAGTTATTTTTGTGACCAACTGGAATGGGCATGCAATTGCATTTCTCAAGGTGATAGGTTCACCAAGTATGCACATGACATGTTGAAGCATTGCGTTGATAGAAGCAATGGACATTGATGCTTTCGCATACAAAAACTTCGTTACATATGTACGAGGTCATCACATGACAACACATAACATAATTTGGGCTGAAAGGTGGAAAGAAACAGACAATGTTGATTAGTGATGCATCATATACCTGTCAGAAAATGGCAGATTCATAGAATTCCATGCTCTCATGCAAATGTAGTACTATCTCATTTGAACACTTATGTCCAATATATAGGCTCCTCATATAGTGGCGAAGGAAACCGACTTAATAGACATATTTGTAGATTGATTCTCCTTACTAAAATATGTAGTACAATGCCCGATATATAGGCTCCTCTCACATCTAACTCTCCTACAATGGGCGATGTGGGACATGACCTCATAATATACACTAGATAGATCTTTCCACAAGTGTATTTGCAATGCTTTGCATGTTTTAGAAAGGTCAAATCCCTTTTATTAATGGATGCAAGATTGCAAGGTTTAGGGGTCTATTATATTTTTGATAGGAACGTGCGTGAAATTGCACAATACTACAGTAGCACATACGTTAAAACCCCTCCATATAGGGTGATGGTGACCTTTCAATTTCTGGAAGGAGATTTGCTCTGTGCTTGTGCATGTGGTGCCGCTCATGGGTCCTGTCTTAGGGGATGGATGTGACTTCAAATTTTGGAGAGATGACTGGACTGGGCATGGACCGTTGCGGGATTGTTTTCTACGTCTTTTTACGCTAGCAGTTGACACAGGGATTTTTGTTAGAGCTTGTTGGGTTGGCTTTAGCTGGATGCCTCCTTTTCATATGGAATTGTTGGATCAACAGTGAGTAACTTTTGTTATTGCTGGAGACTGCACTGGCTGAGGAGGGGATGGATGGCTCTGTGGACCATTGATCATGGTCTGATGGATGTTTCAATATGCAGAAGGCATATATGGCTTTCTATAATCTGGAGGTTTTAGATACGATGTTGGTATCAAATCGGTTTAATGACTTATGGAGTTGGAAGGTGCCGCTACATGTCAAGATATTTATTTGGTTGTTGAGAAGGGATTGTGTTATGACCGGTGATAGACGGGCTTGGTTCTTTTCTTGATGTGATGGTACTTGTGAGCGTTGTTCAGTAGAAGACGAAAGCGCTGCTCATTTATTCTTATGGTACCTGATTGCTAAGGAGGTATGGGTTGCGGCCATAGTAGAAAGAATATCGACGAGGGCCTGGAATGAGCTTGGAGATCTTTTGACGCTCTTGCTAAGGAGGGGATGGATGGCTCTGTGGACCATTGATCATGGTCTGATGGATGTTTCAATATGCTGAAGGCATATATGGCTTTCTATAATCTGGAGGTTTTAGATACGACGTTGGTATCAGATCGGTTTAATGACTTATGGAGTTGGAAGGTGTCGCTACATGTCTAGATATTTATTTGGTTGTTGAGAAGGGACCGTCTTATGACCGGTGATAGAGGGCTCGGTTCTTTTCTTGAGGTGATGGTACTTGTGAGCATTGTTCAGTAGAAGACGAAAGCGCTGCGCATTTATTCTTATGGTGCCAGATTGATAAGGAGGTGTGGGTTGCGGCCATAGTAGAACGAATATCGACGAGGGCCTGGAATGAGCTTGGAGATCTTTTGACGCTCTTGGATGTGGTAGGAATCCGACCAAAGTGTGGGCAGCGGCTACCGTGTGGTCTATATGGCTTGCGCGGAATGGCTCTTTAGCGAAGAACAAATTCATAGGGAAAATGTGATTGAACTTGCTAAGAACTTTTTTGGTCTTTGTAATTCTTTTTTATATTACTTGAATATATAGAAGTTACAGGGTAGGTGTCTTTTCTCGGTGTCTTCTCGATGTCATACCTTTTTTTTCCTAAAAAAAAAACCTCTCAAAAAATCAGTTACTGAAACAGTCATTAAAATATGTAGAATTGTCTTCAAAGGATTTAAATTTATAGTTTCCACTAACTTTCATTTTACCTTTATCCAGTTGTATGACAAGTTCGAGCACATGTTATCCCTAAATGCCTTTTGAACATGACCACAGTTCGAGTTCCTGGATAGTTGCTGGTCTGAGGAGTTTAGGGGGGATATCCCCTGCTTTGACTTGGCCATAGTGATCAAAATCCAATCTCATGAAATAACCTAGGACGCAGTTGAGGGGCTTTGTTGGTTGATTCCTACTTTACGTAACTGGAATCCACACTATTTGGAAAACAAAGGATCAAACCAGGACGTCTGTAATCCAAATTATACATGTCTAATGATATCCATTTTCAATTATTTCTTACATTTTTCCAATGGCAACTATAGATTCAAGGCCAAGTATGGTTCTGCTTTTTAAGCAACTTAATAGGAAATCTGTAATTATTGAATCATTTGTGTATTTTGCAGTGATGATTAGGATGACCCATTCTTTAGTTTATTTTGTCTCAGGTTGCCAATATCTTCGAGTTCTAGTGGATATGCCCGGTCTCTTTCTTGGTGAATCCAAAAAGGAAATGCTACCGGATTAATGGAGCCCATGCTACAAAACAATCCTAAATCCAAAGTATGTTTTCATGGATTTAATGGCACGGCGTTTGCAATCTTCACATTCTTCTATTTATAGGTGCAATGTAAATATGTTAAATGTAGAAAATGTGGTGCTCAGGGGTATGTATATTTATATTACAGTGTTCTCTAGTTAAAAAACATATTCTTGTGCTTGTCATTATTTCTCTGATGCGTGGATAGATCACATGAAACAAAACTATGACCCGCCAAATTTCTATAATAATTTACCTTCTATTCAAATTGTTTAATTGACAAGAGACTTCTGGAATTTTCTTACGCGTCTTATCATAGAGAAAGAAACGGGTTTGGATGTTCAAATTTGAAACTGCCTGAAGCTTGTGATGTACATGTTCAGAAATATAAACTTACATTGCAGTATTTTCTGGAGGAATTAACAGACATGAATATAATCATATATCCATACAATAATTAGATGCAAGCATGGAAGAGTATTATCTTGATTGGCTCCCCCACCACCAACCACCACCACCAAGCCTCTTCCCACTTTAAGTGGGGTTGGCTACATAAACAAAAGCCATAACCTTCTTAATAGTCCTTGATCTTTCACATATCCTCATATTGGACTCTTCTTCTAACTTCTTTTACCTTTGATTTGGATCACTAGATGGTCTTCTTTGCACATGTACAAGCTGCCAAAGCCGAGTTTCTCTCATTTTATTTTCTGCTGGTGCCACACCAGCATTGTGCCTGATATTCATATGTGATTCTCATTCTTCTTTGTGTGGTAACACATCTAGCAGAGCATCTTTATCTTAGTTACAAACATTCTCTCTACATGTTTATAGTTAGCTAACATACACTTGCAACCACACATCATTTCAGGTCTCATTGCACCTTTATAGTATTTTCTTTTGAACTTTAGACGTGTCTTTTATCATGAAGAACACCTGAAGCTCCTCTTCGCTTCATCCACCTTGCACTTGCAGTAATTCTATGTGTGACATCTCAATCAATTCCCCCATCCCCTTAAAAAATCGAACCATGTATTTGAAAACACTATCATGATTATCCATGCATGATACTCACCTTTTTTCTAATTATCTCTATAGACGTATGGGTTGAACATTATAAGGTACAATTTAGGAGAAAACTGTGCCATCTATTGATTTGATGAAGCTTATTCCAATCATGAGGTTTAACTTCTTCAAAATTCTCTGCTCATCAAAAACCATAGTACATTTGCATGTCGGTATTATTCTCAGCTAGGAGCTACCACAAAAATGTATCTTAGGTGGAAGAAATCCTAAAAATAGAAAATACTAGATGGAGAGGACATATACCGCTTCAAACTAAGGACAAATGCTGCTGCAACATCCATGCTGTGACCTCAGATTCCTATTTCACCGATACATCTGGCTATGGGATGGAGATGCCAATACAGACAGCACATCCGTCACTGAGGCCATGGAACTCAGAGCAGCTTTCAGAACATCCTGTGAGCAACCTGGTTTAACCATGCTCTTGACCTGCCAAAAAGTATCCAGATTATTGAGCACATTTTGGGAAAGTATATCATGTTGATTACATTTTCCATAAGGCGTTCAATACATTGACCATGACGAGGGAGTTATATAAATCAGATGAAGGCCTGTAAAAGGGCATAAAAACCATGAATATTTGTATTGACTCTCAGGAATTATCTCTGTCAAAGGTAGTTTTTTCCTAGAAATCCACATTTGCTAAAAGAATCTCATTACTGTAGAAGTTGATTGTGGTCCATGTTGAGTTGTTTTGTGTTATGCGGGTTAATGTCATGGGTCAGGATCCATTAACCTCATGGGCATATACATGTTCCATCCCTCATTTGTTTTACATGTTAACAAAGTGAAGACTAGTCTAGTTGCTTGTACGTGCTACGACATCCCTTCCCGTGGTTTTTTCCTTTGTTGAGAAGGGTTTTCCACGTAGTTCGTGTGTTCTCTGTTGTTTACTTGTTTGTTTTGTTTCTACATGGCATCTGATCCAATCCAAACAGGTATTAACCATTCTTGTGGAGGCTCTTTGTGTACTCTATGTATGTTGAGGGTTTTTGTGTGCTTAGTCCCGTGCAGTTTGAAACTTTTGTTCTTTACATAGAGGTCTCCATAAAGGGGCAGCTAATCTTCCTAGGGGGATCGTTATCAGAAAGTTTTCTTCATTTTTCTTCCTCGATGATCTGGGGGGTTCCACAGACTTTGAATTGTGTTCTACTTCTTCCGGTGATCGATCACCTGTTCTTAAGTAATCGATCAAGGTTGCCTATTTGATCCGTTCCAGTATGTCTGCACATGCTTTGATCATGACTGATTAACCCCCCCTCCTTTAAAGGATCAGTTCTTTGTTATGTATGGAGTGTGATCGAGTTGCTTCTTCTGCATGATCAATCACCAGTGTCCTTTTCTTGTTTATTGTTGAGTTATTATATTTATATGGGTAAACGGATCTTTGGATGAGAGACCGTTTACCCATCCTTCTCTGTATATTGTACTCATCCCTCCTCATTTGAAAATAGTTTTAGTGAAGAGTGTCCTAATCTCTAGTGAAGGAGATTAAGAATTGAGAGCCCCCGTGGTTTTTCCCTCTCCATAGGATTTTCCACATAAATCCGTGTCTCCATTTTTGTGTGTGCTTAATGCATTTGATTCTAACATGGTATCAGAGCATCGTTGAGGCATATGAGTGTTTTTTCTGCTGCTCGGAGTGCTGGAAATTGGTTCCACCGTGCTGGATTTTGTCTTTTGGTGGTGATTTTTGATTTATCTCATCGCCGATCAACCATATTGCGTTGCGGCAACCACTCCATGCATTGTGGAGTTGTTGTGAAGGTCTGAATCCACCCGCAAGAGGCTGTTGCTGCTGCTACATTATTTTTTGGCGTCTAAAATTGATCCGAACTCTATTGGTGTTGTGAGGTAAGCTCCCTGGTTATTAGGGGAACAACTCTTGGTGTGAGCTTTGTGCTCTTCAGTGCTGTTGTGGGCGTATAACCCTTTTCTTGGGACATTTTCTGCCCCTCTTTTGCTGGAGAAAATTGGGTTGTTTATTGTTGTCCATCAACTGTTCGACAAAAAAACATAAAGAGTCTCGTTGAGATCTTCTGTGTTTCAAGTTCTTTGTGCTGAACTACTACTCCTATTGTACTCAAGGTGTATGATTAAATGTCTATGAGAGATAGTCGAAGTCTAAAGGCTACGAATTTTCTGGTGAATGATCCCATGATGCTTGGAGCATCCACAAAACCCGACTTGACAAATGATACCATTATGGAGTTGCAGTCCTTATTGAAGAAATCATTTACGAAAGAACATGTATCCTTGCACTCGACAGATAATGGTTCAACTTTTAATATGAGGAGAACTGGCAATGCTTGCTCTACCAAATCTGAGTGGATTATCGACAGTGGTGCTTCCGATCACATGACAGGTGATCATAGAATGTTTCATGATTACAAGTTTTTGTCTGGAAGAGAGAAAGTTATAGTTGCAGATGTGTCTCCAGCTACTGTTGCTGGAAAAGGAACGATTTCTGTTGTTGATCGTTTCCTCCTTATCGATGCACTTCACGTCCCCGATTTCCCAATAAATCTTTTGTCAGTTAGTAAGATTACTAAAGAATTGCACTGCAGGCTGATTTTTTATCACAATTCGTGTGTTTTAGAAGACTTACAGACATGGAAGAAGATTGGAATTGGATTAGTTGAGGATGGATTATATCGTCTTCCAGCTCGAGTGGGTCAAGCCCTTACATCTGTGATGAAAGCTCACTTTGAAAAGGACAATTCTATTTAGTACAAAAATGGCATGAGCGTCTTGGTCATATCAATTTTTCTTCTCTACATAAGTTGATGCTTAAGATTTTCTCTAGATTGTCTGAGGATGATTTGCAATGTGAGGTTTACCAATTTGCAAAGCAAACACGAACTACATTTCCTGCATCTACTGGTAAATCTACTTATGCATTCGAATTGGTGCATTTTGATGTTTGGGGTCCGTCAAATGTGAAGAGCATGGGTGGCCATATGTACTACATCACTTTCATTGACGATTTTTCACGAAGTACTTACATGTACCTTTTAAAACATAGAAGTGAAGTTCCTATTGCTGTAAAGAACTTTATAAATATGGTAAGCACTCAGTATGTAACAAGAGTAAGAACTCTCAGGGCTGATAATGCCAAGGAGTACATGGAAAGTTCCCTACATGCTTTATTTGATGAGAAGGGTATCATCCATGAAACCTCATGTAGTTACACACCGCAACAGAATGGGATAGCTGAAAGAAAAAATCATCATTTGTTGAATGTCATAAGAGCACTCCTACTCCAGCGAAATGTACCAAAGAATTTTTGGGGAGAAGCCGTCTTGACAGCTGCCTATCTAATCAATAGGACACCATCTGCCGTAATCGGAAAGAGAACTCATTTCTCTGTCATCCATACAGATACGTCTCCTTTCAGTTTGGACCCACGGGTTTTTGGATGTGTCTACTTTCTTCACAATTCTGGACCAGGTTGGCGTAAGTTGGATCCAAGAGCAACGAAATGCATCTTGTATTCTGGAACTCAAAAAGGATATAAATGTTATGACCCCGTGGCACGTTGTCTTCATTTAAGTAAGGATGTTACTTTCTTTGAGAGTGAGTCCTACTTCTCTAAGAGATTTCCTCAAGAGGAGTCTGTGAGTACAAATGTTGAGAAAAATGAGAATGAGATTTACTTTCTTGGTGACATGCTAGAGACTATCCATGTGGGGGAGAATAATGAACAAGATAGAGACAAGGACAGTGGAAATGCATGCAGATTTGGACAGACTTATAGCAGACGAAAAGGATCAGATAAAGTGATGGAAGTTGAAGAAGAGATGATACCGAACCAGGGTGTCAACATTTCCTCCGACCATGACGTCAACCCTTTCATGGGTGATTTTGGCCATGAAAGTCCTACAAGTGTTTCTCTCCCTCCTGATATTCATACCGGTAATTAGGACTGGCTATCGAGCATAACGAGCCGAGCCAAGGCTGGGCTCGGGCTCGATCGAGCCCAGTCGAGCTGGCTCGGGCTCGAGCTCGATGGGCTCGAGCCCTTATTAAGCCAGCTCGGGCTCGATAAGTCTTGAGCCGAGCCCTTTATCGAGCCCGAGCCTCTTATCGAGCCTGGTCTGGGCTCGAGCCTATTCAGGCTCGTTAAGGAAATAGGTGTTTTTTTAGTGAAAAAGTGTTTTGCCTGGGCTCGAACTCGAGACCTCATTTTTAAAGATCGTCTACCTTACCAGTAGGCCACCATCCAAATTGTATATAAAAGTTAAATTATAATATATATTGTAACATTTTGCTTGTTAATAAAAAAGAAAAATACTTAATATCTAACTATAACCTAGATTAACATAGATAAAAGGTAGAAAATCCAAGTCTACAATATAGTCCACCAAACATTGTTGTTACATAAACAACATAAACACATAATCCACCATTAACAATGTTGCAAAACTAATACAAAAAAAATAAAAATATTGTAGTTTCACAAATATAATATATATATATATATTCCTTATCGAGCCCGTTATTGAGTTATCGAGCTGAGTACGGCTCGGCTCGATAAGCTATCGAGCCCAAAAATCTGGCTCGGTCTCGGTTCAATAGCTTAATGAGCCAAGCTCACGAGCCCTTATCGAGCCGAGCCCGAGCCTGGCTCCTCGAGCCGTGACTCAATAGCTAGCCCTACTGATAATGTCAACCCTTTACTGGATGAGCGTCCCATTGCTATGAGAAAATCTAGTAGAACTGTTCGAGCCTCTACTCGTTATCCAGTGGAGGACTTTGTTGCTTATACCAATATGAGTTCAAGATATAAATGATTTATTACCTCTCTAGATGCTCATCATGTTCCCAAAAATTTTGATGAAGCCAAAAAGGATCCGAAATGGAGTAATGCTATAAAGGAAGAAATGGATGCCTTGGTTAAAAATAATACCTGGGATATTGTTGATGCGCCTAAGGGTGTTTACCTTGTTGGCTCTAAATGGGTCTATGCAATCAAATATGATACAGGTGGGAATGTCGACAGATTCAAAGCTCGGCTTGTGGCTAGAGGATACAACCAGAAATATGGGATTGACTACCTGGAAACATTTGCTCATGTTGCCAAGATGAATACAATCAGGGTTGTTATTTGTCTAGCAACCCATTTTTCCTGGAAAATGTATCAGTTAGATGTGAAAAATGCTTTCTTGAATGGTGATCTTAAAGAAGATGTGTATTTGAAAATGCCACCTGAGTTTGAAAAGGACAACAAGCGTTGCAAACTAAAAAGGTCCTTACATGGATTAAAGCAGTCACCAAGAGGTTGGTTTGAACGTCTCCGTGTGGTTATGATTAAGAATGGATATATCCAAGTGAATGGAGACCACAACTTGTTTATAAGGAGGAATGACGAAAAAAATCTATTCTTTTAGTATATGTCGATGACATGATCCTTACATCTGATGATGAAGAAGAAATTTTTGGGATAAAGAAAATACTTGCAGGTGAATTTGAATTGAAAGACTTTTGGAAGTTAAAGTACTTCCTAGGCATTGAGACGGCTCGATCTCCAGGAGGTATGTATCCAAGTCAATGAAAATATGCTCTGGACTTATTGAAAGATTGTGGCATGTAGGCAAACCATAAACTGAATAAAGAGGATGGTAACCTTCTTGATGATGCAGGAAAGGGTAGGTATCAAAGATTGGTGGGAAAGTTGATCTATCTTACCCTTACTAGACCGGATATTACATACGCTGTAAATATGGTGAGTCAATTCATGCATGCTCCTACTACCTCTCATGCTAATGCGGTAAATAGAATTCTATGCTATATAAAAGGATCACCGGGAAAAGGTCTTATGTTCAAGAAGAATCATGAGGTCACTATTGAAGGATACACTGATGCTGATTGGGTTGGTTCCATTGATGACAGAAGATCCACCTCAGGTTATGCAGTATATTTGTGCGGAAATTTGGTTATTTGGAGAAGTAAAAAGCAGAATGTGGTTTCAAGATCAAGTGCCGAAGCGGAATACTGAGCTCTTGCCAATGGCGTTACAGAAATTCTATGGCTAAAAATTTTGCTCCATGACTTGGGAATCAAAGTTAGTATGCCAATGCAGATGTTTTGTGACAACAAAGCTGCAATAAATTTGGCCAACAATCCCGTAATGCATGACAGAACGAAGCATTTGGAGATTGATAGACACTTCATCCGTGAGAAGATTGATGATGGACTGTTGTGTCTGCCTTACCTGAAATCTACTGATCAGGTTGCTGATCTCTTCACAAAGAGGCTGCCTACGGTACTATTTGAGTTGAATGTAGGCAAGTTGGGCATGGTGGACATGTATGCCCAACTTGAGGGGGGGTGTTGAGTTATTATACTTATATGGGTAAACAGATCTTTGGATGAGAGACCGTTTACCCATCTTTCTCTATATATTGTACTCATCCCTCCTCATTTGAAGATAGTTTTAGTGAAGAGTGCCCTAATCTCTAGTGAGGGAGATTAGGGATTGAGAGCCTTCGTGGTTTTTCCCTCTCCGTAGGGTTTTCCACGTAAATCTGTGTCTCCATTTTTGTGTGTGCTTAGTGCATTTGATTCTAACATTTATGATGATGTCTGAGGAAAAAAAAATGAAAATGTTGAAATTAGAGAGAAATAGATGATCGAGAGCCATCAAATTCAGATTATAATCATAAAGCTCATGGAGAGCCATCTCCATTTGTCATTGATCTCCTCTCAATGATTGATCACTTTTGGAGTCTGTCTGCACATGTTTTACTTATTATCAATCAATCCCTCCTATGATATTCTTGTTTTGTATGGAGTCTAATTGAGCTGATTCTTTTTCGTGATTAATCACTTGTGTCCTTTTCCCTCTTATGATATATTAGGGAAAAATGAAAATGTTGATATTATATGATAAGTGATTATAGAGAAATATTCAATTTAGATTATTTTCTTAAAACTGACCCAGGATAAATAACTCATCTCGTCTGCTGCCATTAAGGAAGGCATTGGATATAGAGTTGGAGTTCTGTGACAATCATAGCAATACTGAGCCTAAAGAATGATCAGTCATGAGAATAATAGTACTTTGAGGACAATCAAACAAGACTTGGATTGACAATGTTATTTCAAGTGATAACCATCCTCTCATATCGAGAAAGAAGGTCAATAGAAACATGTGTCCAATCATCATGAATATATATGGCAATGGGAAGTAATACATGGATATATACTAACGAACTCTAGAGATTTATATTTTTCGTTATGGAAGCTCTCGGATACATTCTTTTATAGTGTTTTTATATTGAAGTGTGAAGACCTTGTCTGTCACTTCAAGGAGTCTTGAAAATGTTGCGATAATCAAAAGTTTTACTTGACAAAGATTGGAAGAACATGACATTATCTTTCTTGGAAAGCTAAATTCAAGAATGTAATGAGTCATATTCTCAAATCAAGGTTTGGCTTCGACGTTGCCGAAGTCTATCAGATTGAAGCTGAATAGGAATAAAGGATCATGATGGCAAATACTCTTGATTATACAAAGAATGTTGAGCAATATACATTTATATGACATGGATCCAACATAATTGAAAAGCAGAGGAAAGAAGTGCACTGTGCAAAAGGCTAGGACGTTCTTTTGACTTGTGCCAAGAGCTTCATCCAGAGAAGAAGATATCTAGAATATGGTATGACCAGAAGAGCAAGAAGGTAGATGTAGGTGCTGCTAAACAAGTTGATGGAGACCAGAAGATTACACCTAACCGGATATGGAACCTCGTGCTTATCTTAGTAGGATAAGTACTCACAATGATGCCCACATCATAAACATTGCTCTGTTGCTGCTCAGAAAAAAGGTACTAGTGAATGATGAAGAGTGGATTATTAACAGTGGCACCACTAATCATATAAGCGAGGATCCAAAGTTCTTTAGATCTTACGAACTTGCCTCTAGTATGGATCAAGTTTTCCTTGCGATCTCACTCTACATAATGCCCTTCATGTTCTTGATATGACCATCAATCTTCTTTCCATTGAGTAATATAATCAAAGAGTTGGAATGTGAAAATTTTCTCCGTTGACCATTGCATTGTGCAAGATTTGGTAACTTGGAGGGAAATAAGGTTTGTTATGTTTTTCGTAGACATGTCATCTACCAGTGAGAGTTGCAACAACAATAACAACTGTTGCTTAGGAAAGAAGAATTCAAAATATAGTTGTTGTCTAGTCATGTAGGGGGGCTATTGCATGGGTTATCTTCTTTTCAGTCTCCAAATCATTTCATTTACATTTTGAAGGTCTAGTTTCTGAGAGCTTAATCTTCCATGCATGTTTAAAGACAAAGCATATATGTACAAGTTATCCTATTTTTAAGAATAAGGCAATTGGACTTTTAAGTTGGTCCAATATGACGTTTAGGGATCGTCTAATGCTGCCTTCCCTAATGAGTAATGACTAAAAGTAATTCATTATGTTTATTGATGATTTCTTTACAAGTACTCTTGTTTACTTGTTGATGAAACCTAGAGATGTTGATATTATTAGAAGTTTTCCTCATAGACACAGAATGGGAAAGTAGTCGAGCACTTCATATTTAATAATGTTTGAGAATATACCTTTAGGCAATAATAACAATTTTCAGTACCAATGAAACTACTCATGAGAATTCCTATAGTTATACTTCTTGATAGAGTATGATAGCAAAAATAAAGTACCGATACCTATATGGTGAATGCGAAGCCTTTCTCCCACTATAAGTAGGGTCGGCTACATGGATTCTTGCTCAAATCCATGTTGAAAGATTCGACTATTTTTTACGCTGGTTGTCGACTACCTAACGCAACTCCCGCAAGGGGGGGAACCCTGATTTTTTGGGTGGTAAGCACACTGTACTACGATCAGACCATTTATATGAAGTTAAAAATTCTCTTTCCTTTTAGCAATATATTTTGGAGAGAAACTATTCTTAATAATATCTTTCTTATCAACACGATGCCCTTGAAAGTATTGAACACTGCTTTCTCGATGATTCAACCTAATGGTCTCACTCTCTCTTCTGCCTAACTTTTTGGGTGCACATGTTACATCCCCAATCCCAAACTTAAAGCAGAGAAACTTGATGCACATGCCATCAAAGGAATTTTCTTGGGCTCCCCCTTCCTCATAAGAGATATAAATGCCTGAATCATGTAGATAGGAAGATGCGTGTTACTAAGGATGCTACCTTTATTGAGCATGTATTCTACTTTTATGAGCATTTCCTTTGGTGGAGAATATATATATTAATGTTTACAAAATTCTTAAATGTTCTATTATGGATGTTTTTGATGATCTATAATTTTTTAGTAATGCCGACTCTACTTGTGATAAGACATAGGAGTAGAAGTCTCGTGAAACTTTTTGACATGTGTAGAGTATGATGGAAGAAATCAACTAGACTCAAAGTCTGTATTGTGAGCAAGAAACCAATCCTAATCTCGAATTTTACCAAGCTGATTCAAGGTCCTCCATTATCCCTGAATCCCTGATTTAAGTGTCAAGATGAGAAGCAATAATGATGCCTTAAAAATCGATGATGATGGCCACATCATTACTATATAAGAGGATTACATTCTTCGAAGGCATGATCGAAGAGAGATAAGACATCCCCTCAAATATACATAGGGTACCAGATATCCCATTCATGGTAACATTCGCTACTCTAAATTTAACAATAACTACAAATATTTTATCTCTTTGCTTTTTGCATCTTTGATCCCATTGTTGAGGTCGACATAGATCTTGGTGGGTTTGGCTTATGTGTAAGGAGGTGGAGTTCCTTAACAAAAACCACTCCTAGGACATTGTTGACATTCGGGGTGGGACCCATCTACTTTGTTCAAAGTAGGTTTACATCATAAATGAAAACCAAAGAGATTTCTACCTACATACCCATCTATTCTTTTTGACCCATGTATAAGTCGGTATTACACCCAGACCACCAAGTAGTTACTCTGTTCTATACCTTGACCCATGCCGTTAACTTTACTCCATTAATATAACTACCTCCTGAGGTAATCTAATCATGCAGACATCTAATGGTGGACATTCCTTGTTTAAATGCATACAAAATATCTAAGGAATTAAATTAACATTTCGTCCAGCAAAATAGAATAATTAGGAAAATCAAAAAGAGAAAAGAACTCTCTTCTCCATCAAGACATCCCCCCCCCTCCCCCCGTGAGGGTGAAGAAGATGGTGACCATGTATGCAGTGGTGTCAAGAGGCGGAGGAAGGGGTTGTGTCACCCTGAGGGGTTGGGGCTGAGCACAAGGGCATTCGAGTGGAATGAGAGAGCTACAGAGGTATATTCACTGTGAGGGCAGGGATAGATAAAGGCCATAATGTTGGCTGTGCTGCAGGGATGTTCGTAGTGGCAGGGTGACAGTCGATGGACATGGTCCCACACCGATGAGGGACATTTTGATTTGGGTCAAGCACTAAGGACTCCGCAATGTTAGCGACCGACCACTGAGGAGCACAACATTTGTTAAGTTCATGGACGCCAACGAGAAGAGGGGCGCGATGACCGTGAAGGTTGGAGGGGACGCCGCGACGTGGGGCTGGAGCAAGAAAGTTGGAGATGGTGAGAGAGTCAGAGAGGAGGCAGTGGCAGAGACGGGGCAAAGGAGGTAGAATTTGAATTATCACGTGATGCTCTAGAATCCATCCCTGGTAGAACTTTAAAACCACTAACTGTTAGACTATGCTAGGCACACATGTTGAAATAGAATTTCTCCTTCATTTGGTTCTCTTATGCCCCGTCATCAACATGCTCAAGAACATCAACAAACCTAAGAAGCATTTTGAAGATTAGAAAAATGCTTTACTAGTAATAAGTAACAGGAATACAAGAAATCAATGACAAAAGGAGGTAGAAGCCACTGGCTGAAAAGAAGCATCGACATGTCACTCTGCACTGAAGCACAATGGGTTTGTGCCAAGTTCTTTTCTATGGTGGTTCAGGAGTGAAAGAATTTGACTTAGATTGTTTACACTCCTACAGAAGCAAAGTTCTTGCACATCCACCATGCCTCATTGTAGGGTGATAGGAGTCGAGGAAAAGGAGGATCTTGAGGTGGATGGTTAGAGTAAAGGTAGGGGAGGAGGAAGTGGTGGAAAGAGTCAAGGAGGAGGAGGAGGTGGGATTCATGGAAAAAACTTCGGGGAGGGGTTGGGGAAGGAAGGGGAGGTGGCGAGGGGAGGGAGGGGTGATGTTGGGGAGGGAAAAGGGGCTACAAGAGAGATTGAGGAGGGCATGGGAAAGGGAGTAGCGGCATAATTCACATATTAGAGGGACCGAGAAGGGCGAATTTGTCAATATTTAACATCTTGCATTAATGCTCATGAAGAAGGATGACAGAAGACAACATGGGGGGGGGGGGGTTATGCCATGTAATGGTCCTCTTTCCATGAATCTTGGTATAAATACAAATTATGACAGGATCAAAATGTAATTATGAAAGTATACAGCGACATAAGGACTAGTTATCTAGTGGACGTGATGAATACATTTTTGAATGGAGATCTATATGAAGAATTTTTCGTGTATATGCCACGTAGCTATGAAAAAGAAGGGAGATGTTGCAAATTAAAGAATGGATTATACTTGCTAAATCAATCTCCTAAGGTCTAGTTTGAGAAGCTTAAATTGGTGATGATCTGATTGAGATATCACCAAAAATGAATACCAAACCCTGTTTGTTAGGAGTGAAACCATAGTGATTCACTATAGGAGATGATGAAGAGGAGTCTACATGGCTGAAAAGGAAGTTGCTGAATTGGACCTAAAGGATCATGGTAAATTAAAATACTTTATGTACATTGAAAAGTCAAGGTTGAATGATTCTTATGGATTTTCATTTGGTTGCTGAGGAGCGATCGTTTTATGACCGGGGCTAGACGAGCACTGTTCTTCCTTGGTTGTGACGATATGTGTGGGTGATACGCGACTGCAAAGGAGAATTCTGGACATCTATTATTTGAATGCCATGTTTCTAGGGAGGTGTGGGCTGCAACGCTTGTGGAAAGGGTTGCGAAAACATATTGGAATGAGTTCTGGGAGTCCCTCAATGTTCATGGACGTGGTAGTTGTCCAACCAAAGTATGGGTGGTTGCTATTTTATGGTCAGTGTGGCTTGGTAGGAATGGTTCTATCTTCCGAGGGGAGCATATGTATATGGAAAAGATGCTTGATGCTAAGAGCTTTAAGACCTTTTGGTCCTTGTAATTTTTTTATTTACCATACATATATTAAAGTTATATGGTAGGCGTCTTCTTGATTTTATACCCTCTTTTTCCTTTAAAAAACTTCTTGGATCTTTGTTGGAGGAAATATACTTAGGCTTTGGTGGAGAAATCGTTGGAGGAAATATACTTAGGCTTTGGTGGAGAAAATTGTCAAGTGGGGAGGCAAGCCCGCTTCTACACAATTGGGTGATTATGACAAGCATCGAGAATGGAGAAGTACCTCACCTTGAGAAGAACCAACTTTACGGGGGGTCTGGCTTACCAAGACTTTATGTGAAAGTTAATTTACCTTACTCTAATCATGCAGTCAATGTAGTGAGTTAGTACATGCATGTGCTCGTTGCCTATGAAAGTTGTGGTACACATCCAATTTTATATAAAGAACCCTGGGAAAGGTCTCATTTTTACCAAGGATATGAAGCTCAAGTTTGAAAGATATACCGGCACAGATTAATAAATATACATCCGCTAGAAGATCCACCATTGGGTCTTGCTTATATATGGACCTGAATATTGACGACACTTTTATATTTTGGAGGAGAAAAAGACCAATTATGGATGCAAGATCTAGTGTTGAAGCAGAGTACATGGTGGTGGTGGCAATGGGAGTTGCTGAGACATTTTGACTCGAGATCATTATGGCAGATATTGGATTAAGTCTTGAGCACCCATGAGATTATATTGTGACAACAAGGTTGCAATAACTTTATCCAATAACCGTGTCTTGCACAATGGAACCAAACATGTTGAGATCGATCGCCACTTCATAAAAGAGTAGATCGATTCAAAGGAGCTTGTGCTATTATGTATACAAAGAGAGCAAGTTGTGGTTGTCTTCCCAAAGGAGATTCCCAAGATGATTTTGAGAAGAATGTGGACACGCTGAGAATGTATAATCTCTATACCCAACTAGAGGGGAGTGCTGAGTTGTTTTGTGTTGTGCGGGTTAATAGGATATGGGTTGGGATTCATTAATCCTGCGACTATAATATGTGTGTGTGTGTGTGTGTGTGTGTGTGTGTGTGTGAATAACCCTGCCCCCTCCTTTTTTTCACATGTTAAGAAAGTGAAGACAACCCTAATTGTCTATGTGCTCAAAAACATTCCCTCCCTTGGCTTTTCCCTTATCGTGAGAAGAGTTTTCCATGTAAATCATTGTGTTCTCTGTGATTTCGTGTTTGCTTTGATTCTATAACAACAACAACAACAAAGCCTTTTCCCACTTTAAGTAGGGTCGGCTATTTGTTTTGATTCTATAAAAATATTAAACAAGAAAAAAAATCTAAAGAAATCAGTTCTAAGAGACCTTGATTACATGCATTGCTGCATGAAAATTGATGAGAGTTAACTATCACTATGACAAAATGGGTAAAGGATGTGCCTTATCTAGATACTCTTGGAGCTATTTAATTCGGCCCATGTAATCTTGATCTTCAACACACAGTGTGATGGACTTGGACTCTGAACCTGGCCCCTCGAACTGAAGAGGTCCTGGGGTTCTGTAAAGGTCATCCACTAAGAATTGTGAAGCATTCAGGCTCAGGAACCTAAAATCGATACATGAGAGTTGATAAGTGCTCCTCCGAAATATAAGAACAACACAAGCATTCGATTTTCATGAACTTTAATGTCAATGAATAAGGACAAGAAGAGAAAGAGACATACTCATATGCTTTCCCTTTTAAATCAACCACTGTAAGAGGTATTGCAGGTTTTCCAATGGAGGTAGCCCCAGGACCATGAGATGGGCGTTTAATAGCCATCATTGCCTGAGGTTCCAAGAAAAGAAATTTACTGTCTATGAAATTCAGTACATGAAGGAAGAAATATAAAGCTATTTTCTCCTTGATGGGACATATTGTAAATGATGTATCCTACTGCTAGCGGTGACGCTCCGCATCGCCATTTCTCAACCGGACTTTTCAGGTTTGTCACAGTTGCCATATAACCATTCAAACCGGCAGCTAGAATATGATAACAGATATGCCCAAGAACCTGCATATAGAAAATTTGCATTAACGGATATCTCTGATGCAAATGTAAAAAAAACTCCCTCCACATACATAAGCATAGTCACAATCAAATTTGGAGGGTAATGATCCGCGTGCTTGATATCCAAAAAAATGGCAGATAGCATTGAACTTTTTCCCCTTGTATGTCCCTTCTTTCTGGAGCAGAATTGATTGCAAAGCAATAATGGGCATTGAAATGAATCATGGAGAGAAAAAAAAGTCCATTTTGGAGAGGACAAATAATATGTGAAAATCATAAGTAAATATAGAAATTGGAAAAATATGTGCTGACTTGACCCATAAGTGTGCATACCGTACGCTTGCTCATTTCTGTGTCCACCAACTGGGATAGAAGTTTCTCTAACTCAATCTGCAAAATGAACAGTTATTATCGTCACCAAGCTAGTCTTAATATCAACATATGCAAACGAGCCATATCTTGAAAACATTGTGCTTGTAGGTAATGACATCATCTTTGGTGCCTATGCAATTCACGTTTAAATTATCGTTTTAACATGAAACACGGCAAAAAAAACTCTATCAGTTCCTGTATGGTGAAATATGTCGTCATATCATAAGGAGGGTCACCTGTGACAGTTGAGCTGATTCATCAGATTCTGGAGAGAGCAGAAGCTGTGTGAACATTGTGAAGATCAGTAAAGCAGCACTGACAGAGTTCAGTATCAATGTGCTTAAGCGTATAATTGAAAGAGGAAGAGACAACCTGTGCTCTGAAAAATGGAGGCAAGAATTCGAACAAGGCCGATGCCCAAGGTGACAGCTGCTGATTTATCTTGTCAGGGGAAACTCCTCTCCTGAACAAAGCATGGATTTCCTAGGGAAAAAAAGGTTATTTTTGTTTGCTTCCAATGGGTAAACCCCAATTCGGCAGTACATTGTTCGATACCTGAATTAGAGAATAAAGCTCTGGAATGTGTTGTACAAGCCCTTCAGGAATGATGATAACACCATGGTACTTATCTGAAGACAAGGTGGATGATGAAATCTATACGAAGGAAAAAACATTCGTTAACGTTTTAAAAATAAGTGTATCGTAATCTCCTTACCTTGTTCTGATCTGGCTTGGACAGCATCACATATTCGCTTAGTGATGTCAAACAGGGTAAGCTTGGACGATGCCACCTCCTCACCAAGGATGATCTGTAGGTAGAAGTTGACAATATTAGATGATATATGACAACTAGATTGCAGTAAATTCAGGTGAAAATCACACCATATTAGGATGAGTCTGAAGTGTGCACTCTAGAGCAACGTGAGATGCTGTCCGACCCATCAGTCGAATAAAGTAATAATACTGGAGATCAGTTTAGTCAGTAATCTCTTAAAAGAAGCAATCACAAAATGCTATATGTTAGACTACTTGAATGGAAGATATGTACTGTAACTATAAGTAACATTGCAAGGAGGTGCAAATTAAAACAAAAGGAAACAGGCTATTATGAAAATCAAAACAAGAATTTGTCAGGATAGACAATAGTATTTTTTAAAATAAAAATACTATTTAGGAATTTCCCTCAAGACAATCGGATCTTTTCAACAAGGATTTAAGCAAATGTTTAGATTTTGTTGGGGTGTTCCCTACTAGCAATGCGTTGCATCGCCCGAATGCAATGAGAAATTGGCATAGGCCGCTACATCGTTGCCCAGATGTAGTTCAAAATTTGCAAGAGTTCTCACATGAGGAACGTATGCAAGTAAATAAGCCAGTTCCGCTGCATTGTCGACGGATGCAGCCCAAAATTTGCAAGGATTCTTGCATGATGGACGCATTCGAGTAAAGAAGTTAGTCCAAAAGAGGTTGCAAAAGAAGTCGAGGATAGGTAGTTTGAATATTGACTCTTTGACTGGCAAACTGACAGAGGTATTAGATATGATGGAAAGAAGGAAGATTCAGATATTATGCCGACAAGAGACAAAATGGGTTGGAGAGAAAGCAAGGGAGAGCGAGAAGACAATCTGGGATTCTAGCTCTCATTAACCGGATGCTTTCAATTATGCTATTCAGGTAAAGAGAGCAGTAGAAATGGTGTCGGAGTAGTTGGTTGTTCATAAGGATTTGAAGGATAATGTGGTTGAGGTGCAAAGATTTGGGGATCGGATTATTTTGCTAAAATTGGTGCTGGAAGAAGTTGTGAATATAATCTTACTTTATGCACCGCAAGTTGGTCTAGAGGAAAGGACTAAACAAGTTTTTTGGGAGGATTTGGATAAGGTTATGCAACGAATCCCACAAAGAGAGATGATTTGCCTATGTGGAGATCCAAATGGACATATGGGAAATGATGCTTCAGGGTATGCTAGTGTTCATGGAGGCTATGGCTTCGGGGATAGAAATTGATGCAAAATAGGGATTTGCGCGACGATGAAAAATCAATTTGATGGAGGATTTTTTTGGTGGGGAAGAAATTGGAGGGGTTGAGAGGAGAAAAACTCGTCGGAGAACGAGGGATCTTGGAGAAGAGAAGCCCGAAGATCGCGAGGGGGAGAAGAGAGACGAGAAAGAGAGATAAAAATCTTAATTTTAATTGTAATTTGACATGTCTAAAACAATTGCCTACCATCCCCTTTATATAGGAGGGGTGGGGTTACAAAGATAGAAATAAAATTCAAATTGACTCTAATTGATTTGAATCAAAATTCAAATCTTAGTTATTTTAATTTGACTCTAACTAATTAAATTCAAAATTCAAATTGAAATCGACTAACTAATTTGAGATCACATACGATGTCTTTTATTTAAATAAAAATTGCAACGACTCGAATAACGTAAATAAAATTAGACTCTAATTAACAGATAAAAAATAGAAAAAATGAGGCCCTATTTGTTGACTTCGTGATGCATCAGTTCTCCTCCGCTTGAAAAATTCATCTCCCGACAAATTGCTTGATCTTCGAAACTGAATGAGTTGTTCCAATTGCGTAACGTTTCTCCTTAATTCAGCATTACACTTGTAGTTTTTCTCAATTAGAGGGCGTCCCTGCAAATGTTCTACCTCATTTAAAAAAATTCTATAGCATAATGTTTCCTCCAATTGATCCTTTCGATAAAAACTTCCGGGAGGAGGATCTTCATCGTAATTTTTCCAATTTACTTTCCCATCCAAGTTCATGGGATTCAAATCCCGTACATAAGGAACCCTGCGTTAGGGTTTTGTCTCCCACGATATGGAAACAGTGGCAACCAAATGGAAGTGGGCGGCGGTGTGTGATCACACGGGGCGGGCTGCGACCTGTCAGGTTTGGGCGGTGGTGCGTGGTCTCCCAATGGCGGCAATGGTTCGTGTGAGGCGGCAAGGGTTGACGATGGTAGAGGGTGCGACGATGTGCTGGTAGAGTGAGACGAGTGTGGTGCCTTCGGGTAGGGAGGGGGAGGTTGACAACGCGAGCAGTGGGGAGGGGATTGGGAAGAGGTTCTGGAGGTGGTGCTGGGCCGACGGGGAGGGGGCGATAGCAGGTAGAAGTTATGGGGGGGGGGGTTGGTGATGGTGCAGTAGGTGCGAGGTTGGGAGGGGGTGCCGGCGGTGGTGGGGAAGGGGGTGGGGGTCGCTGGAGGTGCGTGGGTTGCGGCGGGAGGGGAATTCGCTGGGGGTACGAGGGCAGCGAGAGGGGGGGGCTGGGGGTGTGGGGGTTGGCGGGAGGGAGCGACAACGACAGAGGGATGATGATGGCGTGGAAGGGTGTGGGTTGGGGCACAACTTGGGGGTGGAGATTGCGGCGGAGGGTATAGAGGGGGATGGTGGTGGCGGAAGGGAAAACGGGAGGTGGCTGCGGGTGTGTCAGGACGGTGGCGAGAGGGAGAGCCGAGGTCGGCTTGGTCTCCAAAGGTGTGGGAATGGCGAGGCGGGGCTACAACGGGGCTGCGACGGTCGTTGGAGGCGATATCGTCGATGGTAGTTGATCTGAAGCAGCCTGGACTGCGAGCAGTTTGTCGTCGATGACGATTTTTTCTGGACTTTCTTCATCGAGAACTTGGATGGAAGCTTCGAGGGTACGATGTGGTGCATTAACAATCTTTTTGGCAGCGATTTTGATGGCATTCTCTTTTAGTTGGCGTATCAATGCCTCGACATTCCTCGGCTCTCGTATCTGTGATGCCAAAGCTTGCATATCGGCACAAACTTGGAGCATATTAGATAGTGCTTGTCTAACCTCAACACGCCATGCACGGTCGTTGGAGCTAAGATCCTTTGGAATTTTCGCGTAAAGGACGAGAGGGAACGCCAGATCGTGAGGACGGTCTAGATACCATGCTCTGATACCAATTGATGCAAAATAGGATTTTTTTGCACGCCGATGAAAAATCAATTTGATGGTGGATTTTTTTGGTGGGGAAGAAATTGGAGGAGTTGAGAGGAGAAAAACTCATCGGAGAACGAGGATCTTGGAGAAGAGAAGCACGAAGATAGCGTAGGGGAGAAGAAAGACGAGAAAGAGAGAGATAAAAATCTCAATTTTAATTGTAATCTGACTTGTCTAAAACAATTGCCTACCATCCCCTTTATATAGGAGGGGTGGGTTTACAAAGATAAAAATAAAATTCAAATTAACTATAATTGATTTGAATTAAAATTCAAATCTTCCTTATCCTAATTTGACTCTAACTAATTAAATTGAAAATTCAAATTGAAACCGACTAACTAATTTGAAATCACTTGCGATCTCTTTTATTTAAATAAAAATTACAATGACTCAAATAACGTAAATAAAATTAGACTCTAATTAACGGATACAAAATAGAAAAATGAGGCCCTATTTGTTGACTTCATGCTGCGTCAGAAATGAAGAGAGAAAAATCATCTTAGATTTTGCAATGGTTTATGACCTTTTCATAGCAAACACTCTCCTCAAGATGAGGGACGAGCATTGAATTACTTATAAGAGTGGCCTGACTAAAACACAGATTACTTTGCGATGAGGAGAAGAGATTGGTTGTGTTGTAGAGACTACAAAGTAATCTCAGGAGATAGCTTGACATCTCAACATTGCTTGCTAGTCATGGATAGCAAAAAAAAAGGATTGACAAAGAAGAGGATGGATCCTAAGATCATTAGAATTAAATGGTGGAATCTTCAGTTGAAGTAGTCAAACTTCAAGGAGAAGATTTTTGAATACTTATCTTGGGATTGTAATAGACATGCAAACGAGAAGTGGGAGGGGGTAGCATCTTGTATCCGAAGGGTAGCCAAAGATATGCTAGATAAGTCTAAGGGAGGAGTTCCAGGCTAAAAGGAGGATTGGTGGAGTGAAGAGGTGCAAGAAAAGCTTAAAATTAAAAGAGCTTGCTTTAAAGCTATGCATAAGAATAGAAAGGATGAAGCTGACACAAACTACAAAGTAGCGAAGAAGGAAACAAAGAAGCTATAAGTGAAGCCAAGTCGAAAGCTTATGAAGTTATGTACAAAAAGATTGACTCGAATGAGGGTTAGAAGGATATATTCAGATTGACCAAAGCAAGAGAAAGAAAGACCAATGATCTTTCTCAAGTGAGATGCATCAAGGATGAGGAAGGACATGTGCTTGTTACTCAAAAGGATATAGAGACTGGATGGAAGCAGTATTTCTATAAGCTTTTCATAGGGAAAGGAAATAAAGAGATTACTTTGGGAGATCTTGTTGGTAGTGAATGTTACCTGAATCGTGCAAACTATAGATGGAAACAAAGGAAGGAAGTAATGGATGTTTTAAAGGTTATGAAACCTGGGAAAGAGGTAGGACCTGATGACATTCCTACAGAAGTTTGGAGAGGTCTAGTGACTTGGCTCACAAATTTATTCAATGTTATTTGGCAAAGCAAGAAAATGCCTAAAGAGTGGAGGAGAAGCATTGTAGTGCCACTTTATTAAGAATAAATGAGACATTCAAAATTGTTTGAATTATAGAGGTATTAAACTGATGAGTCATACTATGAAAATTTGGGAACGTATGATCGAAAGAAGATGCTCTTTTAGGATATGACAACGGACGATAGGTAGCACAATGATGATTCATAAACTGACAAGCTTTGCAATTAAGTATAAAATCGCACATACACCTGAAGATATCTTAAAGAAAGAAAATGCAGAAGGGTGTCCTAATTCACTATGCAACAAGATAGGATCGATAGAGTTGGATGCAACACTGTCAAAACAAGATAAGGGCTTTTATTAATAGTGGTTATTCTTCTGATACCCACCAAAAATCACCTCATTTCTAAAATGCCCTAAAAATAGTAATAAAACTTATAAAAAATAACCTTACACTTAAGTTGCTTACATAACTTATTAAATACTCATAAGAAATTCAGGAGCACAAGGTAGTTTTTGATAGAGAAGCGCCATTCATGGTAAGGTGATTAGAAGTTGTAGAATCAATTGCCTGCTTTTAATAAAATAAAATGATGCATATGGCAAATTGCAATATCACCCGAGGTGTTAGCAAGGCCAATAGTATGCACAGTTATATTGGAATATAACCTGTTCATTAAACAAGCATAGTCCTCTTGAGATAACTGAACACTAGGGGAAACAATAAAAACAAAAGTAGGTGCAAAAATAGTTTCGATGCTATAATGCTCATGGACATAGTAATATGAAGCTTGGTTAGTCCTTGGCTCATAGTAGACTTGCCAAACTTTTCCTAGAATCTGTCAAAGGTGTGGTTTATATATTAGGAATGCACATAAGGCTAAGTAGGTCAACTATTTCCGCAACCACTATCATGACCATATCCACAACTATAGGAGATCCACCTCGATAAGAAGAATCACCACTCTGACTAAATGCAACAAGAGCAATCATATCTACAGATGCAGTAGGAGGCTGAGCAGTCTACTTAATGGCAGCATCAATCTTCAATGATTGTACACGATCTTCAGATAAGGAATTGAGAAGGATGCTAAAATCTGATCTAAAATGATATTTAAGTCTAAGGCCATCCATAAACTTAGTAAACTTGTTGCTTAGCCATGTATTGGAGTATTTGTTATATGTGTCACTTGCATATATGGATAAATGGATCCCTCCAGAATCCATTTACCACATCCAATTGTTTAGTCCCACATCTACCATTGTGAGATATGGAGACTCGGTGAGGGCTATATAAGAAGCCCCTCACCCTCTGTAACCAGTGAGAAAGTTCAATGAACAATCAGGCCTTTGATGCATTCTTCCGCAGTTTCATCCCGCTCCTTAGGGAGTAGGGTTCCACGTTAAAATCCCAGTGTTCCTCAAATGTTTATTCTATTTTCTCTGATATGCTTCCGCATTTCTATTTTCTAACACCATGTGAATAGTATGCTTGCCATAGCAGGAAACTTCAAAGATAGCAAATTCTTTATACAAAGCCTCCATGGTGGTGTAGTAGTCAACCATAGTTATATTATCCTCGTTATTAGACTATATCTGGCAATATATTTTGGTTGATCTAATGTCATTAGACTTCTAGTAGTACTTCCTCTAAATACTAGCCCATATACCCTCGGTTATCTCTTTGTAGAGTACAACCACAACAACGAAGCCTTCTTCCTTATTAAGTATGGTCGGTTACATGGATTCTTTGCCTCCATTCAAATTTATTTTAGATCATTCTCAAAATTGCATGCAAGTAATTAAGATCCCTTCGAATAGTCCCCTTCCAACACTTTTTGGGCCTTTCTCTCCTCTTTTAGCTGGCTCAACATCCTAAATCTTATTTTTTTAACTGGTGCATCAGCACACCTCCTTTGCAAATAGCCAAGCCACCTTAAGTGGTTCTCTCTCATCTTATTCTCAATCAAAACTACACCAACTTTCCTTTTGATCGCATGATTCTGATTCCAATCTTTTCGTGTATGACCACACATACACCTTAGTATTTTCATTTCTGCTAATGCCATTCTCTGCGCGTCTATGGTTCATAGGCCAACATTCATATCCATATATCATAGCATATCTCACGGTTGCTTTGTAATACTTTCCTTTGATTTTCGAAGGAATTTTCTTATTACATAGAATAGTAGAGGCTCCTCGCCAATTTAGTCATCCCACATTTATTCTATGATTAACATCTCCATTAATTTTCTTGTCATACTTGTAGAGTAGGTTGCAATTTTTTGTTTAACGTTATTCATGAATTTATCACAAGATGATTGTCTTGTTTCTACTTCTCGAAGCCTTCATCGGTATGCTTTACATCACTTCTCATCAAGATGGAGCTTCTTCTAGCATCCAACAAGAATCCTGAATGCTTGAGACCGTAGAGTATGATTGAGTGAACCATTTAATTTGATGGTGGTGCCATGAAGCATTATCAGAGATGAGGACCCATGGTTTACTCTCGTAATGGAAAACCCCAATGCAATCAAAGAGGTCATTGTGACGTGCAAAACGTAGAGGGTAGATCAGACCAATAAATCACAGTAGCAGATTAGTAGGAAACAACTCACAATAAATGAAGTTATAACAGGAGACCACAATGGGTGTAGAGTAACAGAGTAGGTGCAAGAGGCATCTCAAGCAACAACATAAGCCACTAAAGGCTTAAAATCACATGGTCATGGTTTGAAAAGATGATTGGGGAGGCTGGTGATTGTATACACGATTGGAGGTCACTGGGATGACATGAGGTCACCTAAGGGTGGGGGGTCATGGGCCTCAATAATGCTTGGGGATGTGGCGGCGAGCCTGAGGAAGGAGATGCATGGGTGGGAATTTTCGATGGGATAACGGACAAGAATGAAGATCATGTAGGCATGAAAAAGCAGCATTAACTAGTTAGAAGTTGCAAAAATAGTGATTTCTTTGTCAATTAGCAATAGAGTTTACTTCGACAGAGCTTTTACTATTTACAGATGGAAACAAAATGACCAATAACACATCCAATGAGTTGGAAATGCTTTTTTAGCTAGGAAATCTGAACATATTTAGACTAATATTAGTTATACACACCAATGCATAGGAAGCTAAAATGAAGGCTAGGTACATAACAAAATTTGGCTGCCTCTTTCTTGTTCTTGCATCTTGAACTTGGGATCAGATTCATGCTTCTTTTGAAAAACGAAGATCTTGAAAATGACTCTTCCCATCTCCTTAATCAATGCCACGTGCAAGTTAAGCTCTATTGGTTAATCTGATAGAAGAGATTGAGTGAAGCTTGAAGAAGCTGGAAGTTGCTATCAGGAAATGACAAAACCCACCAACAAAATCTCTGAACCTACTGGGGCAAAGATGGATATGTAATTTCATGGATGCTTGGGAAGTACCAGGTAGAGCCTGCACTTTCCTTTCCGATTCCAAACAAACCATAAGTGGGAGATCTCAACATGCTTGCTCGAATGGGACAAGAACCGGAAGGGGGCATAGGCTTGCTTGCCTGGAAGTTTCACATTTGATTATATTCAGCATGTTCAGGCTTTCAAATTTCATTATGGTTAAGCAACTCCTCTCATACTTCCTCCCGTCCCTCTAGACTTGCTAAGTGCATGAAAAGAGAGAGTAAATGCAAGTGGGGTTGGGATCCTAGGCAATTGTTGCAAAGCATTCTTGAGTACAGTGCTCTCTTAAATCTTAAAGTTTTTTTATCATTCTTTCAATCCACCCTTATGAGGGTCGAACATTATTCAAAACTACGGTATTCCAAAAATTATGAAGATTTAGGATGTAAAACACTAGTCTAATAATTAGATTTATAGTTTTATTGTGTCGAATTTTAATAATATGCAAAGGTAACATTTTCATTTTGGTTAAGGTGGAGATGTTATACATGTTAGATTTAAGTATCTTGTATAGCATAACATTTTAAAATATGTTATATCACACTGGCAAGGTTTAGATTATGAAAAGAAGGATTAAAATCGAAAATATAAGTATTGCATTGTTCTGGATGCATAATAAAGGAGATCACTTTACGCAGACAAATACTCTTTATCACCCAAGAAAAATAGCAACTGGATAAATATATATTGAGATTTTTACTGTTATCATACTAATTCCATGACATCTGCAATAAAATGATTTAAGAAGCTAATAAATTGTGCTACTTTTTAAAGTGCTCCTAGTTGCATTGGAAAATGTATATTCAAAAAGGTCAACAATAAGCGATCTTGAAATGATTTCAAAACATAAATTTTTGATGAGGAAAATTATAACAAGGTAACTCTTACTAAGTAAAATTATGATAAGTACAATATAGTGACATTTATAATACCTTTTCAGCAGAAAGAGCATCTATGCAAGTATTGCTAATTAGCTGAGAATTGACCTGAAAGCGATAAACCACAACTAGGTTTGATCAATCTCAAGAGTCTTCCTTTTTTGTTCATTTTGGAATAACAAGCATATTGCAAACGGAAATATGGCATTACCTTGCATATCGTATCAAAGCCGACATTCGTCTCCACGAACTGATTTTTCAGATCTCCATTTAAAGTAACAGGAACTCCAACTATCTGCACCATGTAACCATCAAATAAATACTGAAAGCTTGCATGCTATGCACACAAATTATATAGATGATTAATAATTACTTATTTTCAAGCTACTTCAATCAGCATGATGACCTTGGACCATAGCATGCTCATTCTCATTGTTTTGTTTATAGTAGCATTATATCTACATGGAGGAAGATGCCAAGCCTTCTCGCGAATTACAAGGCCATCTAATTTCAATGAATTTGTAGACAATCAAGCGTGAAACGAAGACAACGATTTAACGTGGAAACCCTCCTCTGCGGAAGGGAAAAAACCACGGAAACACACCCTGTTGCTCACAGCAACCAAGGGCTCTTCTTCACTCTCTTAAATATGAGAAATAAGATGGGATGAGTTACATATAAGCTCTGAATGAGTAAACGGATTCTCACCCATGAATCGTTTACCCGTATACAAGCAACTCAACAGAATTCATAATTTGGTACAATCAGCTGTCAGTATCCAATACCTTTGTTGAGCATTTTGCCTCGGCAAATGTCTCTGCAAGTTGAGCAGCATCTGTGTTGGATGTTACTCCTGCAAGAAAAGATGAAATTGTATATTTTGTTAGGTATAAGAACATTGGATTTAGAGGCAGATTTCTAATTCCAGCGGAATTTTAAGGGGTGTATAATTGGTTGCCCAGATAAACTTTGCAACATGGTTATGTCAATGTTAGTATGTTACCCTTCTTATGAAAGGAATAATCCGTTTATTCTATGATCTGAGGGGTTATATCATAGTGAGTTTGGTGGAAAAGAATGATATGATAATAAACTGACATATATGCCCTTGCCAGTGTTATATGTTTAAACTATAATTAACAATATATTATGTAATCATTCTAATTATAACACTTTAATGCTACTTAGGACAGTGAGAATATTTCATACTGTATATTCACATTAAAGTATCAAGAAAACTACATTTCTATTGGTTCGGAAAAATCAGTATGTCATTTATTTTACCTCCAAGTTGAATAAGAAAAAAACAGAGGGTGAACCTTTCTTTTTAAAGGTTGGACTATCCTCCTACCAGACAGCTATCCCTAAAATGAGGGATTGCCTGCCTATCAAACTATGCCTAAAGATTTGCTTACCTCCTACTATGACTAGACCATCCAACTTTAAGGCCTTGCAGGTGGCCAGAGCAGCATTCACTTGTTCTGTTGTTCTTATTTGATCAGTTGTCCGTCCAAGCATGTCGAATCCCCCTGCATCGTAATCCCAACGATGGACATCAGTCAGGGAAAGCAGTGCCGTGTTATGCCGATAAACATGGCTAAACAATTAGCCATATAGCACCTTGATTTTTGTAGGACGAGAGCAGTTCTTCAGTGATCTCAATACTCTTCTGCTTAAATAACCCTTCATTGCCACCTATTATCATAGAAAGCATGAGTGTAAAATATATGTATATTGTGGAAATTCAACAGGAGAAACAGATGACCAGAACTATTCTCATGGGAACCCCATGGCACTCTTCTGCTTGAAATCAAGCCAAATAAAATGTTGCTCTCCACAATCATATTTAGAAGAACTTAAACTTGGAAGTTTCAAAACATTTGGCATTCTCTCTCTTTTTATTCCCATAATGGTAAATATACTCTTTCAACACTGTTGTAAGAAGTAGGAGACAGCATCAAATAAGATTTTTACAGAAAAAACTCATATTGTCATTGATTTAACAATTCTCTGCACAAGCTAAGTTATATGCTGCATTTAAGTCCAAATCTGCCTCTTTTTTCTTATAAATGAAAACTTTGTCAACGGTCTGGTTTTCAATCATTTCAAGTTTTAACAAAATATTGGTATATGTGAACATTAGGATCGGAAGAGTCTGGGTGATTCATGTTTATCATGACTGCATTTTGGGTGTTATAGTATTAGAAAACTTACTCTATTCCAGAGGTAATGACAAAATTAAGGACTGTTTATCATGAATAGTTACAATAATTCTGCATGATTCATCCCTGTTTATAGTGGCTAGTTACAAATAATAAGTTATTGGATCGTCTCGTGTATAAGATAAACCGATAGCTCATGATGTTTGTGAGTTTAATAACCACAACATTGGGATTGAGATTCGGATTTGAGGATGGTGTGCAATTTCTACAAGGATAGTTGCACTGCTTGTTTGCTCGAGAAGAATAATATGAGATCCATCTTTTGTCATATTCTCTGATGTAGCTGTTGGACTGTTACAGGAACAATGACCTTCAATGGTCATGATTACAAAGATAATGGCCATGAATAAGATGATATCAAAATCTCTAAACTAATTGCAGAGACGTTACAAAATTTTGGTCAGTTATTGGGGGCGTACAGGTCACTGGAAGGCTCTATACATGGGTGTTCTTACTATGGTGAAAGACACAAGAACACGAACTCGAGTGAGTCCTGAGAGCTCCCAAAACAAATGGTATCAGAGCCACGATCTTGACGACACGTTCTCCGTCAAGAATCACGTCGACACAACTTGATCCTTTGTTCAAGTCCAAACCTTCGATCACGACGGATACACCTTTATCTTGTTGTGCATTTGAATGCATGCACTTCCGATCACGACGAATACACACATCTTTCCCGTCAAGCATCCTGTTCACGATCTCCATCACACTTTCTCTCGTCACCCTTCTCCACGCAACCCGTTGTTTACTTGACGTGAAATTCAGAAAGGCAAGAAAGGTATTTTTTTACCCATTTTATTTCCATTTACTGTCATATATAGCTTGATTTGTTTTGCTTGTGGCTAATATAAAGTTGCCACTTTGGGGGGGAGGGGGGTGGTGTTGCTACATGGTTTATTTGTTAAGTTTTTTTGGCTACTTTCAATCAAGTTTAATTGGTATTTTTTGTTTTCGTGTTTCATTGTTCTTAAAATAGCCCTTCTAAGCAACTCTATCTTAAAATAATTATTTTCACGAGTCTAATTTCTTGATATAGATTATCATCTCCTATTTTAGGAAAAGATCCATCGTGTTTTTTTGCCCTATTTAAAAAATAGGGAAACTAACCCTCGTTTTTTTCGTTTATTTCACATTTGTGTTTCCTCGCAAGGGGATACATGTTTATTTCTTTACCTTTTTTCTTGTATACAAGTTTTTTTCAAGCTTTTTTAGAAACTTTCTTTATTAATTACGTGCTTTTGAGTTTCTTGTTTGTTCTTTTAAAGAAAAGGGCAACGCGTGTTTTTTTATCATTTTGTTTTGACTCCTCATCTTTAGAATTGAAAAGGTTTTACCAAAGTTTCTTTTCAAAGTTTTTAATAATTCATATCTTAAGCTTTTTTCGTGTTTTTCATGTAGTCTTTTTTTGTTAACTTTTTTAAAACCCATCTATCAAAGCCATTTTTTACGTTTTTTTCCCAATCATTGTTAGTATTTTTTAATCTAAAATAAAATTGCACCTTCTCTTCTCCTCCACATTCGTCTATCTTCTCGTCTCTCTCTTCTTCTGTTTCTCATCTACTTCTTCTCTTAAATTCAGAAAAATGGTCGGAAAATTAGTCGCAACTGAACTTGTGAAATTGGAGCATCTTAGTGGTACGAATTACGAGATGTGGATTCGTAAAATTCGCTATGGTCATATGCATGATAACATCCACTCCGTGATCGATAAGCCCGCTCTCGAATTGCCTGAAATCCTACTTTGAAAAAATTAGGACACATGAGCAATGGGAAAAAATGGATAACTGGGTGAGAAGCTTCATGTTAATTCACATAGAGGATAACTTGATTCAGGTTTTCAAAACCCAAGAAAATGCTTTTAAGCTATGGAATGCAATCAAAGAAAAATACCACTCTAAGTCAGAGGCGAGTATTCAACTTCTATTGCACATACAATTCCCTCAAAATGAAGGAATCTGAAAATATAACCGATCACATGAATAAAATGATCGTCATGGCAAAAGACCAAGCAACAACATGATCAGAAATTCCAGATAGATTGCAAGTGGCAACTATTCTCAATAGTTTGCCATCCTCTTTTGATGTAGCGGCGACATTTCTTAGGTTGAGTGATACCATTAAGAACGTTTCCAATCTTCTTGCTCAGTTAGCAATGGAACAAGACTTGGTCAAACAGAGAAAGAGAACAAAGGCCTTCGAAGTTGAACCTTAAGATAAAGCAAATGATGTGCAAAGCAAGAAGCGATGGTGACCCTCCAATGATGTATTCAACGGAAAGCACGGAAAAGTACAACGAAGCTCATGCTATGGTTGTGGGAGTTTTGGTCATTTCAAGGCAAATTGCCCGAAGTTAAAGAATGCGAGTACATCCAAGGGACAAGAACGCAAAAATCAGCATAAGCCAAAATTTGCAACAATGGTAGAATGTAACTCTGCGGTGACAGAGTACGAAGGATAGTGGATTGACTACGGTGCAATCTGCCATATTTCAAAGATCAAGGAGGTCCTGGTGGATTTCAAGGCATTTGAAAAGGGAGAACAGAGAATTTACAAGGGGAATAACACCTGCCTTGATGTTGAAGGTGTTGGAACATACAAACTGGAAGTAGCATAACGGTCTTCAATGATGTATTGTATGCTCCTGGAATCAGTCGGAACCTAATCTATATCCCCGTGCTACTGAAAAGGAAGTTTGAAGTCCGCTTATACAACAATCGTGTTACCATCGATAAAGATCGAAAAATCTTTGACATGGGGAAATTTGTACCGAGCAATGATCTGTTCTGTCTGAATGTCACCTATGAATCAATGAAAGAAAATTTTGATTATTCCTTGTGTTGCTTGTCAATGTATGATCTTTGGCATATGTGGTTAGAACACTCGGGAAATCAAAAAATGGATCAGTTAGTTAAGACGAACCTAATACCTAGTATGACAGGGGTGAGAACATTGCCCTGTAAGTATTGCTTGACCGGTAAAATGACAAGGAAACCTTTATCCGAAGGTACAAGGTCAAAGGAACTGTTAGGTTTGATCCCTTCTGACATTTGTGGTCCTTTGAGTGTGAGTACACATGGAAATAAAGAATACTTCATAACTTTATTGATAACTACTCCAAGTATACTTACATCTATCTGTTAAGTAGAAAAGCAGAAGCTTTCGAAATGTTCAAGAAATATAGAATGTAAGCAGAGAAGAAATTGGGAAGACCAATTAAAACACTTAGAACTGACAGAGGTGGTGAATTCAACTCAAATGAATTCAAAAATTATTGTATTCGGGAAGGCATTAGTAGGCAAACTGCAATGCCTTACACACCACAACAGAATCGTGTTGTGGAAAGGAAGAATAGAACCTTAATGAATGCAGCATGATGTATTGACATCCAATTATATATTGAATTGAATTTCCACCAAATCTGTGGATTCAACAATATGAACTATGGAATGATAGGAAACTAGAATTGAGTCATCTCTGGAAATGGGGATGTGCTGCACATGTCTTAGTTCTAAGTCAGCATAAAGACAAGTTTGAATTTAAGACATTAAAATGCATATTTATTGAATATTGTTAAAAATCCAAAGGGTATAGGTTCTTTCATGACACTCGAGGTCTCATTGAAAGTCGTGATGCTGCATTTCTTTAAAATCAAAATGAAAGGAGCATGAGATTGAGGAAACAAAACCTCTAGTTGTCTTAGAAGATAACGAATATGATATAGAAATGAGACAATAAATATTGGATGGCATACCTTATTCGAAAATGGAACATGAACCAACAGTAAATATAGAACCTTTGGAGGAAATGGGTAGACCCACACAACACACTGGTATAATCGATAACAAGAGACCCAGGACACAATCTACATGGATGGTTGATTATTATCTGTGCGGATGCGAGGTTTCGTGTTACACTGTAGATGAGGATATAGGGGATTGTACAGATCCTATTTCTTTTAATGAAGCGATGATTTCTAATGAATCGGAATCATGGACGGCCTCAATGAGGGATGAATTGGACACAGATGAGCAAAATGATGTTTGAGAACTATGTGACTTGCCAGAAGGTAGGAAATCCATAGAAAGTTCGATTTATGCAATGATGTGTAAAAGACATGATTTGACTTTTCCTGTAAGACTAGTAAGTAGATATCAAAGTAATCCTGGAATGTCACATTGGGAAGCTATAAAGAGGATTATGAGATATCTAAAAGGTATTGCGCAATTAAAACTAGTTTATCACGCTGATTCACTTGAGGTGATTGAATACTCCGATGCAGATTTCAGAGGAGATGTTAATGATAGAAAAATTACATCAGGTTACCTTTTCATGTTTGGTGGAGCGGCTATTTCTTGAGGCAACAAAAAACAAACTTATGTTTCTAGACATACACAAGAAGCCGAGTACATTGCATGTAGTATGGCCATCACTCATGCAGTTTAGATCAGGCTCTTTCTTGAGAACATAGGTCTCGAATTGGTTAAAGAACAAATGAAATGTATTGTGATAATAAGGTTGCAATAAGTTTGAGTAACATTGGAGTAAATAGTTCTAAGGGAAAACATATTGAAATCCAATATCACTATATTCAAGATATAGTGGCTAAACAAGAAATCAAGGTGATGCAGCATGAAATGGAAATATAGGGTTGCATTTATTTAATTTTTATCCGTTAATTTTATTTACGTTTATTTTGAGTCGTCGTAATTTTAGTCAAATAAAAGAGATCGCATGTGATCTCAAAAGTCGTTAGTTTTAATTTGAATTTCAAAATTAGGTAGTTAGTCGGTTAGAGCCAAATTAGGATAATTAGTTTGAATTTGAATTGAGTTCTATTTTTGTAACCTCATCCCTCCTATATAAAAGGATGATAGGCTAGTGTTTTAGACAGTTCAGTTGATATGAAAAATTGAGATTTATCTCTCTCTCTCTCTCTAGTCTCTCTCCTTCCCTACGTGGTCTTCACGATTCTCTTCTCCAAAAATCCCTCGTTTTTCTGACGAGCTTTCTCTTCTCAATCCCTCCAATTTCTTCTACCAAAAAAATTCCACCGTTCAAATAATTTTTCCGTCGTTGCCGAATTTTCCTTTTGCATCAATTGGTATCAGAGCATGGCCTAGAGATCGTCCTCACGATCTGACGATCCGTCCAGACATTCGCGCCGACATGCGACGGAACACCATTATTCGTCGGAGCGGAAAGATGAGCCAAAGAAGCTTACAACAAGGAGATGGAAGCACTGCGTGATTTCCAGTCCAAATGTCAAGATTTCAAGTCCAAATGTCGAGACATGATGGCTAATTTCGAGGCTATGTGCGCTGCCCTATCAAGGTCTTCCACTACCGAAGCCGCTGTCCAAATTTGTGACAAAGAAAAACTCGTCACTAATGACGATGCGCTCGCTGTCCAGCCCATTTCAAGAGGAAAAACTATCGACCTGCTCGCTGTCCAGGTACATTCCGACCTGCAAACATCATTTTCGAATGCTACTCTAGCAAAACTCGCCCCAAAACAGTATCTCCACCATACCCCTGCACCACCGGCCACCCCTGTGCCCCCTGTGGTCCCACCCCCAGCCCTCGCACCCCATCCCACCGCCATCCTCGAGCCCCCAACAAGCAGCCCAGTCCCCTACAGCCTCTCCTCGCCCTACCCGCACCCTTGGTGGCCAAGCCAACCCTGCCACAACCTGCGCCCCTGTCCTGCCCTTCCCCCTCTCCAATCCCGTCTCCCCTCCCATCCCTCACGCCGCCCATCAGCCACCGAACTCCCCAAACAACCACAGCATCGCCGCACCCACCCCCCACCTTCCCTGCACCCCCTGCGGCGCACCCCCTAGACCCCGCTCCCCCTTCCGCCACGACCCCCTCACCCCCAGCAAAACCCCATCCCGACCCCACCCTCGCGCCTCGCGAGCCACTGCCAACACCCCAACGCCACCGCTACCCGCTATCGCCCCCTTCCCCCCTATCGCCCTGTGTCGCCCCTGCGTGCGTCCCGCGCACCGCCATCGCTCGCACAGGCCACCTCGCAGGCACCGTCAGCCCTTGCTCCCAACTAGCGTCCGCCGCCCCTGCCAAAGGAGGAAAGGCCGAACCCTAACAAGGGGCCCGACATCTAAGGGGTTCGACTCCCATGAAACTTGGGATAAGAAACAAATTGAGAATATTTGCATGAAGACCCCCATCCCAAAAGCTTTTATCAACAGGGTTATTTGGAGGATAAAAGATGCTATGGATTTTCCTTAAGTGAAGGGGTGTGAAATTTGCACTTCAACCCCCTGGAGTAGAAATATTTTAAAAGAAGTGCTGAAAAGAGGAAATCTGGAAAAACACCTTATCCAAATAGGATTAGGATCATGGGTTTCACCTATTTAAAGGCCCCATGGCTTAATTCCCTGGACACATCTCCTCTACTCTCCTTGTGCTACTGCTTTGTTATGGACTCTCTAAAGGCCGAGTTGATCGTCATGAAGATGCCCCATCAGTTCTTCGAGCACCATGTCAAAGGGATAAAGCCCGGATGGGAGCCCGCATATGCGCCACACCTACTCTTCCGTCACGAAGTCCACGTCGCCAACACTCGCACCCCACACGCATGGATCCCGCCATTCGCGCCACACCAGTTCTTCCACGGGATGATCGAGAACGCTGATTCGAAGTTATCAACCTCCAAGCCTGCAGATCCAGCAATTCGTCGGGAGACGAATTTTTCAAGCGGAGGAGAATTGATGCTGTGTGAAATGGAAATATAGGGCTGCATTTATTTAATTTTTATCCGTTAATTTTATTTACGTTTATTTTGAGTCATCGTAATTTTAGTCAAATAAAAGAGATCGCATGTGATCTCAAAAGTCGTTAGTTTTAATTTGAATTTCAAAATTAGGTAGTTAGTCGGTTAGAGTCAAATTAGGATAATTAGTTTGAATTTGAATTGAGTTCTATTTTTGTAACCTCATCCCTATATAAAGGGATGATAGGCTAGTGTTTTAGACAGTTCAGTTGATATGAAAAATTGAGATTTGTCTCTCTCTCTCTCTAGTCTCTCTCCTTCCCCACGTGGTCTTCACGATTCTCTTCTCCAAAAATCCCTCGTTTTTCCGACGAGCTTTCTCTTCTCAATCCCTCCAATTTCTTCTACCAAAAAAATTCCGCCGTTCAAATAATTTTTCCGCCGTTGCCGAATTTTCCTTTTGCATCACAAGGTAATGTATATACCTACTAGTGATATGTTAGTTGATTCTTTTACTAAATGAATTGCAGCTGGAACATACATTAAACATGTTGGTTTAATAGGACCCAAGAATGCCTGAATCAAGTTGGAGGTGTCATGAATAATGGACTTCAAGTAAATATCTCTAAGAAGATAAACACTTCTCGAATAGTGGGAATGTGGAATATCATGACCATTTTTGGTCAAGTGAGAGATATTGGACTGTTACAACAACAATGACCTTCAATGGTCATGAATACAAAGATAATGGCCATGAATAGAATAATATCAAAACATGTAAAGTAATTGCAGAGATGTTACAGAATCTTTGGGCAATTATTGGGGTCATACAGATCACTGGAAGGCTCTATATATGGGTGTTCTTATTATGGTGAAAGACACAAGAACAAGAACTTGAGTGAGTCATGGGAGCCCCAAAATATCTTACCCGAAATTGTTCCACAATATCATGGCTAACTCGCCATGTAGTGGTATTTTTCGATGATATATTTTCTTTGTTCTCTTCATCATTTTCAACAATACCTTATCTACAGTTGGTTTACAACCTTCTCTAATTTGATTATCCAAGGAACACAAACCGACACCTAGAAAAACCTACAAGTTCTGCCAAACTGAATGTGCAATAATCTTTATCACAGGGCATTTGATACATTTAATCGATTTTTTACATTCTTAATACCTAAAATAATTCTACGTCATTGCACCATACTTGAAGTATCTTTAGATCACATGATTAACTAATGGTAACAGTGCTTATGGCATATATGCATCAAACATCATGACATGTACCAGCTTTAAGGAATTCTTTTAGTGAACTGTAGTTAACATACAACTTAAACCCAGGAATATCTCTCTATGCAAACATATTAAATGCGATAAAGGTTCTTACCAGTGAATCCAATCAAACAGCTTTTGGGATTATGAAGCTTGAGGGCAGTATGGAGTCCCCATACAACATTGTGGCCACCCGGAGATTGTCTACCGCAAAATACAATGCCCACCCTACAAAAAGGTATATCAACTGTCATTAATTGAGACATACTTTTCCAGAGCATGACAGTCTGATCATATATCGTCATTAGCTGTACTTGGTTATTGATATATATCCTATGTAGTGGTGTTTTTCATAACATGATTTCATATATAATTTATAAGGAAAGCTATACTTTTACTACAGAATAAAAGATTGGGCATTGCTAAATGGAGTCATTATTTTAATCGTTTCTGATATTTTGCAAGAGATCTCTGTTACCGAAATAATTTGTCCACTTTGGTCCAAATAATGCATTCATTGATCTCTTAAAAACAACCTGAAAGATGGTTGCTCCTTTGAAATCTGAGCATTGGGAGGTGTGGATTCCTCTCTCAGAAAGTGTACCAGAGCTTGTCCGTATGTGTGAGGAAATGTGTGAGCAATCACACGATGGCTAGATGCATCTGCGGTCGTGGTGACATCGCCAAACTCGACCTTTACTGTTTTCCCCTGCCAGCCACAGAAATATTTACCATGAAAATTCACCTCTAAACAGCTTCACAATGGATTAAAGTTTAAATAAACAGCGAAAAGAATCACAAAATAACTGTCAGCTTCAACGACGCAAATGATAACGGTAGTATGTTGAATGTTCTTTTTCTTGACCAATAAAAGGTAGAATGGGAAATTCAGCTTGCAGATAATCATGATATCCAAACATATTAGATCATGTATAACAAATTTGCTTAATCATAGTCTTGTCTGTGATTTCAGTTGCTGTTTCAAATAAATCGATCATAATTATTTTTGTATCCTGTAACATTTGAAAAAAAAATGAGTTGATTTCATTTGTTCTTTTGACTATCTCGAGATTCATCAGATATCCAGAAGAGGTAGACTGTATGAATTAAATCATTCACAACAGCAACATATCAAACCAATGAGTTATTTTTCTATATTTATAACAGAAACCCTACGTTAGTTTTTTACAGACACCACAACAAGTGGGGCATCCTTTTTTACATATGACAACTGCAATTAATACACGTATAAATTTTTTTGATTGGTAAGATTTGAAGTATGATTCTTGAGGTGAAAGACAACCAGAATACAAACATATATATACCATGCAGAGCATTATTTCAGAGTGAAAAACAGACGATGGTATTTGAAGTGGAATCTTCTGGAATAATCTTGCAGTACATGAGAATGAAAAAAATAATATCAGGTGTATATAAATAAAGAGATTCGAGGACCTCAAGGCAAGGAGGGAGCTGTGGCTGATAGTGAGACCTCCTCTTCTGCAGACCCGATAGCTCTCTGGCCTTTCCGTAGTTAGCATCCATCATTCCCTTCTCCACTTGATCTCTCTCTCTCTCTCTCTCTCTCTCTCTCTCTCTATCTCCATGTTTCCTTTTCCATTTATGGTCCTGAAGCCACTTGTTTTCTATTTTTGACAGCAGCAAAAAAATGGAAGTAATGGTATCCCCTTGAAATGTGGGGAGGGGAATACCAATTCAACCGGACTGGGATCCAAATCATCAATCATATAATCTAATCTTATTCTGATTAAGATAAATAATATTGTTGCAAATGCGTTTGAAAACTTATAAGATTGTCGAGATGTACTTCTCCTTGATTGACAAAAAGAAGTATCTGTAGAATGTGACAGGAGATTTTAGGGTTTATTGCTGGTAGCATAGACGGACAGCACCTCTATCTCAAAATTTTGGATGAATAATGCTGTAGTTCTTCTAACTTTGGTATCTTCTCTTATTCCGTAACAATTTGACTTAGATTTGATTGGAAAATAGGTGAGTTGCACGTAAATTCAAATTTTTATATAAACGGATCAGACTTAGAATTAGATATGTTCTTCAACTTCTTTAGATTCGTTGATTCGCCGACTTGGTGCGGTTGCTCGACAAAAGAAGGCTTCACATTCAATCGAATCAAAACTTGAATGAGCTTGTTATCCGGCCTGTGTTCCAGATCGAGGAGACCGAGCCAAAACTTGATCCAGTTTCTTTTAATCTCGGTCGAGCTCGAGTGCAAGTCAGTGTTAACTCAAATCGATAAATTTGATTGGCACCCATACCCCAACATCGAAAAATAACAATTTGTTTAAATAATTATAGTGATTTGGTGGTTGAGCTATATGTTTATTACTCGAAAGAACAAACTTCAAACCCGACAAATTAATATTTCCTTTATTTTTTTAATTTTGCTAAAGACAAGGCTTGTTCTTTGCACGATACTTTTTAGTTGATTTTCTGATGTATCCATTCCAGCCTACATTAATAACATGTAACATATAATATTATTATCTCGGAAGTTAATTCGGAAAAGGAGGCTATTCGCTACTTTCCTATTTTTGACATGCTGCTAGAAATAGGAGATCGAGATAAAAAAGGTCATGTATATATTTATTACGCCTCTCATGTTCTTTCCACCGTTGGATATCAAGGTTTTAGCCGAATGGGTTTTCATCAATGTTCTGCTAAAATCATTAAAATTCTTGAGAACTGCACTCAAGTCATAGCTACTTTCAATGGTTTAGAAGTCAGACGACTAACCCAACTAATCGGTCCGACTAATCGAGTCGGTGAAGTGGCTATTGATTATTTGCAAATCGGTCAATAGTCGTTCAGCCGACTAGTTGACCAATTTTTGCTTGCAAATACCAATTTTTAAAAAACAAACTTAATCTAAGATACTTAATGTTCTATTTAAATTCTATTATTTCTTTTATTTCATTACAATAGTATAGAAAATGTACAAATATATGTAAATAAGAAAAAATATATGCATAAAAAATAATTTATGTATTAAAAATAATTTAAAAAAAACAAAACTGCCTAAAGCCGACTAATTTGATTAGTCACCCAACTACCGATGAATCCTTAGTCAGTGAGTCGACCAACTGAGTACCGACTTCTGCAACCTTAACTTGAACAACAAACAAACAACAGCAATACCTAGCAACCAATCCTTCCTGATCGAGATGTGCGACACTTGAACAGAACAACCGCTCGAACATTTGTACAATGCCTTGTCAAGCTTCTCCAGACATACGAAGTGCTACAGTTTCTAAACAGGCTTCTCCGCAAATCGCATCACATGATCAAAACTCTATTAGACAGCCGCAATATCAAATCATTCTTCATACCAATCGCAAGCCAAGCGCCATATTGGACAAACCAAGGGGAATAGCACGCCAACAAACTTAATATAACTCAGAGAGAACTTGAAATACTTACCAGGTAATCAAGTACAGTTACATTTACAGGACTTGAACACCTACAATCCTCGACAATGTCTGCATTAATTAAAAGGTTCTTTCTGGTTAAGGTAGCGGAACACTCTTAGGCCTAAGGTGGTCGAGAACACCAGCATCAAACTCCGGCAAGAAGCTATGGTACATTGCCAAGTTCATCTATCAAGGTTATGGTCAGGACTTGGGAAGAAGACTACAGCCTGGAAATGTCAGACCCTAACTGTGCAACTGTGCCTCGATGTGGGCAAGAGATTTAGCCGTAAACTCGAAGATGGAATCCTTACATGACAGATCAAAGACGTGACAGCTAAATCTCCGACTGCTCGAAGGGAGCACGTACAAACAGCTGTCCATGTAATGTCACCACAGCAGATGTCTGGTGAGGGTCGATTCTCGAAGGTAACGTGACAACCTACAGTTTAAGTTCGTCGTCAGCTATAAGAAGTAAATAAACGATGGTATCGGTGCATGTATTATAGGTTACTTGCCTTTTTGAAAGGGGTTACTCCCCATGGATTATCGGGTTGTTCCGGCTCTCCAGATATAACCAAGCGACCTGCTGGATCAGACTGAACATGCACCTGCAATTTTGATGTTAGTTGAGGACATAAATGTTCTTTTTTCACTCGACTGCATGATCTTCAATATGTCAATTTGATATAATTATTAGAAACAAAATTAGTTCTGATACAATGGTTGAAGAGTATCATTTTGGTAAAGATACTTTGGGTTTGATGTCTCAAACAGATTAAAGGCGTCTCATCTTTTTACATCTTTCTTGAAAAAGAGACTGGCACTCTTCAAAACTGTTCAAAATTTTATTTGAACATCATCAAATTCAAATACGAAGACAATCTGAAGATCAGAAAGACCCTATTCCAAGGACATTTAACACAAGCTTCAATGATCATAACACGGAATTGCCCGAAGGGCTCGTGAAATTTGGAAGACCGATCCTTTATTTTTTTTTCAAGGGTAAACAACATGTTTAACAAGTGGGCATAAAAAGATTAAAAAATCAGCATACTGATCGCAATAATAGCATTTATTTCTCAAAGCTAAAAACAAAATTTTAGCTCTACCTAAAGAAAGGAAGAACACAACTGTTTATAAATAAACTTAAAACCCAAGCTTAAAGGCTCTCTTCAGAAAGGAAAAGCCATACATTTAACACTTACAGAGTAACAACTCTTAAGCGCTCTGTTGGCTGCTTAAAGCTTTAAAGTTTTAAGACTTCAAAGAAAGGAAAAGCCATACATTCATCATCAAAGGACAGTTAATAAGTTAAATGCTTCGTGCGAGCTAATCGGATCCTTCCAAACCCAAAAAGTAGCACAAGACCACAACAATATCAAATAAATATTAATAAGCATACCTCCTCCCGTAAAAGTCCAGGAACCAAAGCATAGACCTCAAAGCAATCCTTCTGCACAGACACCAAATTATACTTTAAGATTGTCTTTCCCAATTGACTGAATCCCAAAAAATCAGTTGGCACAAGTGAGATTTTCAAGTATCTGATGTTTGTAAAATGATGCAGTCAGTATTGTAACTTAAAGTTGTCTCGTAAAACTTACAGTAGTTCGCACATTAACCTTCACCCAATCAGCAGGGGGTCCAACGTCAACGACCATGGAAGGTGTTCTGGGGTCAACATACCAATCAGAAAAACAATTGAAAGCCCCAGAGGGGTAAATAAATCCAAACGCAATCAGCGCTGAAGTTAACAGTAACAAAATTTATTTCAGCCCACGTTATACAGCCATGAAGCTAGGACTTCCAGGACAATGGGTCCAGGTCATTGCTTGTATTTCTGTTGTGTTATATAATTGCAGAACCAGGGTCCCTTAACTGGCTCATAAGAGGTTAAATGCAAAGCCTATGAAGCTCCCGATCTACATCCACCAATCCCTCTATCCCGCACAACTAAGAGAAACAAGAGCTTCTCCATTTGGATCCAACTCAAACGTGCTTGTATATACAGAATGAACAATCTGTCCTCGAAATTGATTTTTTATTTGGTCCCTATCCAAGACCGTGCGAGAAAATAATTCTCCTGGAAATTATATTCCTAATGTGGATTTGATAGGGATATAAAGAATATCACAGCAATGAGAAAATGATGGAAGGTTGATGATTTTTTTGTACCTTTTTTTAGTGATTAAGGGGCAGAGGGTGGGGTTGAACCCTGGTATTTATAGTGGGAGCTCACTTCCCGAACAACCATACACATGAAGAAAATATGTATTACCTTTAATTTTGTTTGCAATTTATAGTAATTTATCTCCAAAAGAAGGTAGGAGTAAGGTGTTGCCTTTCTAATGTCAGTACCAGGTCCAGGAAAATCAGGGTTGTGTTGGGCAACCGACAGCCAATGTCGACAGCCAGGAAAATATTGTCAGAGCCCTTTTAACATAGACTATTGCATACAATCAAAACTCGTTAGGACATCCTTTCTGAACATGTTGCATACCCGAATGCAGTGAAAATTTGGACAAAGATGGCTATATCATAAACTTTTAGTAAGGATGCAAAGTTTAGAGTAGTTTCTATTTGGATGATGCGTGCATGTATAAACGCTAGTCCTATTACATTGTAGCCCTTGACGTAGCTCAAATAAGGCAAGGAGATAAGGAAGCTACTCCAAGAAAACAAGTTGTGGATTGGGACTTAGATTATTGGAACTGGCAATCTAATAAAGGCAGTGGACATTAGGAGGAAGATTCCCAAGTATTTTATCCTTGCAAAGGACAAAATGGCGTGGGGAAAAGGCTGCAAAGATAGAAATGAGAAAGCTTGGAATGAGGTTGGCATTATTGTGCATAAAGGCTTCAGGGAGTGTAGTAGATGAGATTTTGAGATTGAATTATGATGATTAAAGTTATTTTGGAAATGGAAATCCTAAATGTCGTTTGTGCATATATGACCCAAGTTGTACTAGATGAAAGAATAAAACGATTTTTCAGACTATTTTTCAGGAAATTCCGCAGAGAAATGACTTGTTTTGGTGGAGATTTGGATGGAAATGTTTTTTGAAAGCATGTTTGGATGGAAATGTGGGAAAAGAAAAAAGCACAATTTACATATCAGGTCCTCATCTATGGTCCCAATCACAATACGGGTCCTCAATTCCTCATCTTTCAAACGTATCAAAAAAGGTCCTAACTCCGTTTTTGAAACAGAAGAAGAGGCTATCGTTAGTGAAATTAAGTGGTCAGACTAAAATACCCTCTTCTTTATTTGGGAATCCTCACCCCTCCCTCCCTTTCACACCCTCGACTCTCACGATTTGTTCCCTTCCAAATGATGTTCCCCAAACTCCACCTCCCCCTACCTCTCCCCCTCCGATGAGCAGCTGCCCCCTTCCTCTCTTGCGGCAGCACAGGGCCCCCCTTCTCCACGTAAAAGCCACCTACCCGTCCTGTGGCGGCACCGGGCCTCCCCTCCTTTTCCGAGCAGTTGTGCGGTGCAATATCAACAAATCTCAATCTTAAGCTTCAGAACAGGCATGCATGAGCCCAATTAAGGCTGAATCGTTCAACCCAAACACATGCAGGAAGCTTGTAGAGAACCTTGAAGACGTATGGGAGAAGAAGTTGAAGAAGAATAACAACGGATTATGAGCTAACATTATGATGGTTTGGACCTGCAAAAACGGATGTCTAGGCATTTGTATCATGCACATGACATTGAATATTGTTCTCCTAAATCACCTCTTTAGTTCTTTGCACACATGCTTCAGTTTGCACCAATGCCTAAGTTCGTGAATATATATGAAATGTTATGAAATAACCGATATGAATCTTACAAGAAACATATATTCTAAATTGAAAATAAGCTCTAATTTGAAGTTACAGATTAATTTATTCATCCTTATCTTGATGAAAATGCAGAGTATATAGCACATGAGAGGGAAGAGTTTCTAGGTTAACAACATAGGGCCAGTGGTACGCCTACCGGAGAAGGATGGAACAAACCTCAACACTGCTGTTATTAATCCCTTATTTTTCGATCGATTTCTTAAAGGTGCAGCGTTTAACTTTGGAGAGTCATCTTTGTAGATTAATCCGAGAGGGGACATCAGGGGGCACCCGGCTGCGGGGAGGAAGAGAGGAGGCCTCGCTCACAACCGTTGGCATGGCTGCTGCAAGGAGGGCAGCGGGGCTGTTGCTTGTCAGGAGGTCGGGTGCGTCCGCAGGGTGAGTGGGGTGTGGAAGGGAGGGAGGGGTGGGAATTCCCAAATAAAGAAGAGGGTATTTTAGTCTGACCGCTTAATTTCACTAACGGTAGCCGCTTCTTCCGTTTGAAAAATAGAGTTGGAACCCTTTTTGATACGTTTGAAAGATGAGGATCCATATTGTGATTGGGACCATATAGATGAGAACCTGATATGTAAATTACCCAAGAAAAAATGATTTGGAGTTCTTAATTGTAAATGGTGGCCATGGTCATGGACCATGGTGATTGAATAAAAAGATTTTCTTGATTTTGTGGTAGCCAATGACCTTGTAGCAAACAATTTCTTTAAGAAAAGAGACAAACTTAACTAGTTTGAAGAATGGTCAGACAAAGACGCAAATTAGCTATTTTGCATGAAAGAGAAGGGATCGAAAGTGTTACCCTTTATTTATGTTTTAATATGCAGATAAAGCTACAAAGGAAAGAAATGATATAGATGGGATTTGGAGATTGAATTGTGATTATTGACATGATTTTGGAAGTGGAAATCCTAAATGTCATTTGTGCATATGCAACCCAAGTCGACCTAGATGAAAGAATAAGATGATGGGACAATATTTTTCAAGAAATCAGGCAGAGAAATCACTTGTGTTGGGTGGAGATTTAAAGGGAACAGTGGGAAACGAAAAGACATTTTGAAGTTCTCGATTGTAAATGGTGACAATGGTTATAATGGCATAATAAAGAAAAAGATTTTCTTGATTTTGCATTATCTTTTTTACCTTGTCGTAGCAAATATTTTTTTACAAAAAGAGATAAATACTCGACTCGTTTATAGAATGGTAAGACAAAGACGCAAATTAACTATTTTGCACAAAGGGAAAGACAATGCCATCCTTTTTTACTGTGCAGATAAAGCTACAAAAAACCAATAGAGAGAGAGACAAGAAATAAATGGTGGAATCTTAAAAAGTAAAATGAAAATTCTATAGACAAGATGCTACAAGAAGCTAGTAGAAATTTTGTTGGAAACACAAATGAAGCATGCCAATTAATGGCTAAAAGAGTTTAGGTCTATCAACGATGGATGAATCGACGCAATGGTCTAGGGAAAACATAAATTTCAAAGGAACATTTCCAACCTATCTCGTTGCATAAAACATATGAAAACTAGGAAAAAAGTATGAGTACAAAGAAAGATTCAAAGAAGAAGATTAGCAAAGCCCGGACAAAAGTTTGGGAGTATAAGAAACTTGAGGCCGAGGAAGGTGTAAGAGATATTTTTAAGTTAGCTAAGGCTATGACGCAAAGGACTAAGGATCCCATGCATGCTAGGTCCATCAAGGATGATAATGAAAGAAAACTATTAGATATTGATGATATAAAGTCAAGGTGGAAGAAGTATTTTTGCAAGCTTTTAATGAGTAGTGCTACTAAGATCAACCTTGGAGCTCACCGACTTCAGATCCCACATGAAACAAACTTGTTATCAACAAATTCAAAGAAGTGAGATGACGAAAGCCTTAAAATGATGAAAAATCCGGAAACATGACATGGCATTCTCGTGGACATTTAGAAGATGTTGAGGAGGAAGGTGTTGAAATATAAAAAAATCTCATCACAAACAATAACACCAAATACCTACGTTGTTCAATACAGTTAGGTTGACTACCGTACTCTGTGAGAAAAGGACACAATGGGGTTATAAATATATAATGCTATCAAATGTAACTGCCGTACTCTGTGAGAAAAGAACACAATGGGGTTATAAATATATAATGCTATCAAATGTTACAAGAAGTATAAGGTCATATATATATATATATATATATAGTCCAACCAATACACCAGGTCCCAATTCTAAGTGATAAGGGATAAATACGACAGTAGTATATTTGGATCTTGGAGAGATCTACTTACCCATATAAATACAAAACTCTAACATATATTACATATCTTAGGAAGTTATTCAAAATCATTTGGAAAAGCAAGAAGATATCATATGAATGGAGAAAAAGTATCGTGCTAAATTTACATAAGAAATGAGATATACAAAATCGTGTTAGCTATAGGTATATCAGATTGATGAGTTGTACAATGAAGTAAAGAAATAAGATAATTGCAAGGAGACTAAGACAAGTTTCAATAAATGATGATTCATGCTTGTTAGATCTACAAACTGAGGTCATACACCTCATCAAACGATTGACTGAAGTTTTTTAATCAAAAAAGGGGGAAACGATCATGGTGGCGCTCACCCCAAACAATCGTTGGAAGATTTAAGACTGAGAAAGGGCATTCATATTGTTTATTGATTTGAGAAGGTCTAGGATGTTCCTACATATATCATGAGGTTTGAGAAATTAGAAGAACCTTCTTAAAGGGGTCGAGGGGAACCAAATAAATGTGGGAAGGAGACTGTTAGAATAATTGTTTTTAATCTCACCAAGGATATATCCCAAAATAGATATCTTTTCGAAGTAAAGAATCCACATGGTCAATCCGACTTAATGGGAAAATGATTTGTTGTTGTCGTCGTTAAGAAAGACAGTAGGACGAAGAGAACCCAGAGGTTAAGAATGAAATCGCCATCAAAAGTAGGCTTAACTGTGTATCGTCTGTTTTTGGCCGTGCAACTTTGACGCCATGCTCCAAAGAAGACGTTTTTTTCCGCTTGAACAAGCCTACAATAAAGTGAAACTCCTTCAGAAAACAAGAAGGAAAATTTACCACAATAAATTTAACCTCAAGAAAAAGGTTAGAAATAAAAAATCCCTAAACATGCATATTACATTAAAAAACTAAAGAGCAGGTACCATTGCTTTTCCCTTGCTTCTCACGCTTCAAAAGAGAGACCGAACTGCGATCCTACATGTACAAGATTCGGTGGAGAATTAGTTCTAAAATTATGAAATACTCATTAAATAATATTTTTAAAGAACATGTTATCAGATACAAAACAGCTTTATCTTCGTTTTAAAAGAGTGGTGAGTGAAATATTTTGATTCAATAATTACAAGTACAAAAGCCAGAGATCATAAATGCAAAACAGTATCTATTCTCAAGCAATAACAATATATTACAGAAAGTAGTCATAACAATGTATTATAGAAGTGTAAAGAGCATAAAAATATTTTCAAGTCATCTGTGAACCTTAATGATCGGGTCACCCACTTCTCCATTGCCAAGAAGACGTTGAGAATGCCAACCTTGCATGGCTCTAGCAGCAGCATCTCTTCTAGCTCTGCCAGATGCTTGGTTGTTGCCTAACTGTAATAAAAACAAAATGCATCATAAAAAACATCCATTCGAGGATGGAAATTGATGGCTGCTTCAAGTTGACAAACTGCATTGCTGTATGTTCATCTGAAGTTATCCAGGCACAATAGTTACTAAAAGAGAAATATTATCGAGCAATTTATAGCGACATTTGGAGGCATAAAATGTTGAGGAGATTATAGCTATTTGTGTCAAGATTCAAAAGATTCAAGTCTCAAAAAAGAAGCATATTAAATCTCAGCCTCACCGTACAATGGTTTTCCCTCCCTGACATCCTTCTTCTTTGTTGCAAAAACCCCCATGAATAGAGTAGTTTCCCTTTAAAAAAAGAATGAGTATTTGATACCCTCGCGGGTCATTTTCCTCGATGTATATAACCGACTTTAAACTTCTTGGATAACCCATTCTTTATCTTATCAGTATGTTTCACAAATCATAAATATACTAATGGGCGATGAGATTGAGGAATGGATAAAATACAAACCAAGTTTAGACTAAAACTCTATAATATTATCCTAAGATAAACGAGATATATTTAATGATAGATGAACAAAACATAAGTTAAATGGTTGCAAAGCACTCACTGATGTTAATGAACTGGATTTTGGTAATGGCAAAGAAGCAATACATTTTTTGTAGTTTTTTTTGTAAAACTAACATTCCATGCCGAGAGAGAATGTCAAGTCACGAAGGACGAAGTATTTCATTTCTTGCAGGGACGAGGAGCTGCACGGCATTCTCTAAAGGAACTAAGATTACATATATGTAAACAAAGACATTTAAGTCAAGGAAAACAAGAGGGAATTTCTGCAAGAAGTCCAAGACAAAAAGTGCTCAAGAAGCTATTCAAATCCAAGATTTTATACATGTAACTTTTATTTTTTTACTTATCACCATACAGAAGAGCCTAAACTCCAAGCCCACTTAAAATACTTAGAAAATAACTTATAAAGACTTTTTAGTCATAATATATTTTTAAGTCGGCAAATCCTCATTGAGTCAAGTAATGACTTATTTTAATCAACTAACTTGATCTAACGAATATTTTTTTGCCAACATCTATTTCTGTCCAGTAACTCACAATTTAATGGACTAAGTGGCATGTTTCAACATTCAATTGTCACAAAATCTTTCGACATGTTTAGCAAGGCCTTAAATATCGGATTTTGGTTCCGTTTCGGTAAAGTCCGGAAAGAGAAGTTTGGTGGAATTTCGGCGGAATTTCGATGAAATGCCCATAAATTTGAGAAATTATTTGAAAACTCATTTTTTTCCTAAATTTAAGATTTTTAGGATTCTTTTATCAATAAATGAGATAGAGATACACAACTTTTTGCTAATAATAAGATGTTAACATGATATGCTATCTTAAACACGGTTTCGAATTTTGCAAAATTTCGTCGAAATTTCGGTTTCGACAAGGAACCGAAATTTCGAGCGAAATGGCGATATGAGGGCAGTTTCCGGTCATTTATTCACAAATGGTGGTCGATATGGGCAAAATTTCATCGAAATTTTGACAAAATATCGTATCGAAATGGTATCAATACGATATCCGAAATCGATATTCAAACCCTTGATCTTAAATATCCATCCAATCTCTCCAATAGTCGTAGGTCATAGTATGTTGCTCAGAGCCAGAACCAGATTTGGAACCATAATTAAAAGCCATTAGTTTCACCTCCTAAACATGAAGAGAATAGTGACATGTGCAATAATAACGAAGAGAAACATAGGAAAACAAAGAGGGCTAGCAAAATAATATCTTATGTAAGAAATTGAAGATCAAAATAAAAGCTTCGAACTTGTCTCTAACAAAAATACTTTGAACTTAAAGGAATATTTAATTTTAGAAATAAAATAAGACACACATATATACACAATCTTTCTAACATGTAGGTCTAATGGACGCAATGTAGAGCTTGCGGTCATAAAATATATGTTATACGGGACACAAACAAATCAATTAACACCGAGAAACTATGTAACATTGACAAATACAATCTATATCCAACCTAATAATAGGCAAATACTTACAGTCACAAGGCATTGAAGGTTACTAAGAGCCTAACACTCACATAGCTGCACATACTCCTAGTAGTAGAGAGAAACAGCGAGAAAGAGATTCCGAGAAATGAGCAAATTTATAGTGTCTTGTGAGATAAAAGGGTGTGATGTAATGCACCAATAGATAACTCAAAAAGTGCCCCAAAGTGGTCGAAGTTAGGTGAAACAGTGGCCTAAGAGGCTAGGAGGACGAGTGAAACATAGCTAGATTTCTCTTTTTCTGTTGTTTTAGCCGAAAATCGATCGAAATGGACGGAAATTCCATCGAAAAGAAATGAAATTGAATGAAATGTCAGTGAAATCAGGGAAAATAATATACTATGGGGGATCGATTTTGGCCACTTGCTGAAGAATTTTGGTGAAATTTAAGGGCATGATGTTTAGTAAAAAAATAGATCAGTCGACAACTTCATATTTTAGTCAACTAAACTCAATTCTCCAGTCGACTAAATTTCAATTCAGACGACTAAGTCTGTCGTCTGATAGAGGGTAGAAGTAATAACTAAACTTACTTTTGAGCTGGCTCCTTTTATGAATCGAACCTTGACAACGAAAAACAAGTACGAAATGCAATTATTTTTGTAGTTTATGCAAAACTAAGATTTCACGTTGAGAAGATATCAAGTCAAGATGGAAGAAGTCATTAATTTCTTTGCAGGAACAAGGAGCAGCAAGACATTCTCAGATGAAATCGAAATTATATAAATGAAAACAAAGACAATTAAGTCAAGGAAAAACTAGAGGGCATATCTGCGAGAAGCCCAAGACAAAAAGTGCGTAAGAAGCTATCCAAATCCAAGCTTTTGTATCTGTAACATTTACTTTTACTGAGAAACTATGAAGAGAAGAGCCTAAACTCAATGAAGACTCAAAATAATTAGAAAATAAGTTCAGAATACTCTTTAGTCTTAACATGTTTTCCTTCGATTAAATTCTCATTGAATGAACTAATGAATTATTTTAGTGTGCTATCAAGATCTAGTTAATACTTCTTTGTCACGATATATTTCAGCCAACTAACTTCAATTTCAATCAACTAATTGACTTGTTCAAACATTCACCTATTGCAAAATCTTTTGCCAGGTTTAGTAGAAATAGATCAGTCGGCTACTTTCTGTTTCTATTTCAGTCAACAAACTCCAATTCTCCACTTGCTTAATTTTCTATTTAGACAAGCAAAACTGATAGGCGGTAAAAATATTTACAGGGCTTACTTTTGAATGGCTCCTTCTGCAATCTGCTGACTAATCCTGATTTTGCTGACCAACTTTCATATTTCAGTTGACTATTTAATTTATCAGGTGACCAATTTTTATTTTGTGGGTCGACTACTTTTACAACTTAATTGAAAATCTTTGGAAAAACAACTAAATAACCAAGTTTTCACTCGACTAATTTTGACAGATTTAGAGAATCTGATTTCAACCGATGAGAAGCCTCTTTAGACTTTTGTCTTGACACTTCTAACAACTATTAAGCTCTTCTCAAATAAGACCCTTGATCCTCTTTTGAAGACATTACACAACACATTGATAAGGAGTCATCTCTAAGAATTAGTTCTCATTCTCTAAAGTGATTTCTCTAGCTCAAATCCCACAACTTACTCAATTTAGCCTTTTGAACTTCAAACCTTCCCAAGCATTCACTATTCGAGTAAGCTTGTGCTTTAAGCTTAACAAAAACAATGCTATTTTTTTGTTGTTGATTATATTTAGGTACACTGAAAGCATGTGAGATCCTTTCTCACAACAAGAAGAAATCTTCGTTGGGTGCATCCAAGAAAGGGATTCATACAAGAGGCGTGCTACCCTTGTTGAAGTAGCATATGTAACAGACAGAACAATCTCAAACGACAGTGGAGGATGATAAATCCTAGAACGAGATTCTGGATTGTGGTTTTTGCGTGCTTCAATTTAAATATTAAAATAATGTGTTCTTTATTATTTGCATTTCTTGACTCAAGTTTATTTTTATAAATTGTTTCTCTATATTTCATTGCACAACTCACTCCCACTCCCCCTCTTCTTATGCATACTCCAAATTGAGACTTTGAGATTAATTTGGAACTTTCGAATTATAAATGGTTGCTTTTGAAAATGACTCATTGAGAATAAGATTGCTAGTTAGTAGAGAATACAGGTTTTAACAAACGACACCCCACTACATAAGCTACCACTGTGACAGGTTCAGAGGATGGTCCGGCCACTTTGGAACTATTGACACATTTTTCTCAAGAGGTCGCTTTCTTTGGGCAGCCCAGAAACCTCTTGGTCACATGATGATGGAATTTAGTGTGAGAAAACTGCCCTGCTCAAATCAGATTTAGGCAGAAGGTGGAAAGTGTAAACGAAGATCCCACCAGTAAAAATGTTTGCAATTTTGCACCAATTCTGGATGAAAAGGTCTAGTAAGATTATCTGAGCACAAACTATCCCTGCAGCCATCACTTGCCAAACACTTGAGAACGGAGAAGAAATGACAAGAAATACGTGCTAAATTGTAAACACAAGCAAAAGAACGGAAAATAAGCAAAAATGTCAGAGAACCTGGTTATCAGAAGGCATGTTCTCCACAAGAGTAGGCAAAGCAAATTGAAGTTCTCCGGTTCGTATTTTATGCTTTTCATATTCCAAAAGTGCCTTCAAAAGGAGAGATCTATAGTTCAATAAAAATCCATATTGGATGATAGCAGGATAAAAAAAGACCCCAACAAGCAACTACTATCATATCATTTCCGGCCTAACAGTTCACTAAAAAAGTAAATACATAAGTGCAATCAAATGACAGAACACGGTAGATAACTAACTAGTGCTCAAACCCAAAGCATCAAGAGAGATGGAATTAAACCTAAGTAGCAGTTGTCTCACCCATTTCTTTTCTAGAGTGGGTTTTTTGAATATGCACTATCATTAAGTGCATGAGACAGAAACATGATTTTTAATGTTTCTTACAGCAACCCTCCACTACCCCAGTCGCAGAGTATGTTCTTGGGACAAAAAAACAATTGTTAGCCCTTTATCAATACATGGATTTTGAAAAATGATCCAAGAATCCACTAATAGACAATACAAATGGATAAGATATTTCAACTCTGTTTTCCTAAGCATGGTCCTGACTCCTAACAAGCAGAATCTGACTAGCGACCTTATCAGCTCCATATAGAAGCAGTAGAATGCACTAAATATTCCAAACTGCACCACTTACACGCTCTTGTTCAGGAAGTATTGGTGAGATAGATTATTGGTTCTAATTTTCATCACTTATGTACTATTTTTTACCAATATCCCTCCTTTTATACAAAGAGAATGGAAGCCCCTCATGATAAACACGTCTTTCAGTTTAACCAACATGATATTGCAGTGGTGATCCCAAACCGGTTCACATACCATGCTCACATAAGTCCTTCCATCATGCCATCAAAATTCCAATGCCAGGTCTTCCCTCCGCCGTCGCTGCCGAGATAGACGTTTACCGCAAGGTTGCTGCCAGCGAGAAAAGCGCAGCCACCGAGCTTGTAAGCATAAGACCAACACAGGTGTAGCACCACACAACCGAATGCTATGTGCACTAGCACACAACAGTTGTACACATCTGATGTGATGGAAATATACATCTGAATTTTGATTCTTCTTCTGATTCTCATTTGAGGTGATGTCTTCTGGGTTATTGATTCATGCAGTCAGCCACAAACAGATTTTGCGGAGAAGATTTTTTTTTGAGCCATTCATCAAGGTCAATGGGAGAAACTATGACTTGTGGGTGCAAAGTATCCTCGGCATAATGGATGCACATGACAAGGTGCATATTCTGAAAGGAAAAGAGCTGAAGGGAAAAAGGACAAGATTTTTTTCTGAAAATGCAACAAAAGACTCGTCAAGTAATGGATAAGGTCCGCTCTCCTTTCCCATGTAGCAATGGGGTACTACATGATCCACTAGCAAAAAGGGATGTGGAGTCCTTACAGGTTGCAGATCATGTATTCTTTCGCTAGGAATATATGGAAGGTATTACATCTTCATATTGACAGAATTATTATGAGACAAATTTAGTGCTTGCTTTCGGAATACTATTCCACAATAAGAGGGGTCTTTGGAAGACTTCATAGCTATGTTCATGTCTGCTTGTGCCCATGGGCATAGACTACAGTTGGAGATTTCTAGCAGGACTCAACCTTGCACATGAAGATGCTCATATAGTCAGATTTTGACTCTGCCTGCGGTACCGACCATAGATGAGATGAGACCTATATTAGGTTAAGTTGAAGGCTCATCTCTGTGTCCACTACTATGACTCTAAACAACATCTCTACCATGGTAGCCTGCCCTTGAGGACATAGTCCAAGAGGACATGGTTGGTAACAAGTGGGAGTGGGTCCACGAGACACGTATCGCGGTAAGTTGGGCCACGAGGGGGACATTTGTAGGTAGAAGCATGGTTATCATGATTTGCACACCAAGCCACTACTGAGGAGTCCAACCAAGATATGTATATCTTTCGTTTGGCGTATGGAGAGCTGATCCATGTTGATATTGCTGCATCTACCGAGGAGTCAGGTATTTTTAATGAACGTATTGGGTCAGTTGACTATGGTGCATCCCCTCATCTTGCGAGGTGTACATCAGTTTACAAGATTTGAACACGATCCTTTAAAGCATAAGGTGGAGGATTATAGTAGTTGAGCGTCATTCATCTCTTGTCCGGGGAAGCATATTTCTCTCCCTATCTTAGGATTCAACGAGCCTGTAAGCCCTGATTTTCCACTGAGTTTACTATCTGTTAGTCATGTTACAAAGGACCTGATGGGATACTTTTGACAATATATTCCTATTAAATCAGTTATACTAAGGACATGCGATTGGATGTGACGGTGAAAAGAAGGGTATCTATTGCATGTGCAGTCATCTTATGCTATACATGTCACCATCACTTCTAACATTACATATATATTTTTGGAGTGCCTTCGCTTTGGTCCTTCCTTTGCAGAAACTCAGATAGGTTCTTCTACATTTATCACCTCAATCATAGTTTCAATGTAAGTTTTGCAGCTCAATAATCATCATAGCAGCTCCTTCCAAAAGCAAGATTTTGTCGGTCTTAGCAAAACTTTTGAGCTTATGCATTAAGATTTTGAATTTTTATCACAAGTGCTCTTCTTAGATATTGGAATATCAGCTATGCCTCCTTCCTTTTTTCAAATATCAATTGCACCCCTGACTTCTTCCGAAGTTATCATTTGTGCCCCTCAGGTTAGTCGTCATCCATCCGTGTCTCAAATGGGCGTTAACTTTTGAGATATATGGGTAATTAGATTGTGCCCCTACAATAGATGTCTTTTTCCTTTGGCCCCGTCTTTCTTCTTTCTCCTCCGACACCCTCCCCTACCGTCCCCCACCTCCACCGCCTCCACCACCTACAATACCTCCAGTGCATCCTCCTCTGGCCCCTCCTCTGTCGCCCCCCTTCTCCTCTATCCCACTCCCTCCAACCTCCTCTGTTGCCCCCACATCCTCAACTCCTACCTTTTCCGTCCATGCCCCTCACCATGACTCACCCGAGCGATGGTGGATACGAAGACGGATCGGATTAGGCCAACTCGACCTAATAGATTCGACTGTACTCGAGCTTTGATGCTTTATGCGCAGGAGTCGCAAAGGAAGCCTTCATCTTCAGCACCGACTCGTATTTAGGAAGGGCTCATCTTTGCAAATAATTGGAAATGTTGATGCAGATTACGTTGGTAATAGACAAGACTTAATAACTACTACAAGTTTATGCACCTTTCTTAGGCGCATCTTGTTACATGGAGTAGCAAAAAATGGAGCAGGGTTGCTAGTTCTAGTGTGAAATCCAAGCAAAGAGATATGGCCACTACAATAACACAACTGAGATGGTACGGATCACAACTATTCTACATGACTTAAGAATAGCAATCATGGGAAGTATGGAGATGCGATGTACCAATCACACTATCATTTTTATTGCAAATAATATTGTCTTTCATAAGATAATCAAACATGTGAATTTTGTCCGACACCACTATATTGTAACCTAATCGATATAGGATCCCTTCAAACTTAACATGTTTCTTCAACAAGCCTCTAGTATGGAACATATTTGATCTATATGTGACCAAGATGAGCATGCATGCTATTTATGCTCCAACTTGAGAGTGGGTTAGGTAGTGTGTTGGTTGTCTCTTTATCTTCATCTTGTTAATTCCGCGTCTCTTATTTATTGTTTTGACCACCATCCCTTCGATTATATAAAGAGTGGGTAAGTACACATTTCAGTGACTTCAACCCATGAAGATAAGCATGATCAAGCTTGCAAAAGTCGGTCGACTAGGCCGACTAGTCGAGTCGGGGGGTAGCCGACTCAATTACGCCTAGTCGGACCTTAGTCGGTCCACCCGACTAATCGGCCGACTTTTACAACAACCTTTTTTATTTTTTTTTTGTTTTTCACTTTTTTTAAAGCAAACATATTCTAATATGCTTAATGTTATATTTAAAGTCAATTACTTCTTTTGTTTCGTCATGATGTCATATAAAATGTACAAATATATGTATATATATATACGAATATATGTATAAAAAACTGATTTATATATTTAAAATAATTAAAAAAATTCAAAACCGACTAATTCCGACTAGTCGCCCGACTGCCGACTAATCCTTAGTAGGTGACCCCACCGACCGAGTACCGATTACCGCTTTCTGCAACCTTGAGCATGATATATGTTGAGAGCTGGCAACCCCACATTTCTTCGACTCGTGCACCCAATCGATACTCATGATCATCGAAGTGTCCTCTGAACTTGTTGCACTAATAGTCTATGTGCATATCATGACATCATTGTCTCCCGCTAATTTCGCACAAAACGAGACATTTGAATGGAAAAGAACCTTCCAACCCCTGGTCTTAGTCCACTCAAAATATAGGTGATACCTAACCTCAGCAATGGCAATGTCGTATCTAGGATCCCTCTTACGAGCACCCACATATCCACAACGAAAAGTCTCCTTGTCCAACAAGTAAATCCTTCGAGACAATACAAATAACAAAGCAGAACAGTCAAATACAAAACCATTGACTTCAACCCAAATCCATAACATCATGACAGTACAAATGACGAGGAGACCAATCAAATAAACCATTGACTTCAACCTCAGCAAGCAATGGCAACGCCGTATCTAGGATCCCTCTTGTGAGCCCCCACATAACCACAATGCGAAGTCTCCTTGTTGAACTAGTAAATCCTTAATAACATCATGACAGTACAAATGATGAAGCAGACCAATCAAATACAAAACCATTGACTTCGGCCCAAACTCGTCATCATGCAAGGATAGCCACCTCACGACACCACCGAACAACAATTTCCTTCATTCACCAGATTAAGAAATATTCATTCTATTGGTCTGAGTGATGGGGTTTTTTTTGGAAAAACTGCTGCGTTCAATAATGCATCTTTAGTCCCGTCTTTATTTCATATAAAAATATTTTACATACTAGTTCTGTTAGAAGAGGCAAGAAGGAATTTTGTAGCATGTTGCTTCTGTGTAGTATTTTAACAACTTTCATATCGGTAGATAAGTTAGGGTGATGACCATTTCTAAAAAGCGTACAACTAATGTTTAAGTTTGCGAAAAATGAAAAAGAATAGTTGGACATTGAAAAAACAAGGGACCAAAAAATGGTCATTCAAGTATCAATCTTTGTATAGTAGTGTGCATTCAGTTTCCTGCTCAGTCTTATCTCCACCTCACACAAATAACATTCATTCTGTAGTGCTTTCCCGTGGCATGTATACTCAAGTATGTATCTCCTTCCTCTGCCAGAATTGGCATTCATCCACGGCACCTTCTACAGCAGTTTACCAACAAGATGCATGACCTCATTGAACCGAATACCTCCCCCCACATCAAGTATTATAACTATGTATTTTTTTTTCTATTTAAATCTTTTCTACAAAAACAACCACACAACAGAAATAAAAAAAGAATAAGATTAAAAAGCAGATTACAGGTTAGAGATGCACCTTCTCATAGAAACATCGGAATGACCAGGAAACAGTTGTGCAAGTTCTGCACAAAATTGAGAACCAGATTAGTTGATCTGAAACAAGGAGATATTTAAATTTAAAAGATACCAGTAATGGCAAAGATGAACGTCATGGAATTAACAAGCCACGTGTATACAAAGTTAAGTAGAAAGGACTATATGATTAAATAGTTTCAACTGCTGAAATGAATGAAAAATACAGCCTGATACGTGAAAGAATCTTTCTTAGAATGAATTTATTATTTGCCCACAAGGGTATGTAAACCACCTCCCAGATGGCCTCATTTTCTTGTAGCCAAAGCTCCCAAATCACTACAACTAATTTAGATAATTCAGCTCTTCTAGCATAGATCGCAATGCACCCGTCATATCCCCATCACTGGGAAACCAGCAGGAGGCTAGTATATGGGATCCAGCACTGATATGTCCTCAATTTTCCTCAAGAAAATGCAGACAGAAAACAGGCGTTCCATGTTTTCATATTCATTGTCTCATATAAGAGACAACAAGTATCTGCCAGGTGGGCCCAGCTTCCCCTATAGACCTTGATGACAAATAGCCGGCACAACACCTTGACTTTCATAGATGCCCAAATTTCCAATTATATCTTCAGTCATGCAGGATGTCAGGTCAGCAAACCCTCCCACAAAAGTGAGTTTCCACAAAGAACCATAACATAAGCCTTCTCCCGTTACCACTCCCAACAGCACCCTGCACCTTCCTTTTAGAGTGAGTTCTTCCTAGCAAAGAGAGGGAAGTGATGAGATTCACAAAATAAACATTGGAAAAGTAGGCATGGGCACCAACGGTGTGTGCCCAACCGCCCTAAGAGAGGATAAGAGGTGACCAGCAGTCAAACATCGAGGCATTGAAGACCTCGCAAGATTCGTCAACATACGGAACCGTTCCCCCAAGACTACAATGACCCTACCAATCATGCTAGGGGCTTCAGAAGGATCTGATCCTATGTGTCAGTCAGGCAAATAAAGAAATGAGCACCATCTCCCAACTTCGGCTCGATGAACTCATGGAAGAGAGATTACTTTCAAGGCACCTTTCATAAATAGTGAAGGATACTGAGGGAACCTACCCCGCTCAAAGAGATTCAACATCTGCCATAAATCCACACAATACATTCGCTAAAAAGCCATCACTATTCATGAGAAACCTCAAATACTTGACGTGAGCATGTGGTTTCAACTCCTCAAAACCATCACTCTAAGATCTCCACTCATCACAAGTCCGCACACCTCCCCCACCTAAGAAGTGGCATCCTACCACCTAAAGTCCTGATACCATGCCAAAGATATCTCCATCTCAGCACAGCTATCTTCTTGACTATACTAATGAGAAGTAGAGTAGAAGACAAGTATGACAACGGAATGGAGGACAACATAGAGCTTAATGAAACAAACACGCTTCACCTCGAGAGGACCTTGGAGGACCAACTCTCCAACTGTCGCTCCAAACATTCATGAATTAGGCCCAAATCAACAAACCAGGTGCATGCACTGACCAAAAGGAATGCAACACTTTGGAACAAAGTTTTCTTGATCTTGAAGGTCTTTTCCCTTCTCGTCCATCTCTTGCATATTGTTGATGGTTATTAAAGGCCATTTCTGAGCTTTGTGTATGGAGGGCTAGAAGATATGATGGAGATAAAGAGTTTATTTAAAGACATTGAACATTTGTATAAGTCCTTTGTTGATGCATGGTTTCGAAGTCGAAAGGGAGATTAAATAGTTCTCCCCATCTTGCAGTTTACTATCTCAATCACCATTATTTTTATAGGAAAAATAAAGTCATTTTCAAACATAGCTTTGTCACAAATGGTTTTGTGCATTGCTTGGAGACATTTTACCTGATTTTGACATTCTAGATACAACTACAACAAAAGAAATGGTTTTTTATGAAAAAGGAGAAGGTACATTAGGAAAACCATCAACTATCATGCAAAATCCTGTCATTACCGATGACTTCAATCCAGAGAGAAGCATACCTTTTATAATATACACTTTACACATATGTAATGCTTGGAAGGAACTGACATCATCATTTTTCTTGTGGCTAATTCGTGGTTGCTCTATGGCGATGAGACACCATACAAGAACTCAATGGCAATGAAAATCATAAAGCTAACATTCTCTTCTTTTTGGATGTGAGAGGAATTGGAGTTCTTTTGGATGTGAGAGTAATTGGAGTTCTTTTGCATCGGTATATTCCACATTTACAATTTATGATTAGACTAAGATTGATGTTTGTCGATTTTTTAATTGACATTTTCAATAAATATTTGCCTTGCATATGCAACAAAAAGAGGAATAAACTCGAAACCAATAAACTGAATGACTTGGTTATTGTGAAATTTAATTCTAGACTAAAAGGGTGTCAATCTCAAAAGCAAAAAGACCATTTAATTTCCAAGGATAGGACGCATGTAAATGAGTGGATTGGACCAGATGAAGGCAAAGAATATGATTGTTTTTCAAAGCTCAAGATTAACTTGGAGCTTAGTGGCTGAAGCAAGTGAAGCTAAAAAGCTGGTGAACCATAAGAGGAGCCAAAGAAATGGAGGCGCATTACCAAATGTAGAGGAATAAGAAAATTTTATCATAGATTACGATATCGATGATGAAGTTCATCAAGTTGTTTTTGAGACTTACGTTAGAGCTCGGTCATTTGTGTATGAAACTTTGTTTGAGAAAACATTCTTAAATATTTTGTTTTAATCAACTTTTTATCTAAATGGATGCTCTTTCAAAATGATATAATGGAAATCACATTACACTAAGAGGTCTATACTTTATATTTTGTCTATGTTATATTTTTTTGAAACATAAATATCTAATATTTGAAGTTATTAACGTTCTGGATGCACCGGTTAGATGCGAGAAAAACGCTTAAGATGGTTAGGTCATTTGCAAAGAAGGTCAACCGATGCACCGGTTAGGAGATGCGAGTGTTGGGATGTTGAGCCGGCTAAGAGAGGACGAGGACGGCCCAAGAAGTGTTGGAAAGAGACTATACGAAGGGATCTTAGTTTTTTGGATATAAATCCGAGATTGACCCAAGATAGATCTGAATGGAGGCGAAGAATCCATGTAGCCAACCCTACTTAATTGTGGGAAAAGGCTTTGTTGTTGTTGTTGTTGCATTGTAACGTTCTGGGCTAATGTCTCTAGTCCGTTATCGAGGGAAACTGACCCTGACAACTTGTTGGGTTCAGACCCTGATGCAAATGGAAATTTGTGCGGCAATGAAAAATTAATTTGTTTGTGGATTTTTGGTGGAGAAGGAAATGGAGGGGTTGAGAGGAGAAGACTCGTCGGAGAACAAGGGATTTTTGGAAATGAATCGCGGAGATCGCGTAAGGAAGGAGAGAGACGAGAGAGATAAAGAGATAAAATCTCAATTATAATTGTAATCTAACATGTCTAAAACAATTGCTTACCATCCCCTTTATATAGAAAGGGGGGATTACAAAGATAGAAATAAAATTCAAATTGACTCTAATTGATTTGAATCAAAATTCAAATCTTCCTTATCCTAATTTGTCTCTAACTAATTAAATTCCAAATTCAAATTGAAACCGACTAACTAATTTGAGATCACATGCAATCTCTTTTATTTAAATAAAATTTGCAACGACTAGAATAACGTAAATAAAATTAGACTCTAATTAACGGATAAAAATAAAAAAATGAGGCCATATGTATTTATTTCGTGCTGCATCAGTTCTCCTCCGCTTGAAAAATTCGTCTTCCGACGAATTGCTTGATCTTCGATCTGTTGGTGGAGAATTCCATATAGATTGATTGATTGGTTCTCCCAATTTTGCTCCTTTTCCATGTTACGTTTATAATTTCTTCCCACTAAGGGGCACGGCTGCAAAAGTTCTACCCCTTCACTTAAATAAAAACCCACCCATATGTTTAATTCTTTAACCTTTAGATAAAGAATTTTTGGTGGGAGGGTTTCTTATAATATTTCCAAATGAACCAATTATCTCCCTTTTCATGGGATACGAGTTTCCTTGGGATGGAAAGAAAAATTAGGTTTCATGTTCCGCATTCAAAGGCGGCGGTGGCGACAAAATGAGAGGGAGGCACAGAAGATGGAGGCGCAGCTGCAGCGGGATTGGGGCGAGCGGGAGTTGTGGTGGCAGTGCAGGGCCGAGATGGAGGATTCGACGGCATACTGGTGGGATGAGAAGAAGTGTGAGGCGGCATCGGGTAGGGAGGGGGAGGGCGGCGGCACAGGCGGTGGGGTATAACGATGGAGATGGAGAGGATTTGGGGGTTGTCGTTGGCACTGGTGGGGGCGATTGTGGGCAAATGTGGGGCTGGACAGCAACTTCGGAATAGGATTTGGGGATGGAAAGGGGCTGCAGCGGTATTAGAGGGGTCGCCCGAGGTACGGGGGAGTCGTCAAGGAGCTGCGGAGGGGTTGAACACGTTGCTGGAGTCAACTTTATCGTTGGTGGTTGATCTGAAACAGCCAGAACAGCAAGCTCAGGGGAACTTTTTCCTTCATTTTCTTCATTATTGCCCTCAAACTTGCCTTGGACAGCAACTTCTTCTACTAAAGATGGCGGCGGGATTTGCGTTGGAGGTGCGAGAAGGGCGAGGAGAGGCTGTGAGGGGGCTAGAGTGGTTGCTGGAGGTGTGAGGTGGCGGAGGGGGCCTGCGGAAGAGTCATGGGTGGCACTGGAGTCGCTTTCTCCGGTGACTGCAGGTCTGAAACGGTCTGGACAGCAAGCAGGTCGTTGTCGATGGCGAATTTTTCTCGCTTTTCTTCTTTGAAAACATGGACAGCGGCTTCGTGGGCTCGAGGTGGTGTTTCACCGGCCCTTTTGGCAGTGATTTTGAAGGCATTCTCTTCTAGTTGGCGCGTCAATGCCACGACATTCCGCGGCTCTCGTATCTATATGATGCCAAAGCGTGCATATCGGCACAAACTTAGGAGCATATAAGATAGTGCTTGTCTAACCTCAGCACGCCATGCACGGTCGTGGGAGCGAGATCACTTGGACTTTTCACGTCAACGACGGGAGGGATCGCCATATCGTGAGAACGATCTAGATGCCATGCTCTGATACCAATTGATGCAAATGGAAATTTGCGCGGCGATGAAAAATTAATTTGTTTGTGGATTTTTGGTGGAGAAGGAAATGGAGGGGTTGAGAGGAGAAGACTTGTCGGAGAACAAGGGATTTTTGGAGAAGAATCGCAGAGATCGCGTGAGGAAGGAGAGAGATGAGAGAGATAAAGAGATAAAATCTCAATTATAATTGTAATCTAACATGTCTAAAACAATTGCCTGTCATCCCCTTTATATAGGAATGGTGGGGTTACAAAGATAGAAATAAAATTTAAATTGCCTTAATTGATTTGAATCAAAATTCAAATCTTCATTATCCTAATTTGACTCTAACTAATTAAATTCAAAATTCAAATTGAAACCGACTAACTAATTTGAGATCACATGCGATCTCTTCTATTTAAATAAAATTTGCAACGACTCGAATAACATAAATAAAATTACACTGTAATTAACGGATAAAATAGAAAAATGAGGCCCTATTTATTTATTCCATGCTGCATCAGACCCAAATGGATCCGTTGACAATTACCTAAAATGCTTAAGCCCAAGTTGTCAAGTAGTAATCCCCACCACGCATAACTCACTCTCACACTTTGTGAGTTTTAGATGTGTGATTATTTTGGGGGGTATGGGTGTTACATGCATGACTAAACTTCTAATTAAATGCCCTAATCAATACTACATATTAATCTATGTGGTGATAGTGATGGCAATACTACTACCAATGTTTCAAATTCGTAAAATTTCAACAAAATTTCGTCAAATTTTCGATTCCGACACTCCATCGAAATAGAAATCAAAATCTAGATATGGACCCTTCCTTCACAAATCTAGGCCGATTTCGACCGAAATTGGCGAAATTTCGTCGAAATTGGCAAAATTTCAACGAAATTTCGTAATTGTTTCATTTTTTCGCCATATCGAAATCGAGATTTAAAATCTTGACTGCAAAACTAATAATTAGGAATTTATTTTAGTAAATAAAGTTATCTTTCTACCTTATTTAGTGATAGAAGAACATCGAAATCCTTAATTTTAGAAAAACGATTTTCTTTGAAATAAGAGGAGGTTATTTTTATAAATATGTCCACGATATTTGTCGATATCAACGACATATCAGCGACTTACCTCTGTTGAGCTTTGGCGAAACGATAACTATCTTGATAATTAATCCCATGACACCACCTTGATGCAGCGTGAACTGGATAAATAGGGCCGCATTTTTTCTGCTTTTTATCCGTTACTTTTATTTACGTTTATTTGAGTCGTCGTATTTTTAATTAAATAAACGAGATCGTTTGTGATCTCAATTAATTAGGTAGAGATTTGAATTTTCGTAATTAGTCGGTTAGAGTCAAGTTAGGATACTTAGTTTAAATTTGAATTTCTATTTTTGTAATCTCATCCCTCCTATATAAAGGGATGATAGACTAGTTATTGAGTCAGTTCAGTTCAGATGATATGAAAAATTGAGATTCAATCTCTCTATCTCCTCTCCCTTCTCCTTCTCTCTCGACGCGATCTGCGCGCTTCTTCTTCCTCAAATCTCTCGTTCTACGACGAGCTTTCTCCTCTCTCAACCCCTCCAATTTCTTCTACCAAAGAATCTACCCTCAAATAATTTTCATCAACGTCGCGCCGATTTTTTATTTGCATCAATTGGTATCAGAGCATGGCATGTAGGTCGTCCTCACGATCTGGCGATCCCTCTCGTCGTTCACGCAGAAAGTCCAACGGATCTCGCCCCAACGACCGTGCATGGCGTACCGAGGTTAGACAAGCATTATCGAATATGCTCCAAGTTTGTGCCGATATGCAAGTTTTGGCATCCCAGATGCGAGAGCCACGGAATATTGAAGCAATAACGCGCCAACTAGAGGAAAACGTCGCCAAATCAAAGTCTCCAACCACCGAAGCCGATTTTGATGAAGAAAAACAAGAAAAAGAGAGCGTAGACGACGAAACGTCCGCTGTCCAGCCCATTTCAGAGGAAAAAGAGGCCGTCGCCAAAGATTTATTCGTTGTCCAGCCCGTTCCGGAAGAAAAAAAAGTCGATCCGATTGTTGTCCAGGTATTTTTAGGCTTGCCAACATCACCGAATTCGACCCACGGCCCCCCTGCCGCCCTCTTGCGGACCCCCTCCACCATTCCCGTACCCCCTACGGCACAGCCCTCAGCCCCTGCGTCTTCTCCCACCGCCACCGCCACCCCAGCAAACCTCCCAGACCCTCCGCAGCCCCCCTTTGCTGCCATTACATCCCCAGAAGAGCCCCAAACCCCGCTACGAACCCCTTCGCTACAGGCCCCAACCCCTTCTCCTGCTTCCCCAACACCCACGTCAAACCCATACCCGCCATCACCCCCCTCCGCCACCCTCGCACTCCCAGGAAAAACCTCGGCCTCATCAACCCCTCCTGCAGCCCCTGAAACCCCTCCGGCACCCCCTGCTGCCCCACCCCTGCCGCCAGCTCCACCACCCACACCCGCTATCCACACCCCCGCCGTCCCCAGCCCCCACACCTATCATGCTCCCGCCGCAACCCCCTCCCACCCCCCAAACCCCATCGCCACTGCTTCCGTTACAACACCATCGCCCCCGCCAACCCTATTCCGGCCCCCTATCGCCCTGTGTCACCCCCGCGTGCGTCTCACGCACCGCCGCCGCTCGCACCGGCTACCCCGCAGTCACCATTGCCCCTTGCTCCCATCTTGCGTCCACCGCCGCCACTGCCAGGGAAGGGAACACTGAACCCTAACAAGGGGCCCTATAACTATGGGATTCGAATCCCATGAAGTTTGGGATAAGAAGTTAATTTGGAATATTTGCAGGTAAACCCCTCCTCCCAAAGGTTTTTATCAAAAGGGCTATTTGGGTGATAGATTGTGCTATGGATTTTATTTAAGTGAAGGGGTACGAAATTTGCATTCCAACCCCCTGGAGCAGAATTATTTTAAAAGAAGGGCTGAAAGAGAGAAATCTGGAAGGCCTCCTTACCCAATTAGGATTAGGATCATGGGTTTCACCTATTTAAAGGACCCATGGCTTAATTCATTGGCCACATCTCCTCCTCTACTCTACTTGTGCTATTGCTTTGCTATGGACTCTCCAAAGGCCGAGTTGTTCGCCATGAAGATGCCCCATCAGTTCTTCAAGCACCATGTCAAAGGGACGAAATCCGGATGGATGCCCGCATGTGCGCCACACCTGCTCTTCCGCCACGACGCCAATGTCGCCAACACTCGCGCCACGCACGCATGGATTCCGCCATTTGCTCCACACCAGTTCTTCCATGGGATGATCAAGAATGCTGATTTAAAGTTATCAACCCTCCAGCCTGCAGATCCAGCAATTCGTCGGGAGACGAATTTTTCAAGCAGAGGAGATTTGATGCAGCGTGAATTAGATATATAGGGCTGCATTTATTTAAATTTTGTCCAATAATTAGAATCTTATTTTATTGAGTCTTCGCGTTTTTAATTTAAAATAAAAGAGATTGCCTGTGATCTCAAAGTAGTTAGTTTCAATTTGAATTTCAAAGTTAGTTAGTCGGTTAGAGTCAAATTAGGATAAGTAGTTTGAATTTGAATTTGAGTTTCTATTTTTGTAACCTCATCCCTCCTATATAAAGGGATGACAGGCTAATGTTTTAGACAGTTCAGTCGATATAAAATTTGATATTTTATCTCCCTCTCTTGTCTCTCTCTTTCTCCCACGCGATCTACGCGTTTCTTCCTCCTCGAATCTCACGCAACCAGCGCGCTTTCTCTTCTCAACCCCTCCAATTTCTTCCCCACCAGATATCTCCACCTCTAAGTTTATTTTCCGCCGTCGCCGAATTTCATTTGCATCACAACCTGGGCCCCCCCTGGCCCCCCCAGGCTCGTTGACCGGGCAGCGAGACCCCCATACTGGTAGGGTATGGTGGCACAGGGGCATCAAATCGTTCTTCATCTGGGTTCAATAGATCATGCGGTTAGGATTCAAATCATATGATTCATATCAACAATTTGGATATATATATAGTGACAACTATAGCCAATCCCTTTTTATAACTATTTTAGTGATAGTTATAGCCAATGATTTCCTTTTGACTGGTAGAAATTTAGTAGAAATGTTTATGGCATTGACATATCCTTTTTTTCAGTGTTCTTATCTTCATAATATCATCATATATTACATTGTTATATATTATATGTTTATCAGATTACTTTAGTTCACCAATAAATATATTTATTATATATTTTTTAATTATTTTCCTATACAAACTGAGGTTTATGCCTAGACCGCCTCGAGGCTACGCCTCGCCTCGCTTCAAGGGAAAACGCCTCGTTCCGCCTTTCGTTTTTTCAAACCTTGGTTCTACCTCATAAAACACCCCTCAATCATCCAGTGAATATCCCTTTCCAAGTTCATGGAGTATTTCCAGCCATCATTTTGTATGACCCAAGCTTTATCTAAAGTGTTGAAAGGTATACTAGCCTAGCTAACATAACACCTTACACTAAATAGGTCTATATCTACTTGGCCTAAATGTTCAAATCCATGCTGTTGTTAAGTTACAGACTACCAATCTTGTATAGATTATATCACTTACATGCATACTAATAAGGGATAAATAAAGTTTCTAGCAATAACTGTTAGCAAAAGCATAACCAATGGAAAGGAAGCGTAAAATATAATACTATATAAGTTTTTTTGGATGTACTATTTATAAACCTTAAAGACACTGTCACTGTATTTGATTTATGGAACTCCAATAGAAACTAGTTATTAAGCTGACTAAATACAATTTTTAATACATTGTAACTATAATAGACATATGGAACGCCAATGGAAATTAAAGTAGATGTAAAGTTTAAAATTACTCGAAATAATAACAAATAGTTCCACCTGCTGCAAAAAAAGTTTCAAAGAGAAGGAAGACCACAATCAAGTACAGCTTCACATTTTTATGTGAAAGCCAACATCTAACCTTTTACACAATAGATGGATGATATTTTTTCTACAACAATCTGAGTTTCTCCTAAAAAAGAATTCTTACTTTGGAGGCTTGAAAGATTCTCCAACTTGACGCCACAACTTGCAAGATGTCACCTAAAGTTAAAAATAATAATTACATCAGCAACCCTGACAACTCATAAGGTAGCCGATTCAAGAGTCAGACAAAGTTCTTACATTCCAATATTATTCAATTGAGTGAACACACTTATAACATTTTATTTTAGAGATTGAAGGATAAATATCTAGCGTGGGATATCATCCAAGATATTTGTTAATTAACAAAAACCAGCAAAACACAAACAACTATATTCATGATTACCAATTACATCTACATGTTAATGATGCATGGACCCATGATGCACACATTATGTTGCATAGTTCGCCACATTTTAAAAGAAAGCCATCCATCCTACTTCCTGGCACCGATGACTCAAGTCACCTCTGCATAAACCATCATGTCATATTATATGCATTGGCCATCTAAGGCAAAAAATTAAACCCTTTAACAATTTTACAGTCCATTGATATTTTCACATTTCATAAGCATAAATCTCAAAGTTTGAGAAGCTTTCTTGCAATTTATTTTAATTAAGTAGAGGAACAGATCTAGAATCTTCTACCTCTTCCCCTCGGTTCAAAATCTCTAGAGTTTTATCCTGTTTTCTCCACTTCTCTGTGGGTTAGAATATTCTAAAATACTATTGTAGTTTCTACCATTGCGTTGATCATCTATAAAATGGGTCATTGGCTGATGAAATGATTAAATGACTGAACCAAGAAGAACGAGATGTCATTCTGAGTGCAACACAATACCTCTCATTCTCTCCCCAACACCTACTTATCATCTATCCCCACTTCTTCAACACTTCCCTCTTATATCCCCCCCCCTCTCTTCTCAACACTTCATTCTCTCACTATATTGCTTTTTCCTTCAACATTCCTTTTCTATCTCATACTCCCACCTTTTTTCTCCCAATCCCCCTCTTCCTCTTCATCATCAAGGATCTCTCTCTATCCCCACATTCCTCCCTCCATCTCCCTCTTGTCTCTTCCTTTCCTTCTCTCTCCGTCAACACTTCTCGGTCTCCTTCTCTGTTTCTCGTGATTCTTTTCTCCCATCTCATATTTTTGCTTCTGTTTTATCTCTCTTTCTCCTCTTTACTTTTTATCTCATCTTCCTAATTCTATACATTCTCAAGTGTTAACCCTTTCATTTCTGTCGTCTACACCAACATCAAGGTATACTATACCATCAGAATAAAACATCACGACATTTCTTATCTTCTACCCTAGATAACTAATTCTTGTAGCATAGACTGACAAGTGACATATTACTGCATAAGACAAAGCTACTCTTTTATCAAGTAAAAGTTTGAGAACTTCCCGTTAGAGATTAGGGTTAACACTTTAAAAGGAACAATGGTATTCAGAATATAAAGCGTAAAAATAGAATTTTTATTTCACATTAACCAGTTTTGATCACATCAAAGAGAAACGAAAAATCATGACCTATCTAATCATCATTCAAATAATCCTAAATGTGATTTTAAGGAAAAGGAGAGGTGAATCAGATGTTCAACAGTGACGGAAGAAGCATGGCAAGGGAAGAGGGAAAAGTCAGCAGATTAGCACCATGGATAAGACTAGAAGAAGAAACATAGTTTCAGACATTATTATGTATAAAAACGTTGGCACAGGAACCAAATTAGTAGGAAAAGGATGCTTTCAAGATGTACACAGGAAGAAGAATTAGCCAGAGTAACTGAAGCTAGATCAATGAAATTACTATTTTCAGAATATGCTATAGAAAGGTTACATTGTTATGAACAGTTCAAAGAGATATGCTAACTGTTATCCGGAACTACTAACTAAGAAAAGATATATATATATATATACACACACACACATAAGGAACTAGGGCCACAAAAGAAAACACTAGCCTGATGAGGATAGAGGTGTAAAACAGGGAAGGTGATTGAAAGGTTGCCAGCATCCAAGATTGCCAATATTTTATGGCATCAAAAAAGGTCTTGTCACTTTTATCATTGAAGATATAATACAAATTTAAAGATGGAGATGTGACAAATTCTGAGATTGGTGAAAACTCATGACCTAATATGCCTTGCTATCAACGATAAGTACAACGACGAAACAGATTATTTAGGAATAAAATTGGCTTTTTTGCATAAAAATAAATGAAAATTTTGATAGGATTTATTGTTACACCAAGAGAATCAACAACACCATGTAAAAGGTGCACATACTTGTACCGAGAAATGATAGGGGAGAATACTATAGTAACCGAAGATTATCTCATATCAAATTTTATGAATTAATTACCTAGTTTTTTGATGAAAGACGGGATGACCATTAACCTCTAAGGATCGTCCTTTGGCTTTTCAAAAGAAAATTGATAAATTTTTAAAGAAATGAGGCAAAATAAGGAAACTAATCATAAATGTGAGCATTAAGATAATGGGATTTAAGACAATTAAAGAGAATCTTATACCATATAATTCAACAATCTATAAATAGAATACGTAAAGGAGTGTGCAGCTTGAATTGCCAAAGGTTGGCTTGAATGGCTAAGACACCCCTATTCCAATGTAGTTGATCAATGAAATAAAAGACAGCTGTTAGGCTCTCATTAATTGGTGCTTTCAGAAAAAAAACAATCTAGAATAGGTCGGTTGACGGGAATGGAGGGGCGAATCAAATGTGAGATGCATGCGATGATGGAAAGGAATGGTTATAAAATAGAGAATTTGGGAGAATAAAATCGGATGTTTGTTACATAATGGGAGGATAAGGGAAACGATATATTTCATGTTTTGTGTGGCCTAAGGAATCCGAGTGAATGTATTATGATGTTAATACTTAATACCATTATAATTATTAATTTATTTAATATTTATTCAGTGTTGCAATAGTCGGTCGACAATACCGAATAGTCGGTCCGACTATGCAGTGTGGGGGATCCCGACTGAACAATAAATAGTCGGGCAATAGTCGGCTTGAGCGAATAGTCGGTCCGACAATTCGGCCAATTGGTTGACTGCTGAATTTATGTTATTTTATTTTTTTTTAATTCTGAAGTCTTACCATTTATAGCAAATATTACTAGAAATGTCAAAGATTCATATGTGTATCTCGTTAATTGGTATTTTATCTTGGATTCTTGTTAATTTATAGTCATATACTAAATAAATATATAAAAAATATATGTATTAGAATTAAATCTTATATTTAAAATAATTTTAAAAAATACAAAAACGGATAATTCCAAATAATCGCCCAAATACCTATTATTCTCTATTTAGTGACCCCTCTGATTGAAGACCGACTACCGACTTCTGCAACACTGTATCTATTTATAAGGATGTGATGCAAAAGAAGTATAATAAAACACAAGTTATCATTTTCTTCCTTTCCTACTGGATACATCCGATTGATGATGGTAAGACAATGGCTCAGGTCATTGTAATTCCTCTCCTTCCTATTTCTCACCTTCCCCTTCCTTCCAAATCCATCCAACCAAGCAGAGATGACTCAATAGTAAAAGACAAAACACTCTATCAGACAGCAAAACAGCCAAAAAACGAAGAGAATGCAATGTTTATTAAATCATGAACGAAAAAACTTCAGTGTAGGACATGTTACACTAACATATGCGAACAAGAAAGTTGATCCCATAGAACTATAGCTCTAATCACCATCATCTAGATTAAATGGAAAAGATCTAATGTTAAATATGCCCAAGATAAAAGAAACACATGTAGATTGTGATAGAGGTAAGGTCGATTAGACATGTGCCGCTCACAACCTCGAGCAAACAGCATGACAAATCAATGCAACACATAAGCATTCAACGCAGCAAATCTGTCACGAAGCAAGAAATAACACAGAAACAGAACGAGTAAGAACCACGTGAAAAGCGGGAAGTTCCAAACCTGATCATAGCCACCTAATCTGGTAACCGCCCTCCACAACCTATTTCAACCAACAGGAGACAGGAATCCAGGATTGATGTAGAGTTCAGTAATTCAAACAACCATAAAACACGATATGCGTATCAACAAACTCACTTGAGGCAATTGAGACCCTCTCCATAGAACTTGGGCGGCTTGAACTCCAGGCTCTTCTCCCTGTGGAAATTCTCCAGCTCCTTCATGAATGCCGCCTGCTCCTCCTCCGTCCCGGAGTCGTCTCCGTCATCAAACCTCGCATCGAACACGAACATCTTCCTGTCCCCCTGCTCGACATCCTCCCGCTTCAACACCGCATCATCCACCTCTTCCGGCCTCATCTCGCCCAAAGCTCCACCGTTCTCCACGGCGCCAATGCCGGCATCACCCTCATCTCCCTTCCCTCCACCGCCCGCTTCCTCCTCCGCTTCGCCACCACGTCCCATACCTTCCGGCGCGTCCATGCCGACGTTATCCTCTCCGGAAGCGCCCGCCATTGCCGCGGGATCCACCGGCGTGTCACCGGAAGGATGGGGCAGCTCACGCTCGGGTTCGCCGGCGCCGATCACGTCGATTTGGTCCATACCATTAACGGTGAGGGAAAATTAACGAGCGTAAACCTGGAAACTTCTATTTTTACCGGGAATCGAGAGGGAGATGAGTTGATCGAGCGCCAGGGGGTGTCGGGATTTGCAGAGGGGGAGTGAAATCGGGGCGGAGAAAACCCTAAAATTGAGCGTGGGAGGGACGGATGGTTGTGGAATTCGAGGTGGCTCGGCGGGGGGTTGGCGTTGGTTTGATCGATTGGGTTCCTGTGCTTTTTCGAATCCGAAAAAATTGCGGCGTAAAACTAAATAATCGGTGGGGAAAAAATCTGCGTTTGCCGGGAGTCGAACCCGGGTCTATTGCTTGGAAGGCAATTATCCTAACCGTTGGACTACAAACGCGATTTGTCTAGTCTCTGTACTTGTTTATTGTAAACAAACCTTTAAAAAAAATTCTTCCTCATCAAATATGTTTTTTTGATTACAGATTTCAATATTATTGTTCCCTCAACGCACCAGAGAGCAAAATCAAGGGAGGGATTTTGGAGAAAAATGACTATTAGATTCACATAGCACTATATAGATTTTTCATTCATAGATTTAGGAACATGAAATGGAGTTAGAGTGGATTGTGATTATCAGGAGGGTTTTCATCTTTTAGCAACCCGCATCATAATTAATTGGGACGACATTAGACAATTAGCTCGAGAACAAAAGCTTATTTGTATAGTTTGCCGCCAAAAAGGCTAAGGGCATGTTTGGTTGCAGGGTTGGGCAGGGTTGGCCCAACCCTGGTTACTATTCACAAGAGTACTTCCTCCTCACAGATTACTATTCACCCACCCCAACCCAGCCCAACCCAACCCAGTCCAACCCAGCAACCAAACAGGCCCTAAGTAAATCATGCTGCCTCTCGAAGTCTTTCCACACCACGAGAAGAGAAGGAAAGCACTCTGCACATTGAGTATAAGTTCCAATCGAGGGTAGATTCGAGGTGGTAAGATTTACAAGAGGGCATTAAAAAGTCCGTTGAAGGGTTCATCGAAGTTACGAGGAGTGGTTGGATGCAAGAAGGCAATAGTTCAATGGTATTATCATCTTCGGTATTATTTACTTGTGCCATAGATGGGTGTCTTGATCACACCGACAACGGCTAGTTAATAGGCATAGAAATATGCCAGAGACTTTTCTTCTTTTGATGCACTTGAAAAGGAACCAAAGGCGCTATTGTAGACACTACACTGGGCACCCCTATCCAACCCTCGATCGGGAACGAGGACGAATCGCAGGGGCAGAAAGACCTGGGTTCTATACACTATGTAACGTCCTGGGCTTAGGTCCCTGATCCGTTATCGAGGAAAACCGACCCTGACAACTTGTTGGATTCGAGTCCGAATGGACCCATTGACAACCACCCAAAATGCTTAAGCCCGAGTTGTTGTAACACCCATACCCCAGACATAGTGCCACATCTAAAACTCACGAAGTGTGGTTGTGGTTTATAAGTGGTGGTGACTACTACTTGACAACTTCAGCTTAAGCATTTTGGGTGGTTGTCAACGGATCCATTTGGGCATGAACCCAACAAGTTGTCAGGGTCAGTTATCCTCTATAACGGACTGGTGACCTAAGCTCGGGACGTTACAAATGGTATCAGAGCCAATTTTTCTCTGATAATGGAAAGGGCTACCCGAGAGGTGGAGCCACCCCTACAAAGAAATAGGGGGAAATGGCTACCCGGAGCGTGCAGCCGCCAATGTCACCGGGAATAAGTGATGAGCCATGTCGCAACGAGGACGTTGCGAATATAAGTAGGGGAGGTTGTAACACACATACCCCAGGCATAGTGCCACATCTAAAACTCACGAAGTGTGGATGTGATTTATAAGTGGTGGGGACTACTACTTGACAACTTGAGCTTAAGCATTTTGGGTGATTGTCAACAGATCCATTTGGGTCCGAACCCAACAAGTTGTCGGGGCTAGTTATCCTCTATAACAGACTGGGGACCTAAGCCCGGGACGTTACACATTCTTTAGTATTAGGGCACTGATTGAATCCTCTAAAATAGGCACCCCCTTTTCAAGGTCCTTAAAACATGGCCTAATTTTGTATAATTAGAAGCCCTCATGTCTGTTATATTCAACTTATGGTCATGATCTAGAAAGTATGGGAGTGTTCTATGCATGGAAGGAAATATCGCGATATATCGGGCGATATGGGACCGATATGGGCACCGATATGGCGATATATCCCGATTTCCAGGCATTTTCTTCACAAAAGCTCGTCGATATGGGTGATATTTCGACGATATATCGTCGATATATCGTCGAAATATTGTATCGATACGATATCGAAACGATATCGATATCGATACGGCCTTCCATGGTTCTATGGCTGTCCTTCGTTGCGTGCAATCTTATAGATGATATGATCTAGAGTGGAATTGCCAAATATACACATGATTGCCAGCATGCATGTAACATAATTAAATCAAAACTCATATTTAAGGAACTAGCACTGAAATTCTCCAGCATGCATGTAACATAATTAAATCAAAACTCATATTTAGGGAACTAGCACTGAAATTCTCAATATACAGAAGAAAAGAATGCGATCATCGTAACTAAAATTAAGCTTCGTATCGACAATATAAAAACTTGGAGGGTTCCACAATGAGAATGGATACTTTGACTAAGCCAAGCATAAGCAGTGTACAATTATAATACAAATATTGAAAACTTAATTATAAAATTAAACAAAATTACAAGCCACATTGAGAACCAACTGCATCTGTGATTAAGATAACAGCAAAAGATTGATTATAATGAGAATGTAGCAGTGCTATATGTGTGGCTACTTCTGCAAAAGGGATGTCTCTGCCATTTTTACTCGTGCAAATCCAAGTATAGGGTCTATGACCGGTGATGTGCTGCAAGTTTGGACTTCAGATGCTCCTTGAAGAATTTTCTCACTGCTTACTTAATCAACCTGAAAGATGACACAGACTGCAAGTACAAGAATAAGAATCGGCAAAGGATCAAACAGTGGAACATTTATGGGAAGAAGGCATCACTATTCAGAAGCAAACTACATATCATGGTCACGCACAATGTGAATGGAGAAATGTTTGGATTCACATCAAACTCGTAATTGACTTACATTCTGGATTTGTGCCCTGAATTTGTCAGATTCATCTTCCATGAACTGTAAAAAAAATGAAAGATATCAAAGAAATGTTACCAAGGAAATCTCTTAAGTTTCAGGTTGGAGGATTCATAAGGCATCATTCCACAGAAATAGGATTCAGTGATTAGGAAGTACTCTATATTCCGTGCAATTTTTCTGAACACTATTTAAGAAACTATTGGCTTGAATCATTCTGGAAACAGCTACCTGGCCAGTGACTGTATACAGCCTGTTATACCAGCTATTTGATGCCATGCCAATAGCCGAGTATAAATGCCTGCGTTTTTCACCAGGATTTTGCATGTACTCAATATAATACAGTCCTGAAAATGTCAAAAGACCCACAGAATCACTATATACATGGATTTCCGAAATACATCTATGATAAAAAAATGGTTAGAAATAGAAGCTTCTCGGATTTTCATTATATCCAACAGGTATTAACATAGAATGGTAGAATTCACGTCAACTTCCTTGTAGAAGAAAATAAAACTAAGCTTCTGAAAGTACACTGCAAATTTTCATAAGTTCGACCTAGATGGTTCAACTGAATGAACATGTTACTGAAAGAAAGGGGACTTAAATGTCACATAAGTGGTTATTTACCATTTGCAGCTTTTGAATCTATTAATTTGCGGCCAAATCCGGTGGTATTTTCCAGCTGCGGTCTATACCATTTACCTGTGATGGAGCAAACATTTCAATACCAATTTCCATCCTGGGTTTGAGAAAATTACAAATGATTTGACCAAGGTGAAACATGCCAATTTTTCAGCAAAGGCGTCCACGTTGCCGAAAGATTCTAGTTTTGTAAAATCTGGACCTACTCCAGTGATTGCAATGCTGACTGGAAAAAAGATATTAACAAGTGAAACCGGATAAGTCTTCAGGGAACTTGTAAGGAAATAATATACCATTTGAATCGGAAGCTTCATCTGGGTAAAACGCTGTGACTGATTTGATGCCATCAGTTTCACCTTGTCCAACTAACCACTCTGAATAAAAGAATAGAGCAGTAAGTAGAAAACAGAAATGTGGCATTTAAAGTTTGGATGTCTGTAGTCACACTGATATCTATCATGCCAATGGCAGAAGGCAGTTGAAGCAAGATAAAAATTTGAGTTTGCTTTTGTTTTAATCGAAAAGGATAAATGTTTAAGATATAAAGTTAGAAAAAAAATCCCATTTCTGCAGTGTTCAACTCAGCTAGACTATTTTGAGCTATCAGTTTGGCGTTAGGTGTTTATTATTGTTTAGAGGGAAAAGAAAGATGTTATTCATCTAACCCTAGAGCCCTCTTATATAGGAGAAAGGCTCTATGGGTAAATTACACAATCAGGACAATAAACAGGATAACATGAGTATCGTAACACTCCCCCTCAAGCTAGAGCATATATATCTATCATGCTCAGCTTGCAACAACAATGATGGAAAGGACCTCTAGCTAGAGCCTTAGTAAACATGTCTGCAATTTGATCTCCTAACGCAACATAAGATGTTGAAATAAGCCCCTTCTGAATCAAGTCCCGAGTGTAGTGGCAGTCCACCTCGATGTGCTTTGTCCTTTCATGGAATGTTGGATTATTGGCTATAAACAAAGCTGCATGATTATCACATTTGATATGCATAGGAAGAGGTACTTCAATTATTAAATCAGTCAAGACAGACTTGACCCACATCATCTCAGTACTGCCTTGGGCCATTGCCTTATATTTCAATTCTGCACTGGATCGAGCAACAACAGTCTGTTTCTTACTCTTCCATGAGACTGGTGAGCCGCCAACAAAGACAATGAAGCCTGAAGTAGACTTCATGTCATTAGGACACCCGGCATAATCTGCATCAGCACACCCTGTGACTGAGAGAGACGTATCTCTTCTACAGAAGACCTGCGTCTGGAGATGACTTCAAGTATCTCAGAATCATGAATACGGCATCCATGTGCACCTGCCTAGGTTGCTCCATGAACTGACTTACTTTACTCACAGCAAAAGATATACCAGGCATGGTAATAGTGACATGTAATAATTTCCCTACCAGTTCTCTGTAGCGTCTCTTGTCCACCTCCTCAGATCCGTCATCATGAAGCTTCACATTAGGATCCATTGGGGTAATAGCTGGTCTACATCATGTCATTCCTGTCTCAGATAGAAGATCAGTAATATACTTCCTTTGTGTCATAACCATACCCTGTTGATTTCGTGCAAATTCCAATCCAAGGAAGTAACGAAGCGTACCCAAGTCCTTACTAACAAACTGATGTCAAGGAAGTCCTTTGCTGCCTGGATTCCCTGTGCATCACTGCCAGTGATAACAATGTCATCAACATAAACCAAGATGACCACAATACCTCGTTGGTCTCTCTTTACAAAGAGAGTATGATCTGCAGTAGATCTAACAAACCCCTTCTGCTCAATCAATTCTGAGAGCTTCTGAAACCAAGCCCTCGGACTCTGCTTAAGGCCATATATAGCCTTATGAAGACGGCATACCATACTGGACTCCCCTCAGCGGCAAACCCAGGTGGTTGCTGCATGTAGACTTCCTCCTGCAAATCACCATACAAGAAAGCATTTTTGGCATCCAACTGGAAAAGTGGCCAATCTCTCACCACAGCAACAGAAATGAGAATCCGCAAGGTAGAATGACATGCCATGGGAGAGAATGTCATGGTAGTCCAACCCATAGGTTTGGGTGAACCCACGAGCAACCAGCTTGGCCTTGTATCGGTCCACTGTACCATCAGCGCGCTGCTTCACAGTAAAAACCCATTTGCTACCAACAACAGACACACCTGGTAGAGGCTTGACAACACTCCACGTACCACGCGATTGTAATGCCGCCATCTCTTCCTCCATAGCCAAACGCCACTGACTGCTCTGCAAGGCTTCCTGATACGACCGTGGTATCTGCACAGCTGAAAGGACCACAACAAAGTGTTGAAAGTCCTTGGACAGTCGCTCCAAGGAAACATGAGAAGCAAAGTCCACCCCATATTTGGGGTTCATCATACGTGCACGCTTCTGCCTCCGAAGTGCAATAGGAATATCGAAATCATCAACATTCGTAGTAGATATATCATCTGTAACCTGTAACTCAACATGTACCTGCAAATCACCCGTGCCACCAGGAGAACTCGAATGTTCAGTACATACCTCTGGCATGCTGGATGATGGAGGAGGCACATGAGCAGGGGGACTTCGCTGGTAAACCTGAGGAAAGAAAGTAGGAGGCTGCGGCGAAGGTGGTGGTGGTGGTGATGATGGTGGTGGTGGAGGTGGTGTTGGTAGTAAAGGACATGGTAATGATGGAGGAGGAGGCATATAGATATTTTCACCATCTTCTGAAGGAGCGAGCATGTCACCTGTGGGAGAGAAATACATAATAGACTCAAAGAATGTGACATTGGCACTGACATAGTACCTTCTTTGAATAGGGTCAAAACAACGATATCCTTTTTGGGTTTTAGAATACCCAACAAACACACATTTAACAGGCCTGGGAGAAAGCTTGTCAAGACCAGGAGAGAATTGGTGAAAACTGAACCAAACACACGAGGCGTAAGTGAGAAAAGATCCTTCTCGAGAAACGCAACCGAGAAGGGGATCTTTTCCCCTAGCACCAACGAAGGCATACGATTTACCAGATAACAAGCAGTTAGAACCATATCTCCCCAATAGGAATGAGGAGTACGACTCTGAATCAAGAGGGTTATGGTAACATCCAAAAGATGGCGGTGTTTCCTTTCAGCCACACCATTCTGTTGGGAGCTATAAGCACACGATGTCTGATGCACAATGCCATGAAACTTAAGAAATTGAGAAAGTTGAGTGCTGTAGAATTCGAGAGCATTATCGGAGCGTATGTACTTGACTCTGGCAAAAAAGATATTCTTCAACTCATTGATAAAAGACTGAATAACAGGACCAGCATCAGACTTGTTCTTAAGAAGAAAGACCCAAGACAACCTAGAAAACTCATCAACAGCAACAAGATAAAACATGTGTCCCTGATGATCTGGGACACGACTTGGACCCCAAATATCGTAATGAAACAACTCAAATAGACTATGACTACTTGGACCCTGACGACTCTGGAAAGAAGACCGATGATGCTTACCAAGCTGGCAAGCCTCGCACTGAAAGGTGAAGCGAGGAGAAATCTGTGGAAGAACATGAACCAGCTTTTGCAGAGGAAGGTGACCAAATTGCAGATGCCACATGTATGGAGAAACAGATCCACTGCGTAGAGAAGATGAGGCACCAGCATACGGAGACTACACAAGTCTGTAAAGGCCCCCTTGCTCACGGCCAGTTCCAATCACTCTGCCCGTGAGTATGTCCTGAAACACAAGAGCAGAAGGATCAAATACGGCATGACAATGTAAATCTTTGGTAATCTGACTAATCGATAATAAATTCGTAGAAAATTCAGGAGTATGGAGAACATTAGGAAGCCTCAAGGTAGGAGTCCATTGCACCTCCCCCTGACTAGTGATGGGGGAATGTGTACCATCTGCTATCACAACTGACCGTTCAGGCTGAACAGGAGTAAAGACACAGAACTGACCTTTATCACCACATAGATGATGTGATGCACCTGAATCCATAATCCACTCTGACAAGTCTGCCATGTAACAAGTAGTAAAGGCATACTATGTACATGACGTAGACGTTGATGCTGAGGCAGCCACCTCTGAAAATCCTGAAGGAGATCCGGTCGAACTGGCAGTGGGCATAATCTCCCTGAGTCGAGCAACAAGCTCATCAAATCTCTGATCAAAAGTGGGTGAAGGGCTCCCAACTGGTTGTATCTGCTTTGCAACCCGAGCTGAGGGAGGAAACCCATGCTTGGAATAGCATGTATCCTCGGAGTGGCCAGATCTATGGCAGTAGGTGCACGGCTGACGGGGTAGACCACCCCCTCCTATGCCACGGTTAGAACTCCCTCTACCACGATATGGTAAATGGCTTCCTCTACCACGAGAGGCGGCCAAAGCTGAAGATGTCTGGGACTGCAGAGTACCTCCTGAGGATATAGATAGTCTACTCAATCTACGATATGCCTCCATTGGAGGTATAGTAGTGTCAGTAAGGATTTGGGCACGAGCAGCATCATACTCAGGATCAAGAGCTACTAGAAAGACTCCAGTCATCACAGAATCTCTGTATGCCTTGAGTTGCTCTGGCGTAGCAGTCAAGGGAATATAACCTGCAACTTCTCAAACATACCCCTCAAGGAAGTATAGAGGGTATGAAGGGGACGACCATTCTGCTTGGATGTGAAGATATCGTACTGGAGCTAAAGTATCTTCGACTCATTCTTCGCTAGTGAATATGTGGCGGCGAGAATGTCCCACATAGACTTCGTCGTTGACTAGCTCAGAATATCATTTGCTATCTCAGATGACACTGTCCCAGATAGCCATATTCGTGCATAAGCATCATCTACCTCCCATGAGGCATTTGTCCCAGTCTTGTCACTTGGTTCATCCACCGTGAGGATATGCTTCTTGCCATTACACTGCATCAGACTCATGAACTGCATGGCCCACAGTTTATAGTTGGTTCCATCCATTTTGACAATGGGTGTCGGACCTTTGAAGGCACCCAGGGATGAAACATCCACTTTGTTGTCAGACATGATGACAACTATCTTCAAGACTGGCTGAGAAAGTAGAGATATTGGCGTCTACACTGACATATAGGAAGATGGTTGTGGGTGCAGACTCATACCACAACCTCTTCCATTCTTCGAAGAGTCCTTGGGTAGCTAGGATGATGCTAGGGCTTTCACGCAAAACCCTAGAGCACTGAAAAAAACCAAGAACCCGCAGGAAGTCCTCATGCGCGAAGATGAAATGGACCACGTGCGACGAAGAGACAATCGCCGGGCAGGGCGGCTACGGCGGCACCCGCAGGAGGGAAGCCCGGCTGGGTGGCAGCGCCTGTAGGAGGGGGACTGGGCAGCGGCTGTGAACCCGAAGGTAGGCTGGGCGGCGTCGGTTATGAGCCCGAAGGAGGGGCTAGGCGACGGCGGCTGTGAACCCCTCAGGATCCGGGTACCCGTTTACGACAAAATTCGCAATAATTCATTCACATTGATCGCAGAAGTTGTAGAAAAGCAGGGAAAATTTTTCGCGCGGCTAATTATCCACATGACATTCACATCCACAACATAACCACAAAGTAAAAGAGACAGTGGCACCAAAATTTTCTTTTCATTAATATTCATATCAAGTTACAATATGTACAAGGATCTTCCATTACAACATATATCCCAAAGTGTGATACAAAAGAGATAGCATTTACATAATCATCTGAACAAAAACTGAGACAAGTAATTCATACCGTCTAGTATAAACTCTGTCTCCAGGAAGCATGTATATACTGAGCGGCTACTGAACTGCAGGCTGTTTGCCTGCCACACACAATAGGAAAGAAGAAGCGTCAGCCATTGCTGGTACCTCCCTAAAATTTATAAAAATAACTTGACATTTAATATGTGCAAAAGCAAGCAAGTAGAAAGGTGGTATAAGTAAAATCTACATCTACTTGCGTAAGTAAAAAGAGGTTTGTTTGTAATGCGTTTCTAATGATTTCACCAGAACCCGGCATTTCCCATATGTAACAAGTTTATATAGCAGTTGCGTAATCATGAGTGTACGAGTGTGAATGCATATATCGTTTTCTTCAGAGATCATGTTGGTGAGTGAAAAATGGAAAAGTTGAGATTGTAGAGATCTATTTATTTAAATTCTTGGGTAGAGAGAATGGTCTTTTGATCATAACTTCTCAAATTCTTAACTTCAATGTTTCAGATATAGCTCCAGATGTTGTAGATGTAGATATGGATGATCTAGATATAGAATCGCCAAGTCTGTTTGGCGAAGTAAACTCAAGCGGTGAAGAAGCCTACAAATGGCTCTTCCGTCTCGCCCTCTAATTGGAAGCGCGGTCCAATAGAGGGATAGGTCTACTCCCCAACTACGCCACTGAGACGGGTGAGAGGGACTTCCCTAGAAAAGTCGCTCTAGAAAAACAGCCCGACTAGTACGGGCGGACGAGCTCGTACGTAAAACTGAAAACCAAGGATCCCCCGCCTGGGTATCCTAAAGACAGGGTCAGCGGAACTGGTCTAAAGTCTGGGTCCCAACGAGGCGTAAAAACATTGCGAGCTCGCGTAAAAACCGTGTAAAAGACTGGGATCCTAGACTTTAGACCAGTTCCGCTGACCCTGTCTTTTAGGATACCCAGGCGGGGGATCCTTGGTTTTCAGTTTTTACGTACGAGCTCATCCGCCCGTACTAGTCGGGCTGTTTTTCTAGAGTGACTTTTCTAGGGAGTCTCTCTCACCCGTCTCAGTGGCGTAGTTGGAGAGTAGACCTATCCCTCTATTGGACCGCGCTTCCAATTAGAGGGCGAGACGGAAGAGCCATTTGCAGGCTTCTTCACCGCTTGAGTTACTTCGCCAAACAGACTTGGCGATTCTATATCCAGATCATCAATATCTACATCTATAATATCTGGAGCTATATCTGAAACATTGAAGTTGAGAAGTTATGATCAAAAGACCATTCTCTCTACCCAAGAATTTAAATAAATTAATAGATCTTTACAATCTCAACTTTTCCATTTTTCACTCACCAACATGATCTCTGAAGGAAATGATATATGCATTTACGCTCATACACTCATGATTACGCAACTGCTATATAAATATGACATATGGGAAATGCCGGGTTCTGGGGGAAAACATTAGAAACGCATTACAAACAAACCTCTTTTTACTTACGCAAGTAGATATAAATTTTACTTATACCACCTTTCTACTTGTCTGCTTTTGTACATATTAAATGTCAAGTTATTTTTATAAATTTTAAGGAGGTACCAGCAATGGCTGACGCCTCTTCTTTCCTATTTTGTGTGTGGCAGGCAAACAGCCTGCAGCTCAGTAGCTATATGCTTCCAGGAGACAGAGTATATACGAGACGGTATGAATTCCTTGTCTCAGTTTTGTTCAAATAATGATGTAAATGCTATCTCTTTTGTATCACACTTTGGGATATATGATGTAATGGAAGATCCTTGTATACGTTGTAACTTGATATGAATATTAATGAAAAGAAAATTTTGGTGCCATTGTCTCTTTTAATTTTTGTGGTTATGTTGTGGATGTGAATGTCATGTGGATAATTAGCCGCGCGAAAAATTTTCCCTACTTTTCTACAACTTCCGCGATCAATGTGAATGAATTATTGCGAATTGCGCGTAAATGGGTACCCGGATCCTGAGGGGTTCACAGTTTGGTATCAGAGCAGTGGTACCCCGATACGCACATTCGCAATATTACAATTCCGATCGCATTAAGTTCTCGGATAGCGACAGTCTTCCGACTTGTCGTGAGTCCGAGAAGGGAAATATGACATTCATATTCAATAACCACAGATGTCACCAATTTCATTAATTTTCATATTATATCCCAAAAGAGAAAAGCATTTATGATAAATATCTGCCTAAGGCATTCTTATGACTAATAATGGTTCTCATGCAGAGCCATGGCATCTCGACCAGGTCAGGATACTTCTGATCAGCTGGCACGCATACTGAGCGCACTTACCGATCTTCAGCAGCAGCAGGCTGCTATGAGAGGCCAGCAGGAGCAGATATTGGCCCAGCAGACCGAGATTGCTGACAGGCAGACGGACATAGAGATGAGATTTGAGGATCTGTCAGATTTCACGTACCATCCATCCCAGGATGGAATGCGACAGGACCAGCACCAGTCCATTGAGGTGGAGCAGCCTCACCCTGATGATGCACTAGAGGACATACCAGAGCATGGAGCTCAGGAGGATGCAGACTTGGATAGGGAGCAGGACCCTGTTGACTTTGCTGGCGAGGATGCACACGAGTATGCAGCCATTCACAGGCACCAGTCGGTCTTCACTTCTTACCAGCGGGCCAACATACCCTTGTTTGAGGGTACAGGTTCACCAGATGATGCTGAGCAATGGCTGAAGAGAGTGATGAAGGTGCTCAGGGCAATTCATGCGCCACGAGACACGTGGCTATCTTTCGTAGAGTATTCACTGACAGACTTCGCCGAGCGATGGTGGGAGGCCGTCGTGTCCGAGTTAGGCCGAGAGCCTACTTGGAACGATTTCGAGACGAAGTTCCGAGGCCACTTCTTTTCTGCGAAGTGGAAGGAGTCCCAGCGCCGACTGTTTGCAGAGCTTCGTCAGGGACAGATGACCGCCAGAGATTATTTCATCCGATACACAGAGCTATCACGACATACCCGAGCAGCTGGCGCATTTCCAGAGGAGAATCTGGAAAAGTTCATTGGCGGCATGCGCGAGGAGGTGCAGGAGAAGCTGGCAGGATTACACATCACTTCTATCTCCGAGGCTACCGATGCTGCGGAGAAGTTCGAGGACATCAGGGGAAGACGTTTCGGGAGCTCGTCTGGAGTCGCGCCTAGACCGCGACGATCTTTTGGACCGATACGTCGACCGTTTCAGCAGCAGAGGTCAGACAGACGGTTTCGACCTACAGGTTCGACATTCCCTGGCAGTGCTCGCTCTTCTCCATCGACTACTCTAGGAGGAGCACTCGCCGGACGTGGCACAGAGTCCGCTCGACCATCTGGGTCGCAGCGAGTAGACCGACCACCAGCCGGACCAGCTCGGAGCACAGGCACATCTACTCCACCTACCAGGCCAGTCAGATGCTACCGATGTCACGAGTGGGGACATTACCGAGCACAGTGCCCACGGGCTTCTGGCGATCCTCAGCCACAGCCTTCACAGTCACAGCCTCAGACACAGCGTTCAGGGAGTTTCCGTGGTAGGAACTCCAATTTTAGGCGACAGCAGCAGAGACAGACGCAGAGTGTGGCGGGATCTAGTGCTGCATCAGCCAGGCAGGCACGTTCAGCGGCTACAGTGGTGAAAGGTATGGTCTCAGTCTTGGGCCGACCTTTCCATGTTTTATTCGATTCCGGCACGACACACTCTTTCCTTGCTTCGAGGTTGCTTGTTTCTTTAGATAGAGTTGCAGAGACGCTATCATCTCCATATCACATCCGAGGGCCAGGTGGCCAGTTATTTGTCATATCTCTGATAGTCAGGCACTTGCCCATACTGATTGGCGGTCATGAGATGATCGCAGACTGTCTACTCCTACAGCTTGATGAGTTCGACTTGATTCTAGGCATGGATTGGCTATCCGTTCATCATGCACTTGTTGATTGCTTTAGGAAGACGGTTGTCTTCAGGATTCCAGATCTACCCGAGTTCACTTTTGAGGGTACTACACATGACTCCACCATGGAGCACATTTCAGTATTGCGAGCCCAACGACTTGTCGATCAGGGTTGTGATTCATACCTTGCATTTGTTCGGGAGGTATCTGATCAGGAGCCAATGATACAGGACATCCGAGTAGTATCAGAATATCCAGATGTCTTTCCTGATGAGCTACCAGGGCTACCTCCTGAGAAAGAGATCGAGTTCGAGATCACATTGCTGCCAGATACACAGCCGATCTCTATGGCACCATATCGTATGGCACCAGCCGAGTTGAGGGAGCTGAAGGTGCAGTTGCAGGAGTTGCTTGATTTGGGATTCGTGAGGCCGAGCACTTCACCTTGGGGTGCTCCGGTTCTATTTGTCAAGAAGAAGGATGGATCAATGAGACTATGCATCGATTACAGGCAGCTGAACAAGACACCTATGGGCAAGCAAAGAATGAAAGCAAGATCCTCCAACTACAATTCGACATTTTTTCGACCAAAGAGAATGGTCGATGAAGCTGATCCCCCTCTCACTGGCCGACTTTGACCCTGGGTCATATCTAGTATGAAGACTTAGCCTCGATTTTGTACCTGAAAAACCGTTATCCTTTGCCGCGCATCGATGATTTGTTTGACCAGCTCCAGGGATCTTCGGTTTTCTCGAAGATCGATCTTCGCTCAGGCTACCATCAGCTGAGGATTCGCGAGTCGGATATTCCGAAGACAGCCTTCAGGACTCGCTATGGACACTACGAGTTTGTGGTGATGCCGTTTGGGCTCACCAATGCACCTGCGGCTTTCATGGATATGATGAACCGTATCTTCCGTCCATACTTGGACAAGTTTGTAGTGGTGTTCATCGATGATGTGCTCATCTATTCACGGAATGAATGGGATCATGCAAATGATCTACGGATTGTCTTAGATACATTACGGGAGCACAAGCTATACGCCAAGTTGAGCAAGTGTGAGTTCTGGTTATCCCATGTCTCATTTCTCGGGCATATCATTTCTGGAGCAGGCATTGCAGTTGACCCTGCGAAGATAGATGCAGTTATATCTTGGGAGCAGCCCAAGACAGTTACTCAGATTCGGAGCTTTCTCGGACTAGCAGGTTATTACAGACGCTTCGTCAGCGGATTTTCACGAATCGTCCGTCCATTGACATGATTGACACAGAAGGGAGTTCCATTCATTTGGAACGATTCATGTGAGCAGGCCTTCCAGACACTGAAGGAGAAATTGACTACAGTGCCTATTCTTGCTCTTCCTTCAGGCACTCAGGACTATGCAGTTTACACAGATGCATCTGGGGAAGGTCTGGGAGCAGTGTTGATGCAGAGAGGACAGGTGATTGCTTATGCATCACGGCAGTTGAGACCGCACGAGCGGAACTACCCCACACATGACTTGGAGTTGGCGGCAGTTGTCTTCGCCTTGAAGATCTGGCGCCACTACCTATATGGGGTGAACTTCGAGATTTTCACAGATCACAAGAGCCTAAAGTACATCTTTGATCAGAAAGAGTTGAACATGAGACAGCGGAGATGGCTCGAGCTGCTGAAGGATTATGATTGCACGATCTCTTACCATCCCGGTAAGGGAAACGTGGTGGCTGATGCACTTAGCAGGAGAGCGCATGCTGATGGTACGGCGAACTGGCTATATACATGGGATACGCTTGCTGCTTTGACCGATTGGCATCCTCAGGAGAGCGCATCCATTTCTACCGTCGTGCCTCCACGATACAGCAGTCTTTGGGATCGTATTGTAGAAGGCCAGAAGACCGATCCTTGGATTCATGATAGATACATGCGCGCCGTCAAGGACGAATTTGACGACTTTGTTGTGATGGAGTCTATTTTATGGAAGGCAGGACGGGTCGTTGTACCCAATGATGAGCAGCTTCGGAGAGACATTTTGGACGAGGCACACAGTTCACGGTTATCTATCCATCCAGGCAGTACGAAGATGTACCGTGATCTGCGTCGACATTTCTGGTGGGATGGAATGAAGCGCGATGTGGCGCTACATGTTAGCAGATGCATGACCTGTCAGATGGTCAAGGCTGAGTACAGGAGACCACCAGGATTACTGCAGTCTCTCCCCATTCCCGAGTGGAAGTGGGAGAGCATTTCTATGGATTTCGTCACAGGTCTACCGAAGACACCAGGTGGCCATGATTCTATATGGGTCGTTGTTGATAGGTTGACCAAGTCAGCCCATTTTATACCTGTCAACACGACTTACACTCCATCCAGATTGGCCAAGCTCTATGTGCAGAACATCATCAGACTGCATGGTATACCACGAGAGGTGGTGTCTGACAGGGATTCGAGATTTACATCTCATTATTGGCATCAGTTCATGTTAGCACTACAGACAGAGCTGAAGATGGGTTCTGCATATCATCCACAGACTGACGGTCAGAGTGAGCGCACCATTCAGACACTAGAGGATTTGCTTCGTGCTTGCACTTTGGAGTGGAAATGGTCCTGGAAGGACCATCTGCCGTTAGTGGAGTTCACGTACAACAACAGCTATCACTCCAGTATTGGCATGGCACCATTCGAAGCCCTATACGGGCGGAGATGCCTCACACCTCTCAGTTGGCGTGAGGTAGGTGATCATGCTCTCTATTCCGTAGATCTCCTGGAGGAGACTGCGAGAGCTGTTGATCTTGTGAGACGGAGGCTTCTGACGGCACAGAGCCGCCAGAAAAGTTATGCAGACCGTCGGAGAAGAGACTTAGAGTTTCAGGTAATCTAATTATTTTCTCCTCATCCACTCAATTATGATATATATGTGTTCAACTTAATCTCATACTAATTAAATTCCTATAAATTATAGGTTGGAGATTGGGTATTTTTGCGAGTATCTCCCATGAAGGGAGTACAGAGATTCGGTGTTCGTGGCAAGTTGGCGCCACGATATGTTGGACCGTTCGAGATTCTTGCTCGAGTGGGGAAGGTTGCTTACCGAGTAGCTCTTCCTCCACATCTTTCAGCTATTCATGATGTTTTCCACATATCCAATCTGAGGAAGTATGTTCACGACTCTCGACACGTCATCAGTTACGAGAATCTTGACGTAGAGCCAGATCTGACTTATGAGGAGAAGCCGGTCCAGATGCTTGATCGTGCTGTGAAGAAGCTTCGCAGCAAGGAGATTTCGTTGGTCAAGGTGTTGTGGCACCGACACGGCGTCAAGGAAGCGACATGGGAGACTGAAGCCGATATGCGGGCACGATACCCGCAGCTTTTCTGATGTAATCATCAAAACAAGCTTTTGTAATTAAATACATTACAAATATATGACTTGTTTTCTCTTTGAGGTTTTTATGGGTTCAAAACCCTTTGAGGTTTTTATGGACATATGAAATTCAAACAAGTCACCGAATAGCCTTAACTCGAGTCTCGAGGACGAGACTCCCTTTGAGGTTTTTATATTTGTAGCATCCGGTTTCCAATCAAACCTGAAGTCGTCCGATTTTGGGTCTAATGAACCCAAAAACGTTATCGATCAATACTAAACAACCTAAAACGACCAATTGATCATGAATCAAAAGTCGTTCGGACGAAATCGGCCAAAAATCGGTCACTTTGTAATTCGTGCCGCGAAAAGCCGCGACGCAAATTCGGAAACCGCGAAACGAACCGAGACCGTCATTAGATCCGATTTGACGATACGAGACCAACGGAATCGACCGTTCGTCAATCGGAGGTCGTTTGATATTTTATATCACAAAAAATTTAACCCTAAACAAAAACCGTATCCGAAAACTTCGGGTATTCAAAACCCAATCGAAAGTATATCAATATGGCACTCATATTGACCGTCGTTCAGAGACGATCAAAACGAGATATTGTGCGTCGAAATCCGAGGTCCGATGCGCAATTACGGGCAAATTTAAGTTTTCTCAAATAAAGAGAATTTTGTAAAAAAAAAAAATTTAAAATTTAATTAAACTAAATTGTCACAGTAACAGACTCGTGTCTGTCTAATTCCAATTGAAAATATATATATACCCAGCAAAAAAAAAAGAGAAGTTAAAAGATAATGGTGACATCAGCATGTTGATGTCAGCATGCTGATGTCACTGTTTTGGTAAAAAGAAAATATAAAAGTAAAAGAGAGGAAGGTTCCACGAAGGAACCTCCCTTCTCTTCAATATCCTTAAATATCATCGTTAAAAGCCATTCTCTTCTTCCTAAATTCCAATTCCAGCACTGTAATCTCTCTCCATCTTTCCTCCCAAATTCCCCTCTCATCTCTCGTGATTTCCCAAGTCTCCATCGAATAGAGATCCAGCTCTTCCTCGTATCTTCAAAATCTCTACAACAACATTTGACCAGCAGCCATTCATGTTCTTGCATGCTCTAATTTCAAGTTTAAGGTACCATCCTCTTCCCCTCTCCTTGCTGCCATGCATGGATATCATACTTGATTCTTTGTACAATCCAATCATTTTTTTGTTGGGTTGCCAACCATGCAGTTCCATACTATTGAATTCCGTTGGTGAGATTTGATGATTAAATGGAGTAGGCTGAATCTGTGATCAGGCTACTAATCAAAAAAAAAAACTTGAGTTTTCTACTACCATATAAAAGTAAAATTTGAATAAATCTGAATCTTTAAGACATACTTTGGTTCGTATCCTTGAATGGACAGGAGATACCCTATTCTTTTATCTAATGGATCATATGATATAATTCAAAATCTCTAAGAGATTAATATTCTTTTAAGTTTCAAAGGATGAAGACTTGTTGTCCATGTAGAGAAAGGCCCAGTTTGAGATTTCATTAGAAAGGATATTTTTTTTCTTTTTTTCACATAGGTATTTCCATGACTTATATGTTTAAGATATATGATCATGCCTTTACTATGTAAGGGAGTTACAAGTGTCTCTTGAAATTGTTCCAGTGGCACTTACTCTTAATAATAGCAGACTGTGGAACTCATGAGCATTTTATACTTACCCGTTACTCAATAGACAATACTTCTATACTACAAATCCTTCAATTTATCCCCCTCAGAAACATGATTTGAAAGGCATTATGGTATTCATCAACACTGACCCTTTTGTGTTGAGACAGTCTGTGTCATATGTTAAATGGGTGAGTATGTGAGAGATTCCAATTTGTCCAAATTAAAAATCTCATGATCTAATCTAAGGGGCCAGGTTGAGTTTATTGACGGTACTAAAACGTTTAATTAATTGGGTGATTTAACCTTAAGAAAAGACATATCTACTGTGGGGTAGGGTCATTTATATAGTTTCATATTGTCTAATGTGAGAAAGTTAAGTGTAAGTGGAACATATATCGGAAGGGTTTTCTACGAGTTTCAACAAGTAAAGTCAGTAAGATAACATGCCTATTTGGCCCAGTTCACCTATGGAGTACAAACACTGTCTTGGTCATCTCAAATCTGGTAAATGTAATACTTATATCAAAATTTTCATACAGTAGATGCAAGAAATTAGGCATGGATCTAAATCTATTAATTGATATGATTAATAAGTAAGAAGAAAATCTGCATTCTTTCTTGAGTTTTGGCAAGTCAATCAACATTAAGAATTTTAAGCACAAATTTATGAAAGAATCATGCATTGTAATATTTCATTCAATTAAATATGTTAAATCAGAGGTTATAAAGATTATATATATATGATTACGTGGGCAGAAGCTTACGATAATCTAGATTCATATTATTTATTATATTAATAATCTATGATATTAAAAAAAACACTTTTGGCTGAAGATACGCTATGAAATTTAGAACATCCTAACTGTATAAAATAAACGTGATCGCTTAATATATCTTACCATGATCAAGTAGTTGTGAATCATTGAAAACAAATATAGTGCCGGTCATGGTGATCTTTACACCTGACCGTGCGAGGGGGCGGTGACCCTCAACTGGGCGGGAGATAGGAAGCCCAGTTAGGGCAGCGGCCGCCAAGTGCGCGGGTCTAGGATCCCAGTCTTTTACACGGTTTTTACGCGAGCTCGTAGTGTTTTTACGCCTCGTTGGGATCCTGACTTTAGACCAGTTCCGCTGACCCTGTCTTTTAGGATACCCAGGCGGGGGATCCTTGGTTTTCAGTTTTTACGTACGAGCTCGTCCGCCCGTACTAGTCGGGCTGTTTTTCTAGAGTGACTTTTCTAGGGAGTCTCTCTCACCCATCTCAGTGGCGTAGTTGGAGAGTAGACCTATCCCTCTATTGGACCGCGCTTCCAATTAGAGGGCGAGACGGAAGAGCCATTTGCAGGCTTCTTCACCGCTTGAGTTACTTCGCCAAACAGACTTGGCGATTCTATATCCAGATCATCAATATCTACATCTATAATATCTGGAGCTATATCTGAAACATTGAAGTTGAGAAGTTATGATCAAAAGACCATTCTCTCTACCCAAGAATTTAAATAAATTAATAGATCTTTACAATCTCAACTTTTCCATTTTTCCCTCACCAACATGATCTCTGAAGGAAATGATATATGCATTTACGCTCATACACTCATGATTACGCAACTGCTATATAAATATGACATATGGGAAATGCCGGGTTCTGGGGGAAAACATTAGAAACGCATTACAAACAAACCTCTTTTTACTTACGCAAGTAGATGTAAATTTTACTTATACCACCTTTCTACTTGTCTGCTTTTGTACATATTAAATGTCAAGTTATTTTTATAAATTTTAAGGAGGTACCAGCAATGGCTGACGCCTCTTCTTTCCTATTTTGTGTGTGGCAGGCAAACAGCCTGCAGCTCAGTAGCTATATGCTTCCAGGAGACAGAGTATATACGAGACGGTATGAATTCCTTGTCTCAGTTTTGTTCAAATAATGATGTAAATGCTATCTCTTTTGTATCACACTTTGGGATATATGATGTAATGGAAGATCCTTGTATACGTTGTAACTTGATATGAATATTAATGAAAAGAAAATTTTGGTGTCATTGTCTCTTTTAATTTTTGTGGTTATGTTGTGGATGTGAATGTCATGTGGATAATTAGCCGCGCGAAAAATTTTCCCTACTTTTCTACAACTTCCGCGATCAATGTGAATGAATTATTGCGAATTGCGCGTAAATGGGTACCCGGATCCTGAGGGGTTCACAGCGGCGGTGAGCCCGAGGATGTTAGGGTTTTGGTGGGGCAGGGTTCTAGGGTACAGGCTCCGGTCTAGGACCGTCGCTCTGATACCATGTTAAGAGGGAAAATAAAGATGTTATTCATCTAACCCTAGAGCCCTCTTATATAGGAGAATGGCTATATGGGTAAATTACACAATCAAGACAATATACAGGATGAGTATCGTAACAATTATAGCCAGAGTTGTCGACCATATGCTTCTACCAGTATCAACGATTGGTTAAATCTGCCTCTTGAAGTGAACAATGATCTACCTCGCAAAGAATAAATGGTACAACTATGACAGATTTAATCAACCATTGTGGTTTGACCAATTCACAGTCACGCGTTTACTTTTTAAAGATGAGAGCAGTGGGCAAGTATATTTGAAAAATCAGCACACTTTTAAATCAAGGTTTCTGCACAAAAATAGAATCAAATGCCAGACTCTTTCAAAACTATCCTATGTTTAGAGGATGGCGAGTGGGGTGCGTAGGGCAAGTGGGGTGCGAAGGGGAAGAGGAGTGCGAAGGGAGAGTTGGGAGCGTACGGTGGATGGGACGCGAAGGGCAAGGTGGGTGCGACGGGTGGACGGGACGCGAAGACCTTTTGGTGAGCGGTGGGATTCTGGGAAGCGAAGGGTGTGGAGACCGAAGGTGCGGGAAGCGGAGGTTGTTCTCGACAGGGAGCGCCGTGGCTTTTCGCGTTCTCATGGTGTCGGGCTAGCTATGGAGTCCGATGACGCCGGCGGCGGGTGGACCCGGGTTTCTCACGCCAAACCGGGTAAGCGCTGCTTCCGATGTGACTCTCGTGGCCATATTGCTTCCGAATGCTGTGTTCCCCCCCGCTATTTTCTATGTGGCAAGCTTGGCCATCGGAGGACCTTCTGCTGGTCTTCGACGGTCGTTTCTGGTTCGACGCACAACGCTCAACCGGCGCGTGGGAGCGCGCATCGCCTGCATGGGGGTCGCGACTCTCGTTCTTTCGCCCAGGTGGTTGGCGCTGGCGGTGCCCGTGTTGAGGGTCTTTCAACAGATCCTCTTTCTTCTGGGGATGGATTGCACGGCTTCAAGGCGGGAAGCGCTTCTGGTTTCGCGGTGGAGTCTGGTGCTGCGGTCGTCTCGAAGTTGGGGGTGGACGCTGAACCTGAGCTGTTGGGATGGGTGCCGGTTTCGACGGTGGCAGCGGAATCGAAGTCGGTGATGCCTATGGAGGGGTCGGGGAATACTCCGTTCGGGGCGGCGCGAGCGTGGTTACACTACCTGAAGTATGCTCTTTGGTCAGGGGGGGTGAAGCGGAGCGGTCGGAAGAGGGGAGGAGGCTTGCTCAGGATGGTATGTCGCCGGAGCATGCGGGGATGGGGGCCTCGCGCGACCGCGCTGGGTCGGCCTCCTCGCTCTCCGTCGTGGTGGGGGTTCTTCAGAGGCATGTTGATGGGTGGGAGCGCATCCGTTCTGCTACGTTGGATTTCTTGGGCGAAAGCTTTGCGGGGGATTTCGTCATTCTGGATGTGGCTCGCTGCTGCGTTAGAGGTCTATCCCCGGAGCAACGGGAGAAACTTTTACGTTTCCATGGAGTTGCCGAAGTTAAGTGGCGAAGCTTGCGGGTTTCTGATGGCGGCGTTTTCTCGACGAAGGTCTGTGCTGCTGAAGTAAGGGGGGTGCCCTTCCTTTCGAGATCGGTCCATGCTCTCTCGAAGGCTATCTCCCGGTGGGGGCAAGTCATCCAAATTCTTGACGATGGTCTTGCTCCGGGTGCTGATTGGCGCTGCTGCCGTGTTCTGATTGAGGCTCCTTCTGCTTTCATTGCTGATTCGGCAGGAAAGGTACGCTTTGAGCTGCTGTCCCTAGGTCGCTGGACCTTCACGTTTGAGCTCTATTTTCCTCCGTCGTCGGCGATGCCGGTTCCTCCCCCTCCGGCAGCGCATAGGCAGGGGTCTTCCTCGGCTTCTCCGGCCGTCCAAGATCCTGCGCTGATGGGTGACGGTACGTCTTCTATGTGCCACGTGGCGTTTACTGGGGCTATTTCCGAAGCGTTGCCATGCATGCCTATCTCCTCACGTGGGAGCGAAGAGGCACCTCGAGTTTTGCAGTCGCGCGAGGCAATCTTAGATTTGGTGGCGGTTGATATTCTCGACAACGTTTCGACTGCGGGTGTCGTTATTCTGGACAATGATACGCCTACTTCAGAAATCTCCTTTATGACAGCGGGTTTCTCGCACGTGGACCACTCCACGCACAGGTCTTTTATTCCTTGTGACCCTCTTGTTAATACTATTTGGGCTCCTCTGCGGGCATCTTCGGAGCAGCTCCTATCTGATCCTCTTTCGGTCTCGGATCAACTTTCCCTACCGGAGCATCTTAACTGGGGCCCCCAAGTTTTGTGCCCTCGACCTATCAGGGCGGTGCCCTTCTCTGTCGAGATCCATATGGAAGGACCGCAATCTCCTCCCTCCCCGATGTCACGGCCGCTGGTATCTTATTCTGGAGGCGATCTTCCTTCGCCCGCTGTGGGGGACGTTGTGGTCCTCCCTCAGGTTTCTACGGGGAGGCCCCCTCTTCCGGTATGCGATGATCTTCTATTCTCTGACGATGGGGAGGCGACCACCCCATTGACTGATGCTGATGTTGCTGTGGGACACTCACCCTTGTCCCGTTATGGCCGGAGTTATTCTCGGAGGTGCCACTTCTGCTCTCATCCATATGCTTTATCTACCTGTCAAACTTTGCGCGAGGCGATTGCGGAGGCGGCTGGCCTCGAGCGCCTCGGTGACCAGTCCCATGCTGGTCTTTGAAGACCCCTGTTGGCTTCGTTGCGGTTTTTTTGGGCTTCCATTTTTGTTTTTATGAAGATTTTGTCCTGGAATGTGCGTGGTCTGGGTGATACGGAACGTCGGCGCATTTTGGGCTCACGCCTTGTCGAATGGGATTGTGATATTGCGTTCATTCAGGAGTCCAAGCTCTCGGTGTTGGATGAGGATATCTGGAGATCTTTTGGAGCTGGTCAACTCAATGCCTTCCGTGCTCTGGATGCGAATGGTGCTAGGGGTGGTGCTATCCTGGCCTGGCGCTCTTCGCGTTTTTCCTTTTCGTCTTTGAGGTTGGGTCGTCATTCTATCTCGGTGGTGTTGAACTGTTGTTTGTCAAATACTTGTATGGCGTTTTCTTGTGCTTACGCCCCTACTTGTCATGTTTCTCAACGCGAGCTTTGGGAGGACTTACGGGAGGATGCTAATGCTTTTGGTGAAGTGCCCTGGTTGATAGGGGGTGACTTCAATGTCACTCTGCAGTCGCAGGATCGTCCACGGGGTCGCGGTGGTCTCGACCCGGGCTCTTCGGATTTTTTGGACTTTATTAATGATTTGGCTCTTGAACCGCTTGTCCCAAATGACATTTCATACACGTGGCGGAACAATTCCTCGCGGTCGCGGGTCGATCGTTTCTTGGCAAATAACTGTATGATGGATTCTTTTCCTCTATGTGACGTTTCTTCGAGATCGCGATCCTTTTCGGATCATAACCCCATTATTTGGTCGAGTGGGGATGAAAATCGTCCTCGTGGCATCTTCCGTTTTGAGCGTTCTTGGCTTATGGAGCCTGGATTTCGGGATTTGGTTCGGCATCATTGGTCACAGCTATCTCCGTCGGGCAGTGCCGCTCGCCGCTTTGATTTTAAGATTTCGTCACTCAGAAGGCTGTTGGCGTCTTTTAAGAAGGATACTCGCTCTGCCCGCATTGCAAATCGCATGGCGGCTGATGAGGTCATTCTGCGGTTTGATCGCATTGAGAACGACCAGGACTTAAATCAGGACGAGCTGCTCGTGCGCGCGGATGCTATGGATATGGTGAAGCTTGAGGATCGGAAGCGGTTGGTTGAGTGGCGCCAACGTTCTCGGATGCGGTGGTTGAAGGAGGGCGACGCTAACACCGCGTTTTTTCACCGGATCGTTTCTGGTCGTCGGCGTTCCAATTCTATCTCTTCTTTGCTTGTTAATGGCGCTCAGGTGCAGGGGGAGCAGGAATTGGGTCTTGCTGTGATGGGCTACTTTAAGGAGTGGTATGGATGCAGGTCCGTGCGCCGGTGGCGTTGGTCGGGTAGTGGGGCTTCCGTGCTCCCACAGGCGGATGCGATGTGTCTAACTCGTCAGATATCTTTGGAGGAGCTAAAAGAGGCTGTTTGGGCCCTTAATTCCGACGCGGCGCCGGGTCCCGATGGTTTCCCCGTTTCTTTCTATCGGGAGTTTTGGGATGTGCTTTCTCAGGATGTTTTAGACGTCGCCCGCGAATTTTGTGAGGGTAACAACGGGTTTGATAAACTCAACAGGTCCCTTATTGCTCTCATTCCTAAGTCTACGTCTGCCAACCGTATTGAGGACTTCCGGCCGATTTCCATCTCAAATGCCATATATCTTATCATTGCTAAGGTCCTTGCTCGGCGGCTGGCACCGCTTCTTGACTCTCTCATCTCGCCTTCTCAGGCGGCTTTTGTTCGGGGAAGGCAAATATGTGACTGTTACGCGGTGGCTTCGGAAATTATTCATGCGTGGAGCAAGAACGATGTGAGTGGGCTTCTTTGGAAGATTGATTTTGCCAAGGCGTACGACTCCTTGGATTGGCGTTTTCTATGGTCTGTTCTCAAGAGGCGGGGATTTCCCTCGCAATGGATTTCGTGGGTGCGTCGATGCGTCTCGACGGCCTCTCTATCGCTAATTATCAATGGGCGTTTGGCGGGGGGTTTCTTCCAGCCTCGCCGGGGGATTCGGCAAGGTTGTCCCCTTGCTCCTTTGCTTTTCGTCCTGGCCGCCGACGTCTTATCCTGCATGATTCATAATGTGGCTGCGGCTGGCCTTACCCGTGGGTGCTCTCTTGGTCCCTACCATATCCCGATTATTCAGTTTGCGGATGATACGATTTGCTTCATCGAGGGCGATGCTTCGAATGTGGCGGGTATGGCTACCACGTTGGAGCTCTTCAGCGAGGCGTCGGGTCTTCTCATCAATTACAACAAATCCTCTATGGTTCCCTTCTCCACTCCACCGGAGGAGGTTGCAGAGTGTATGCGGATATTGCGCTGCCCGGTAGGCGCTCTTCCATTGGAATATTTGGGGCTCCCATTGACGATTGGGCGTGCTCGCTTACGTGACTGGCAGGCTGTGGTGGATCGTATGGAATCTCGTTTGGCTGGCTGGCGTGCCGCCATTCTCTCACGTGGTGGTCGCTTGGTACTTCTCAAATCGGTATTATCTTAGATCCCAATTTATTTCTTCTCCGTGAAAGGTATGCCTAAAGGGGTTCGTCGACGGCTGGATTCGTGCTTGCGGAGATTTCTTTGGGGGAAGAAGGGGGATGGGAGGAGAGGTGTTCATTTGGTCGCCTGGGCTGAGGTTACGCGGCCAAAGAAGGAGGGCGGTGAGAAGGTTGGAGGTCGTTAACGAGGCACTTCTTCTCAAATGGGTGGCTCGTCTTTGGGGCAGGGAGGATAATCTTATGCTTAATTTCTTGAGGTTGGCGGTGGGGGTTGACCGGCTTTTTGGTTTGGATGGTCGCCGGACGGGATCTTCCTCATCTTTCTCTCGTGATATCGTATATACCCTGTCTCGCAACCGCTCACTTTTTAGCATTAAGTTGGGGGATGGCTCGCTCATCAGTTTCTGGGGTGACGATTGGACTGGCAGGGGCCCTCTTAAGGATGTTTTTCCTCGCCTCTTCGCGCTGGTGGCGGATAAGGACGCTAATGTAGCCTCCTACTGGGATGGTGCTTCTTGGGGCCCCAGGTTTGTGGCCAATCTCTCTGATCAGCGGCAGCTGGACTTCATGGCTTTACTTGCTGTCCTCGTGGATGTGCCCTCACCCTCGGTGGGACGTGATCACCTGTCTTGGAAGGACGGCACCTTCTCCACCCGTGCGGCTTACCGGGCTATTTTTCCTCCTTTGGCTGTGGCTGATGCTCCTCTTTTCCGGGATTGTCAATTTTTTTGGGGCCTCAGGGTCCCCGAACGAATTGGCATCTTCTTGTGGCTTTTCCGTCGTGGGCGTCTGATGACTCGTAGCCGGTGTGTCGTCCTATTTCCACATGTCTCTTCTACTTGTGGCCTTTGTGATTCGGAGATAGAGACTATCGATCATCTTTTTTTCCGATGTGGCAGAACCCATGATATCTGGGCGGATTTGGATTGGCTTGACGTGTCGGATTCTTCCTCTTTCTGTGAGAGCTTGGTTAGCTCTCGGGCCAGGGCAAGGACGGACATCCTTACTTCTATTGCTCGGCTTTGGTGCATTTGGATTGGTAGAAATGAAGCCCTTTTTGCCCGCCAGAGATTCTACTCGGAAAACGTGCTCATTTCGGCATCCCGATTAATTCGCGACTGGTCCGATGCTTAGGGGTTCTATGATGTAATGGGGGTATCAGATTTTGATTCCTTCGGTTTTTTCAATTGTTTTTGTTCTCTGTTCGCATACCCACTGTAAGTTTTTTCTATTACCTTTTTAATAAATTTGGGGCGAGCACCACCGAGTGCGTGCCCCGCTTTTGAGCGTCAAAAAAAAACTATCCTATGTTTAGAAACCAAAAGTTTGATGAATACAACAGGGCAATATCTTCACATGCCAAAAATGAAAGAAAAAAGAGGCGCTCAGCTTTTGTCCTTTTGACAGCATTCCGTTTTTATACATAAATGCAAAGAATGAGACAAAAGGGTCATGATGCCCAATCTACAAAAAAACAATAAAAGGCAACAATGACAAAACCCTAACTAAAAATATGAAGATGTCCAAGTAGATTATGACACAACAGAATGAGATAAACCCTAACTAAAAATATGAAGATGTCCAAGTGATTATGACACATAACAGAATGAGCTAAACTATGTGATTGAGAAGATGTCACATAAATTGTAAATTGTTCAACGACCAAAAAGACCTTCATAGCATAGAGCAGCGAGCTCTCTCCATTTTAGAGAGAAGGAAACCCTTTTGTTCCTGTTAGAATATTTGAAGCATGCGTCACTTATGTAATAGGTGGGTAAATGGATCCCTCCAAGATCCATTTACCCCACCACTGAGTTTATTCCCATACCGCCTAGTGGTGGGACTTGGAGGCCCTGTGGAAGCTATATAAGGAGCGCCAGGCCTCCTGTAACAGATGGGAAATTCAATAGAATATCCGCCCCCTTTAAGGGCTTCTCCCGTGGTTTCATCCCGCTCCTCACGGAGTAGGGTTCCACGTAAAAATCTTTGTGTTCTTCGTGATTATTCTTCTTTATTCTGTTATTCCGCTTCCGCTTTCTATTTTATAACATGGTATCAGAGCGGGTCGATTCTCGAAGATTTTTTTAAAGTTTTGTAATTCTATTCGAGATTCGTTTCTTTGAAGTTCTTGTTATTGATGTTTGGAGATTTGAGAGTTCAAGTTCCTAGGGTTTTCTTGAAACCCTGGTTCTGTTCGTCGTTGATTCTCGTGTTGCTCCGTCATCAACTTTCGGTTCAGATCGTGGCGACTCTCTTCCGATCCAGGCCCTGCGTCATCTTCAAAGCCAAGCCCTCGCGCCTGCGCGAGGGAATCTCCAGCAGATTCCAGACGCGATTCCAGATTGCCAGGCGAGATGAAGAAACCCCAAACGGGGGTCCACGCATCCTCCATCGCACGGGCTCGTGCAGCCCAGGCATCATCTCTCCCTCAAGCGCATGTGCTCCAGGCGATTCCAACCCCCAGGCAGCAATCTCCTCTCCACGCGGAGCCGCAGCAACAGCGGCAAGACCTCCAGGCTCCGCGCGCCCTATCGGGCAACCGCACAGTGCCAGGCGGCGCTCCCTCCCGTCGCGTCTCACATCTCCAGCCAGCGGCGGTGATGAATCCACGTTTCATCATCTTTATTCTATCATTTTGGCCTTAAAAACCCTAGTAAATGCGTGTTAATAGCATTAATTTATGCATTTTAGCATTCATGCATATGTGTGTAAATATTGTATAAAAAGCGGTTTTTAAAGCCAAAATAATAGAATAAAGAAAAGAAAAGAATAAGAATAAAATATTGTAAATATTTTATGACCCGAAACCCCGAGACCTAGGCATCTTGATGAATAGGTCGACAAGGAATAAAGTAGGGGGAGATAAGGTCAGAAATACAGATAAAATAGCTATACTTTATATTCATTCTTTATTCATTTTGGGACCTATTTTTAGTTCTACTTTTTATACATCAAATATAGAAACTTTGTACATGAAAGTTGTAGATAATTTTATAAAGAAAAATACAAAATTGATTTCACAGAAAAATAATGTACAGATAAAAAGTTATGGTCTGAATAAGAATCCAAAATCCCAACTTCCCAGACCCGTATCTCACAAACGACAACTCCAAATGCAGCGTACTCACCTTTAATTGTATATAGAAGAAAATAATCTATCTAATGGTGGTGGTTTCGCATTTGGCGGAGCTATGGTTTAAAAGTTGACTTTTGGACCCTCATTGTATACTTGTACATATTAAAATATTCAATTTATTATTTATTTATTATTTTTATAATTTTATATTTTTATAATGTTGTAAATAATATTTGTAATAATTATGTATATTAAAATCAGAACAAAAACATCACTAAAACTCAAATAAAAATACCTGTATATATTTGATACCTAGGTATTATACATACACTTATACCTATATAAAATACACTTGTATTTTATTAAATATACAAAATATATCAGAAAATCAAAATAAAAATATATTTGTGTCTATAAAAGTATTTTATAATTTTAGAAAATAAAAACCAAAATAAAATAAATTAAAAATACCTAAATAAAAATAAAATACTTAAATATATAGATATAGATACTTATAGGGGTATAAATGCAAACTTGTAAAAATAAGTCTCATAAAAATAAATAAAAATCATAATAAAATAACTTATAAAAAAATAAACATTTTTCATTTTATAATTAACAATCAATAAAATCATTTCCTATTTTTAAATGAATTAATAAAATCTTTTTTGCAGGTTTTTCCTGGTTGGTCCACGTGGACCAACCAGGACGCTCTGACAGTTGACCTCGGGTCAACTGTCTGAGCCAGCTCCTGTTCATGTCAGAAGTGGTTGTTGACCCACTTTCTCCTTTTTTTGGAAGTCGCCCCTTTCACCAAATGGGGTCGGCCTCTTCACGAAATTTGTAGCCCTACTATAGGTCTATCACGCCTAGCCTTCATCTCGGGGATTGGATCATCATGCCGCCCCTGATCTTCCCTCGAACATCGCGCCAGAACCTTGTTTCAAAAACGACCCAAACACATCCTCCAACTTTTGAACCCCATTTGACTCCTGCTTGGTTTTGGTTGGCGAGCTCCGGATCGATCCCTGTGACAGGGGGATCTCCAGCTCGGTCGCGCGAGGCCAGGCAAGGCGTCGGAGGGCCGGTTCCGCCCATCGCCGGAGCTTCGCTCCCGGCGGTTCCACCTCGTGGTCAACGCCACTTGAGGGCAGTTTTCTTCTGTTTTTCCCTTGGTTAGCTCGCTGCTAGTTTTAAGATGAGTTTTTTTTTAAGTTTAGTAGATTAATCGATCACTGGAAACCCCTTGATCCAGCCATCGAACACCTTGCCGGAGCATCGAGCTCCGGCGGTCATCCCATTTCACGCACACCACCCCCGCCACCTTCTTTTTGCCTCGGGACCACCTCTCGTGGTTGCTCTTCATTTTTGCAGGGTCCAGAAGGCCAAGGGATTCGATTTGGGGGGGATCCGGCTTTTGAAAGAGGAGCATCTGGAGCCGCAGGCCGGCCCCGACCTCGGGGCAGATCCTAATCATTATTCACGCCATTTTGAAGGCTCTAGAAGATAAAGAACATCTCCTGGGAGGTTTTGCGACGCGGAGGAACACCTGAAGACGACCGGAGCTGCGCAGCAACGCCGTTCGAATCCCTCCCGCCCGTCGTTCTTCGGGCGTTCTTCCTGATGCTCTGAGTGCCGTCCGATGGAGCCGTCTTCTCCCAGGCGTACAGCCAGCGTTGGATCAAGCCGACCCCGCAACCGTTGATCGCCACCGCAGCATCTAATCTTAGCCGCACAGCACGAAGGGGTATCGGCCCCTGTGACGCCGCCACGTGGCGTAAGTGGAGATCGCGCGGCCGTTGGATGCACAATATTGACTGGGTAATTTGCGACTTAACCCCAGCGCTTTTTGGATTCAGTAGTTTAGTTTTAAACTTTTGTTTGCTGTACAAAATCCTTGGAACATTTGCGAACTCGCCCCCGAATGTTTTGTATGTCGCGGATTTGTCCCCGCCAGTCACGTGCTTCACGCATGTGACTTGGCCTTTTTGCTGGAGAAGCCCCTCGAGTATTTTGTTTTCGTATCCAGTCCGTGAACATTTTGAATTAGTTTAAAACTTCGGGAATTTTTGCAATCAAGCCCTCGTGACTATTGATAATTGCATTATCTTCCTCGCTAGGCACGTGTTACCCACGTGCAAGCTTGGCCATTTTGCGGAAATAACCTTGCGAGTTTTAGGATTGGTTTTTGGTCCATAAACGTGTTATTGCATTGTATATTTTGTGCGCAAATTGCAAAGAGGCCCTCGGATTTTGTGTTTATTACAAAACTACCCCTGCATGTGTGCCTTTTCTTTTTGCTTATAGTAATTTTTGCACGCGTCTACAAAACACCAAAAAATCCCCAAAAATCAAAGTAGTTTCCTGCTGTAGTGTAGTTTAACGCCCTATTTTTATTTTTCATAAATATTGCATTTTATTATTTATAAAAATTCAAAAACACCTATTTTCAGAACTGTTTGCATTAGAAAATCACTAAAAAATATAAAAACACTTCAGAAAAATCCCAAAAAAATATATTTTGTGTCTTTTAGTTAGTTTTAACTCTCAGCCAAAAAGCATTAAAAAATACAAAACCAAACTCCTAAAAATTGCAAAACTCTAAAAACCTTCATAAAAATTTATAAAATCCATAAAAAATCCAAAAAGAGTGTTTTCTTTTCCTAAATTTTCTTGGTTTCATTATCTTTCACTGAAAATTAAGTTGGAGAATTTTTGCCACTGATTTCTATTTTATTTCTCCATTTTAAGTTTCAGCCTTGCTTTTTACTACTGTTTTCTTTATTTTGATAATTAAAAATACCAAAAACATTCTAAAAATTACCCAAAAATCACAAAAACAGTAGAAAAATATAAAAAGACCAAAAAGACTTTATTTTCATATTTTTGAATATTTTTATCTATTTTTATAAATACTTTAGCTTGCCTTTTATTACATTGTCCTTATTTTCTAATATTGAAAAAGAATATAAAAAAATATAAAATATAAAAAGAAAATATAAAAATTAGAAAATTAAAAATCAAAATACAAAAATATAAAATTAAAAAAATTAAATAAAAAATATAAAATTAAAAACCCACAAAAAAATAGCATAATAGGCTTTTGATCACAACTCACACAATTTTTTTAGCACTTGTGCCCCGTTCTACCTGTCTGCTCCCTGTGTTCGACCTCTACACATACTTGCACCTATACACATCTTGTTGTAGAGTTATAATAAATTTTAACTCCGCACATTTACTTTCATTGCTTGATATATTTGCCGTGGGTTAATTGTTGATTAATTCGGGTTTCGTGAGCGGTCGCTCAGCGACACTGTAGTCCCGCCTTGTGTGGACTATTTTGACCCTCGCAAAATCTGAGTTTTCAAATGGCGCCGTTGCCGGGGAGCAACAGCGCGTAGTTCGGGTCTTGTTTGTGTTTGTGATTTATTGTCTATTTCGCGGTTTTTATTTTTCGCTATTTTATTTTCTTTATTTTTGATATATCTCTTGATCGGTCTAACCCCCTCTCTTGTTGACTTTGTGCGAGGTACCGCGGATCGAGGGAGGCGCTCCACCCTAGGCGCCTACGCACCCACGTGAAGCCGGCATCTGCCAGCCGAGCACCGAGGAGACGAAGAGGAAATTTTGAAGACCGAGCTCATTTTTAGTTGTAGAATTTATTTCTTGTATTTATTAGTGTAATTTAAGTGAGAGAGAGACTATTATTTGTAATAATACAGGTACCCCCGGACTTGGACTCTTGAGCCTAACTTCCAGGTGTCTGTTCACCTGGGGGCTCACCGCGGTTTTCACGGTTTTCTCGCATTCTTTTATTTTGTTTTGTTTTTCGATTTTTATTTCTTTTGTGTGATTGAGCCCTTAGCTTTTAGGATTGCTTGCGATAGACTAAGGCCAAACACCTGATATTTTGCATGTGCCTATAGCCGCGTTTGGACTTAGTCAAATTTTTAAACAGTTGATTCATCATCTTCAATCCGTCGCGTCGCGAGCTCTCCCCGCAAAGCGCTTTCTCCTACCCTCAATTTGTTGAGCAGAGGAGGGGTGAGCCTAGACCGGACTCTAGGGTTGAGGATTGACGGTCAACTTGTGGTTCTTCCCGCTAATAGCAATTCTTGAACTTAGGGCGATTTCATCGGCTTTGCATTTGCATATAGATAGGTTTCAATTCTGCTGAGCATCCTTGCATGTAGAGTGCTGGAGGCAAGGAGAGCATTTACGCTTTAGCATCCATCATTATTTGCCGCTTGCATTGCTTTTCCGACTCTACCTCTGATTTTGCCAACCTAGGATCTTAAAGGAATTGAATCCCCGATAGGCTCGTGCATTTTTTATTAAAAATCCAAAAAAAAAGTGATAACCACATAAAATTGGGACTGCTAACATTACTTGACCCTAAAATTCACCAAAAAGAAAAATTTTGTATTGGGGCGAGTAATCCCCTCATTGTCTTCGCTTTTACTTGCTCGCGCACACAATAAGGTTAGAGCCCAAATCCCATCTTCAGCCCCCTAAGTGTTTGCGCAATATTTTGACTTCTCACCTAACCCTAAAACAGACAAGATAAAAAGACCGCTCTTTGCGGTCTCTACCGAGTTGAGTAGGTGAATTGAGGGTTTGATTTATTTCATTTTTGTCTGTGATTGTTTGTGTGTCCTAGATCATCCCTGCGCATTTGCGCCTTCTTTTCCACTCTTTTGACTTGACCATCGTGCTCTCCCGCTCATTTTCTTTTGTTTCGAGATGGCCGACTGGAGCGTATTTTATCCGGACTTCGCAGATCCCTCCTTCACTCCAGCCGGTCCACCTCCTTTTTTCCAGGAGGACTTTGCTCCTGACTTTTGTACATATCCGCCTCAGCCACAGTATCAGGACTCGGATTTCTACCCACACCCACCTCTATCTCCACCTGTGTATTATCCGCCTCCACCTTCACATCCACCCGAGACTGAGCTGATGGAGTCACCTTTCATGGAGTCCACCCTTGAGCACTTGACCCAGATGATGGATCATATGAGACAGAGGATTGACCACCTCACTAGTACCAATAAGAGCGACCATGATATTCCACCATTTGATGATATGGGTTCATTCGAGGATTTCCATGAGAGCTTGCAATCGCCCAAAATACAAAAAAATGAGAAAAATTTAAAAACACAAAATGATTTCGGGAGACACATGATCGAGCCAGACTGTGAGGAGAGGTACCACTTGCCAGACCCTTTGACCACACAGCCTTTCACACACGGTCCCACCTTTGACCCCGAGGATGCCGCTGTACAGACTGCTCTTGGCATGCCTCGTGTATATGCTGATTCCGACTTCCTCCCTTGTATGGAGGAGGTCCAAAGATTCAAAAAAATACTGACTGAACCCGAAGTGGTGGCCACCATACATGAGATCATCCGTGCCCCACTTCAGCAGGCCATGACCGATTTATCTGCTCCTCTTCCCAAAAAGAGAAAGCGGAGGAGCAGATCTGAGCGTCATATCTTGACCATGGCCACTGCCCACGCCATCACACATCGTCCCATTCCTCGGAAGAAGAACACTGCCACACCTTTCATTAGCTGCACCATCTCTGACCACACATGTGATCACACTCTCCTAGACGGCGGTGCTTCTATTAGCATCATACCCTTCTCGCTGGTACAGTCTCTTCACTTAGGGCCTCTCAAGAAAACCAGGATGATCGTACAGTTCGCTGATGGATCAATAAAGAGGCCGAAGGGTATCCTTGAAAACGTCGTCATATCGATTCAGGGCACGAGCCATAATGTTGATTTTGTCGTGTTGCCCATGGAGAACTCCACAGGGGAGCATTCTCCAATCATCCTGGGACGACCATTCCTTGCCTCTGCAAGGGTCGTTATTGACTACGGATCAGGAGAGATTCGCTTTCGTCCTGCTGACGAGGGCGAAGCAGTGATCACCGCACCCACTGCTGACCAGAGACCCGCACCTGATGTGACTTCACCTATCTTGGCTGACCCCGAGGACTATGATCTATATGAGGATATCAGAGAGACCTTCTTCATGACCGATGATGAGACCCGAGAATTCCTCTCTAAGGAGGAAAGCTCGGAAAGCATAGACCTTGGTGTTTCCGCTTCCTGTGATTGGCGATGTGTTGATGACATCTGCGGGATTTACACGATTGACACCATTGAGCAGAGGGCAGATTTAGAGACTATACAGGACGGACATGCTTTGACTACTTCCACTGATGAGTCCGCTCCTGTCCATGAAGATACTGATGAGACTAAGACCGAATTTGATTTAGTTGCTTTTCTTCAGAGATTCGGACCTTTTGATGAAAAAGATGATCCAGTTGAGATTATAGAGGACGAACAGAGTTCGACTACTTCCACCGATGAGTTCGTGCCTTTTGGTTTTGACCTGGATGACTCCTCGCAGGATGACTCTGAGTACACTACTTCCGATGATGATGAGTTTGTCCCATTTCACTTTGATACCAGCGAGACTCCCAAGGCCGGACCGAGTCACACTTCGTCCACTCACACGTCTGTGCCTTTACACCAGAGGACCACCAAGGGAGAACCTAGCCGTACTACTTCCATCGACCAGTTCGTCCCTTTCAGATTCGATTCCACTGAGGACCTTCACTGTGTCGACCCTGATCGGCTTTCGTCCACTATGGACCCCGATGTCGACCTGCATCACACCAGATCCATTCCTCAGCGGTCCCGGAAGAAGGTTCGCTTTCAACCTTCTTGATCATTTGTACATACACCTCTGTTGTACATTCTCCTTTGTTCATCTCTGTCTCTCCCGTATTGCTCGTCTACCCATTCCTCGAGTCTGCCTTACTTAGGACGTACTTTGTCCTAAGTGTAGGGGGGTGGACGAGCCGAGTGCTCTTTTGTCGTTCCGTCTGATCACTCCTGTTGTTGCCTATACTTAGGGCTTCTTTTACCCTAAGTATAGGGGGAGTGACGTGTACATCCTCACGATCTCTTCTTCCATCTTCATCTCTTTTCTTCTTTTCTTCTTTTCTTCTTTTCCTCTTCTATCTTCTTCATCTATCAAAAAGGTGCCGCCCTTGTAGACAGTTTTCCATACTTAGGACGTACTTTGTCCTAAGTATAGGGGAGTGTGCACCCCGAGTTTCTCCATTCTTTTTGATCCTCTCCATTGTCTCCTCTTCTTGTCTATACTTAGGGATATCTTACCCTAAGTATAGGGGGAGACAACCTGAGTAAGATCTGTTCATTCCCACCCTTGACCCTCCCTGCTTTGTGTACAGTCTGCTATACTTAGGATTATTTGATCCTAAGTATAGGGGGGACGGTCAACTTCTCATTCGTTTGATTCATTTGTTCCTTTATTATTTAGATTTTCCTATACTTAGTACGAGTTATGTCTTATCTTTTCTCTTCGATCTATGAGGACATAGCTCCAGCTAAGTATAGGGGGGTCGTATATACTACGTATATACTTTAGCCATAACTCGTACTTTCGTATTTTCCTAATAATATGGCTAATAATTCTTTAAAATTCATTAAAAACCCTAATAAAAAGATGTGGTTATTCCTCAAATTCTTTTTGTATTTACTGATTAATAAATCAGGTGGAAATGTTTTTTGCAAAATGTTTGAAAAATAGTTTGAAAATCTTTATGAACATCTATTGAAAACTATTTTGAAAATATTTTGTTTCATGTTTTCAACCTGTGTAAAAATGTGTGGATTGTAAAATTTCTTTTCTTTGTGTGAAATAAAATGTTTGAAAAATGATTTGCAAATGGTTTGAAAAATGGTTGCAAAAATGATTTGAAAAACCTATATATACTGTTTTGAAAGCCTTTGCAAAATGATTTTCAAATGTGTGTAAAATGTTTGTAAAAACTATTTTGGACTATAGTTTTCAAAAATTGTGTGTAAATTGTTTTCAATTAAGTTTGAGGAATACTAACATCACACCAAAATCCACTATGTATATATGTATAAAATTGATCACTTACCCTTGTAAATTCTTAAAATCCACTTCTTGTATACATAAAGAAGCACTCCTGTGTACATATTTTTACCTAGCTTTCAGCCAAAATCTTTTTGTTTTCAAAAATTCCCAAAAACATTTGCAAAATTAAAATCCAAAAACATTTGAAAAATCTTTTTGAAAAAAAAATACAAAAAAAAATGCATCTGCATATGCATCATCATCACCATATTTTTAAAAATCCATAAAAAATTCAAAATCTTGAAAATTGCATCACAAAAATATTTTCTGCATTCTGCATTGCATGGCATTCGCATTTTTCGGATTGAGTTTGATAGTTGAACGAGTCTAAGTAAAATCCGGAGATTGGAGCTTGATTGGACCTTAAAATCTACCTAATAACAGGAACCTTATAGGAACTGGGTTTGAGGTACTTCAGGTCTAGTTGACTTAATTCTTTGAGGATCACGGGACTCGGTTCAATGGATTCTTGACTGCCTAAGTAGAGTATTTCGGAGCACACGCACGATTCTTGTTGATAATGACCTAACTTGGACACATGCACCTTTCACATGGCTCAACTCAGTTGGAGTGGTGAGGGGATTGGATTTGTCGGTATGAGACGCACACAAGTGGAAACATTTGTCCTCCTCTAGGGAGGGAAGTGCACCCCAACCCGTCCAGTGATTAGGAAGTCTAAAGACAGGAGACTGTGGGTTGCGATAAAGCTTCAAAAGAGGGATAGTCTACTGGCTCAAGAGGAAAAACTCCTTATGTAAATGCTGCTGTGAATAGTATTTCAAAAAAAAAAATTTCAGGCATGTACAAAAATAAAAAGCCTGCAAAGTATGTACATATGTTGTAAAGTCAATAAGCAAGCTTGAGTTCCAAAGTCATATCAAGTGAGCCTGCAGCAGGATGACTTGACTACATTGGTCTTGCATCCAAGGATAGGTAGCTACACTGGCTACCGTCCATTCTTCTCTTCACCCCCTCCTCTTGAGCTGGTTGCTACTTGAACTTAGAAGGGAATACCCCGCTCCTCGAGGATGGAGTTGCTGGATTGGGGAATCACTGGGTTGTCGTACTGGAGAAGTCACTTTCTTTGTCATTCTAGTTGGGGAGAGCCACCATCACTTACACTGTACAAGTCAGATTCATAGTCGTAAGAGTTTGCGTATGAGTTGAGATATTTCTGACCTGGCTATTGAGGAGACTTGAGCAGAGTTTTGGGATTCTCAGGGACTGTTGGATTTCAAATTCGGTTCTCATTAAGGTTCCGCCCGCACTAAAATTCCAAAGGTCCGACTTAAGCTCCAAACTTTGATTTTGTGAAGACAAGTTTGATCATTAAATTTAGTCCATCTTTCTTCTTTTTCTTTTCTTTATTTTTCTTTTTCTGCACTTATTGCATAAGTGTTTGCTAGGGACTAGCAAAGGCAAGTATAGGGGGATGATGAATCCACGTTTCATCATCTTTATTCTATCATTTTGGCCTTAAAAACCCTAGTAAATGCGTGTAAATAGCATTAATTTATGCATTTTAGCATTCATGCATATGTGTGTAAATATTGTATAAAAAGCGGTTTTTAAAGCCAAAATAATAGAATAAAGAAAAGAAAAGAAAAAGAATAAAATATTGTAAATATTTTATGACCCGAAACCCCGAGACCTAGGCATCTTGATGAATAGGTCGACAAGGAATAAAGTAGGGGGAGATAAGGTCAGAAATACAGATAAAATAGCTATACTTTATATTCATTCTTTATTCATTTTGGGACCTATTTTTAGTTCTACTTTTTATACATCAAATAAAGAAACTTTGTACATGAAAGTTGTAGATAATTTTATAAAGAAAAATACAAAATTGATTTCACAGAAAAATAATGTACAGATAAAAAGTTATGGTCTGAATAAGAATCCAAAATCCCAACTTCCCAGACCCGTATCTCACAAACGACAACTCCAAATGCAGCGTACTCACCTTTAATTGTATATAGAAGAAAATAATCTATCTAATGGTGGTGGTTTCGCATTTGGCGGAGCTACGGTTTAAAAGTTGACTTTTGGACCCTCATTGTATACTTGTACATATTAAAATATTCAATTTATTATTTATTTATTATTTTTATAATTTTATATTTTTATAATGTTGTAAATAATATTTATAATAATTATGTATATTAAAATCAGAACAAAAACATCACTAAAACTCAAATAAAAATACCTGTATATATTTGATACCTAGGTATTATACATACACTTATACCTATATAAAATACACTTGTATTTTATTAAATATACAAAATATATCAGAAAATCAAAATAAAAATATATTTGTGTCTATAAAAGTATTTTATAATTTTAGAAAATAAAAACCAAAATAAAATAAATTAAAAATACCTAAATAAAAATAAAATACTTAAATATATAGATATAGATACTTATAGGGGTATAAATGCAAACTTGTAAAAATAAGTCTCATAAAAATAAATAAAAATCATAATAAAATAACTTATAAAAAAATAAACATTTTTCATTTTATAATTAACAATCAATAAAATCATTTCCTATTTTTAAATGAATTAATAAAATCTTTTTTGCAGGTTTTTCCTGGTTGGTCCACGTGGACCAACCAGGACGCTCTGACAGTTGACCTCGGGTCAACTGTCTGAGCCAGCTCCTGTTCATGTCAGAAGTGGTTGTTGACCCACTTTCTCCTTTTTTTGGAAGTCGCCCCTTTCACCAAATGGGGTCGGCCTCTTCACGAAATTTGTAGCCCTACTATAGGTCTATCACGCCTAGCCTTCATCTCGGGGATTGGATCATCATGCCGCCCCTGATCTTCCCTCGAACATCGCGCCAGAACCTTGTTTCAAAAACGACCCAAACACATCCTCCAACTTTTGAACCCCATTTGACTCCTACTTGGTTTTGGTTGGCGAGCTCCGGATCGATCCCTGTGACAGGGGGATCTCCAGCTCGGTCGCGCGAGGCCAGGCAAGGCGTCGGAGGGCCGGTTCCACCTCGTGGTCAACGCCACTTGAGGGCAGTTTTCTTCTGTTTTTCCCTTGGTTAGCTCGCTGCTAGTTTTAAGATGAGTTTTTTTTTAAGTTTAGTAGATTAATCGATCACTGGAAACCCCTTGATCCAGCCATCGAACACCTTGCCGGAGCATCGAGCTCCGGCGGTCATCCCATTTCACGCACACCACCCCCGCCACCTTCTTTTTGCCTCGGGACCACCTCTCGTGGTTGCTCTTCATTTTTGCAGGGTCCAGAAGGCCAAGGGATTCGATTTGGGGGGGATCCGGCTTTTGAAAGAGGAGCATCTGGAGCCGCAGGCCGACCCCGACCTCGGGGCAGATCCTAATCATTATTCACGCCATTTTGAAGGCTCTAGAAGATAAAGAACATCTCCTGGGAGGTTTTGCGACGCGGAGGAACACCTGAAGACGACCGGAGCTGCGCAGCAACGCCGTTCGAATCCCTCCCGCCCGTCGTTCTTCGGGCGTTCTTCCTGATGCTCTGAGTGCCGTCCGATGGAGCCGTCTTCTCCCAGGCGTACAGCCAGCGTTGGATCAAGCCGACCCCGCAACCGTTGATCACCACCGCAGCATCTAATCTTAGCCGCACAGCACGAAGGGGTATCGGCCCCTGTGACGCCGCCACGTGGCGTAAGTGGAGATCGCGCGGCCGTTGGATGCACAATATTGACTGGGTAATTTGCGACTTAACCCCAGCGCTTTTTGGATTCAGTAGTTTAGTTTTAAACTTTTGTCTGCTGTACAAAATCCTTGGAACATTTGCGAACTCGCCCCCGAATGTTTTGTATGTCGCGGATTTGTCCCCGCCAGTCACGTGCTTCACGCATGTGACTTGGCCTTTTTGCTGGAGAAGCCCCTCGAGTATTTTGTTTTCGTATCCAGTCCGTGAACATTTTGAATTAGTTTAAAACTTCGGGAATTTTTGCAATCAAGCCCTCGTGACTATTGATAATTGCATTATCTTCCTCGCTAGGCACGTGTTACCCACGTGCAAGCTTGGCCATTTTGCGGAAATAACCTTGCGAGTTTTAGGATTGGTTTTTGGTCCATAAACGTGTTATTGCATTGTATATTTTGTGCGCAAATTGCAAAGAGGCCCTCGGATTTTGTGTTTATTACAAAACTACCCCTGCATGTGTGCCTTTTCTTTTTGCTTATAGTAATTTTTGCACGCGTCTACAAAACACCAAAAAATCCCCAAAAATCAAAGTAGTTTCCTGCTGTAGTGTAGTTTAACGCCCTATTTTTATTTTTCATAAATATTGCATTTTATTATTTATAAAAATTCAAAAACACCTATTTTCAGCACTGTTTGCATTAGAAAATCACTAAAAAATATAAAAACACTTCAGAAAAATCCCAAAAAAATATATTTTGTGTCTTTTAGTTAGTTTTAACTCTCAGCCAAAAAGCATTAAAAAATACAAAACCAAACTCCTAAAAATTGCAAAACTCTAAAAACCTTCATAAAAATTTATAAAATCCATAAAAAATCCAAAAAGAGTGTTTTCTTTTCCTAAATTTTCTTGGTTTCATTATCGTTCACTGAAAATTAAGTTGGAGAATTTTTGCCACTGATTTCTATTTTATTTCTCCATTTTAAGTTTCAGCCTTGCTTTTTACTACTGTTTTCTTTATTTTGATAATTAAAAATACCAAAAACATTCTAAAAATTACCCAAAAATCACAAAAACAGTAGAAAAATATAAAAAGACCAAAAAGACTTTATTTTCATATTTTTGAATATTTTTATCTATTTTTATAAATACTTTAGCTTGCCTTTTATTACATTGTCCTTATTTTCTAATATTGAAAAAGAATATAAAAAAAATATAAAATATAAAAAGAAAATATAAAAATTAGAAAATTAAAAATCAAAATACAAAAATATAAAATTAAAAAAATTAAATAAAAAAATATAAAATTAAAAACCCACAAAAAATAGCATAATAGGCTTTTGATCACAACTCACACAATTTTTTTTAGCACTTGTGCCCCGTTCTACCTGTCTGCTCCCTGTGTTCGACCTCTACACATACTTGCACCTATACACATCTTGTTGTAGAGTTATAATAAATTTTAACTCCGCACATTTACTTTCATTGCTTGATATATTTGTCGTGGGTTAATTGTTGATTAATTCGGGTTTCGTGAGCGGTCGCTCAGCGACACTATAGTCCCGCCTTGTGTGGACTATTTTGACCCTCGCCAAATCCGAGTTTTCAGGCGGCGACATCTCCTTCCCCGACGCCTTCTCCGTCGCGCAAGCACTTCTCCAGGCGATGACTCCTTCCCCGGAGCCGCACCTCTACTCAATCTCCATGCGGCGCCCTCCCGACCCCAGCCCCTCTCCCCTTTTCGCGTGATGTGTGCCAGCGTCGCAAACCCCAGGCGTGGGCTGAAGACCCCTTGCGCAGGACGTAGAGCCCCGGCCTCATCCCTCGTGCTCCAGATCTTCATCGGCGGCAGCAGCAACCTTCGGCTCCGCCATATCGTGAAGACCCCCCCCCCCGCTCCATTAGGCGGCGGAGATTGAAGGAGGTTCCCATCGTGAGGAACCCTAACGGGGGGTGACTATTTGTATTGCAGTTCGGCCCAAGTGAGGTCCATGTGGGCCGTTATAAAAAGAAGAAGAAGAAGAAGAAGAAGAAGAGAGGCATTATATCCAGGCCCAGTTTGGGCTGCAAGTGTTAAAAAAAATAAGAGAGAGATTTTGTAAAGCCCAATGGGGCTAAGGTACATTTGGGTCCAAATGGACCACGCTTATAGTGTTACAAAAAAAAAGGAGAAAGAAAAAAAAGGCGCGTACATTTGAAAAGCCGTACGCATAGTAAAAAAATGAAAGAGGCACATACAAAGAAAAGCCGTACGAATTTAAAAAAAATGTGGTTAAAAAAAATAATAATAATAATAAAATATATAACGAAAAGCCGAAAAAAAATCATTATCAGGTAAGTGATGTTTTATTCATCTCCATGTTTATGTATTATCTTATCTTCTCCCAACGTGGTCAAACAATGTCATTCCGACCAGTATGGGAGAAAGGGGGAGTATATATATAGAGTCACAGGTCTTGTTCCAAGATTCAGATGTCAGATTTTCCAGATTGGTCAGACGTTCAGACTCTAAAAATTTCAGATTCGGACTCGACGATGATGCATGCCAATCATTTATCATTCTTGTTGGTCGGCCAGAGCTTTCATGTGAGCCATAGGGACTCCAGAGCAGAGAACTATTCCCTATGCCATTAAGGGCAAGGGTTTTCATGTGGTATCATAGGGACTCCACAGTAGAGTTCCATTCTCTGAGCCAGATAGACACTCCAGCCCCGTTCGTCCTCCTCACATGCACGCCATGAGAAGCAACGTCCTTGACTGCACCAGTTGTGCGCGTTGGGTTGATATTGTCTGTAGTGTCATGTATTGTGAGTTGAGTTTCTTTCTGTTTGTCCAAGCTGAGCATTGCATGCTCCAGCTTGAGGGGGAGTGTTAGAGTATTTGAAGCATGCGTCACTTATGTAATAGGTGGGTAAATGGATCCCTCCAAGATCCATTTACCCCACCACTGAGTTTAGTCCCATACCGCCTAGTGGTGGGACTTGGAGGCCCTGTGGAAGCTATATAAGGAGCGCCAAGCCTCCTGTAACAGATGAGAAATTCAATAGAATATCCGCCCCCTTTGAGGGCTTCTCCCGTGGTTTCATCCCGCTCCTCACGGAGTAGGGTTCCACGTAAAAATCTTTGTGTTCTTCGTGATTATTCTTCTTTATTCTGTTATTCCGCTTCCGCTTTCTATTTTATAACAGTTCCACCAATCTTGATACAACAAAATCTTTTCTCCACAGTTTGACAAACATAATAAGGGTCCATTTGGATGGATAGATTGGAGGAATTTGGAGGGGAAGGGATGGGATGACTGTTGGAAAGGTGTTTGGATGGAAACAAGAGAACAGAAATGGAAGAGATCGGGATGGAAATGGAGGGAGTTCAAGGGAACAAATTGGGAGGGGAAGGAAAGGAATCCAACATAATACACTCCACATACCAATTTTGCCCCCTCTTTTTATTCAAGTTTCACATAGTTGTTTTATCCTTCAAAGGCAATAAAGATTCATCGTGATAAATCTTCTTATCTCTCTTTCATCCTGTTGAGTTCTTATACTTAAATGGGTAAACGGATCTTTGGATGAGAGACCGTTTACCCATCCTTCTCTATATATTGTACTCATCCCTCCTCATTTGAAAAAGTTTTTAGTGAAGAGTGCCCTAATCTCTAGTGAGAGAGATTACGGATTGAGAGCCCCCGTGGTTTTTCCCTCTCCGTAGGGTTTTCCACGTATTCGTGTCTCCATTTTTGTGTGTGCTTAGTGCCTTTGATTATAACATGGTATCAGAGCCTCGTTGAGACATATGATTGTGTTTTCTGCTGCTCGGAGTGCTGGAAATTGGTTCTACCGTGCTGGATTTTGTCTTTTGGTGGTGATTTTTGATTTCTCTCGTCGCCGATCAACCATATTGCGTTGCGGCAACCACTCCACGCATTGTGGAGTTGTTGTGAAGGTTTGAATACGCCCGTAAGAGGATGTTGATGTTGCTGCTACAATATTTTTTGCCATCTAAAATTGATTCAAACTCCATTGGTGTTGTGAGGTAAGTTCTCTGGTTGCTGGGGTACAACCCTTGGTGTGAGCTTTGTGATCTTAAGTGTTGTTGTGGGCGTATAGCCCTTTTCGTGGGACTTTTTTCTACCCCTCTTTTGCTGGAGAAAATTAGATTGTTTATTGTTGTCCACCAAGTGTTCGACAAAAAGCCACAAAGAGACTCGTTGAGATCTTCTGTGTTTCAAGTTCTTTGTGCTGAACTACTACTCTTATTGTACTCAAGGTGTATGATTAAATGTCTGTGAGAGATAGTCAAAGTCTAAAGGCTATGAATTTTCTGGTGAATGATCCCATGATGCTTGGAGCATCCACAGAACCCAACTCGACAAAGGATACCATTATGGAGTTGCAGTCCTTCTTGAAGAAATCATTTACGAAAGAACATGTTTCCTTGCAATCGACAAACAATGGTTCAACTTTTAATATGAGGAGAACTAGCAATGCTTGCTCTACCAAATCTGAGTGGATTATTGACAGTGGTGCTTCCGATCACATGACAGGTGATCATAGAATGTTTCATGATTACAAGTTATCGTCTGGAAGAGAAAAAGTTACAGTTGCAGATGGGTCTCCAGCTACTGTTGCTGGAAAAGGAACGATTTCTATTGTTGATCGTTTCCTCCTTACTGATGCACTTCACGTCCCCGATTTCCCAATAAATCTTTTATCAGACAGTAAGATTACTAAAGAATTGCACTGCATGCTGATTTTTTATCACAATTCGTGTGTTTTAGAAGACTTACAGACATGGAAGAAGATTAGAATTGGATTAGTTGAGGATGGATTATATCATCTTCCAGCTCGAGTGGGTCAAGCCCTTACATATGTGATGAAAGCTCGTTTTAAAAAGGACAATTCTACTTTAGTACGAAAATGGCATGAGCGTCTTGGTCATATCAATTTTTCTTCTCTACACAAGTTGATGCCTGAGATTTTCTCTGGATTGTCTGAGGATGATTTGCAATGTGAGGTTAGCCAATTTGTAAAGCAAACACGAATTACATTTCCTGCATCTACTGGTAAATCTACTTATGCATTCGAATTGGTGCATTCTGATGTTTGGGGTACGTCAAGTGTGAAGAGCATGGGTGGTCATATGTACTATATCACTTTCATTGACAATTTTTCACGGAGTACTTACGTGTACCTTTTAAAACATAGAAGTGAAGTTCCTGATGATGTAAAGAACTTTATAAATATGGTAAGCACTCAGTATGTAACAAGAGTAAGAACTCTCAGGACTGATAATACCAAGGAGTACATGGAAAGTTCCCTACATGATTTTCTTGATGAAAATGGTATCATCCATGAAACCTCATGTAGTTACACGCCGCAACCGAATGGGATAGCTGAAAGAAAAAATCGTCATTTGTTGAATGTCACAAGAGCACTCCTACTCCAGCGAAATGCGCCAAAGAATTTTTGGGAGAAGCCGTATTGACAGCTGCCTATCTAATCAATAGGACACCATCTGCCGTAATCGGAAAGAGAACTAATTTCTCTGTCATCCATCCAGATACCTCTCCCTTCAGTTTGGACCCACGGGTTTTTGGATGTGTCTGCTTTCTTCACAATTCTGGACCAAGTTGGCGTAAGTTGGATCCAAGAGCCACGAAATGCATCTTTCTTGGGTATTCTGGAACTCAAAAAGGATACAAATGTTATGACCCTGTGGCACGTCGTCTTCATGTAAGTAAGGATGTTACTTTCTTCGAGAGTGAGTCCTACTTCTCTAAGAGATTTCCTCAAGATGAGTCTGTGAGTACAAATGTTGAGAAAAATGAGAATGGGATTTACTTTCTTGGTGACATGCCAAAGACTATCCATAATGAACAAGATAAAGACAAGGATAGTGAAAATGCTTGCAGATTTGGACAGACTTATAGCAGACGAAAGGGATCAGATAAAGTGGTAGAAGATGAAGAAGAGATGATACCGAACCAGGGTGTCAACCTTTCCTCCAACCATGACATCAACCTTTTCATGGGTGATTTTGGCTATGAAAGCCCTACAAGTGTTTCTCTCCCTCCTCATATTCATACTGATAATGTCAACCCTTTACTGGATGGGCGTCCCATTGCTATGCGAAAATCTACTAGAACTGTTCGAGCCTCTACTCATTATCCAGTGGAGGACTTTGTTGCTTATACCAATATGAGTTCAAGATATAAATGCTTTATTACCTCTCCAGATGCTCATCATGTTCCCAAAAATTTTGATGAAGCCAAAAAGGATCCGAAATGGAGTAATGCTATGAAGGAAGAAATGGATGCCTTGGTTAAAAATAATAGCTGGGATATTGTTGATGTGCCTAAGGTTGTTCACCTTGTTGGCTCTAAATGGGTCTATGCAATCAAATATGATGCGGATGGGAATGTTGACAGATTCAAAGCTCGGCTTGTGGCTAGAGGATACAGTCAGAAATTTGGGATTGACTACCTGGAAACATTTGCTCCTGTTGCCAAGATGAATACGATCAGGGTTGTTATTTGTCTAGCAACCCATTTTTCCTGGAAAATGTATCAGTTAGATGTGAAAAATGCTTTCTTGAATGGTGATCTTAAAGAAGATGTGTATATGAAAATGCCACCTGGGTTTGAAAAGGACAATAAGTGTTGCAAACTAAAAAGGTCTTTATATGGATTAAAGCGGTCACCAAGAGCTTGGTTTGAACGTCTCCATGTGGTTATGATTAAGAATGGATATATCCAAGTGAATGGAGACCACACCTTGTTTATAAGGAGGAATGATGAAAAAAGATCTATTCTTTTATATATGTCGATGACATGATCCTTACAAGTGATGATGAAGAAGAAATTTTCAGGATAAAGAAAATACTTGCAGATGAATTTGAAATGAAAGACTTGGGGAAGTTAAAGTACTTCCTAGGCATTGAGATGGTTCGATCTCTAGGAGGTATTTGTCTAAGTCAACGAAAATATGCTCTGGACTTATTGAAAGATTGTGGCATGTTGGGATGCAAGCCTACTACTAATCCTATTGAGGAAAACCATAAATTGAATAAAGAGGATGGCGACCTTCTTGATGATGCAGGAAAGGGTAGGTATCAAAGATTGGTGGGAAAGTTGATCTATCTTACCCTTACTAGACCGGATATTATATACGCTATAAATGTGGTGAGTCAATTCATGCATGCTCCTACTACCTCTCATGCTAATGCGGTAAATAGAATTCTATACTACATAAAAAGGTCACCGGGAAAAGGTCTTATGCTCAAGAAGAATCATGAGGTCGCTATTGAAGGATACACTGATGCTAATTGGGTTGGTTCCATTGATGACAGAAAATCCACCTCAGGTTATGCGGTATATTTGTGCGGAAATTTGATTATTTGGAGAAGTAAAAAGCAGAATGTGGTTTCAAGATCAAGTGCCGAAGCGGAATACCGAGCTCTTGCCAATGGCATCACAGAAATTCTATGGCTAAAAATTTTGCTCCATGACTTGGGAATCAAAGTTAGTATGCCAATGCAGATGTTTTGTGACAACAAGGCATGGAAGGTCGTATCCTGATATATCGGCGATATATCGGCGATATATCAGTATCGACAGGTCACCGATATATCGCCGATATGTCCGATATCGGGTATCGACAGGCAAAAAAGGCGAGCCGAATCCCGGTGTCGGCGATATGACGGCGATATATCAGTATCGACATGGTACCGATATCGATACCGATATCAATATGTCCTTCCATGCAACAAGGCTGCAATAAATTTGACCAACAATCCCGTAATACATGACAGAACGAAGCATTTGGAGATTGATTGACACTTCATCCGTGAGAAGATTGATGATGGACTGTTGTGTCTGCCTTACCTGAAATCTACTGATCAGGTTGCTGATCTCTTCACAAAGGGGCTGTCTACGATACAATTTGAGTTGAATGTAGGCAAGTTGAGCATGGTGGACATGTATGCCCAACTTGAGGGGGGTGTTGAGTTATTATACTTATATGGGTAAACGGATCTTTGGATGAGAGACCGTTTACCCATCCTTCTCTATATATTGTACTCATCCCTCCTCATTTGAAAAAGTTTTTAGTGAAGAGTGCCCTAATCTCTAGTGAGAGAGATTAGGGATTGAGAGCCCCCGTAGTTTTTCCCTCCCCGTAGGGTAAATCCGTGTCTCCATTTTTGTGTATGCTTAGTGCCTTTGATTATAACACATCCAAATAACAAACATCCTTCCCTTCCATTTTCCTACTCGTAACCAAACACCAAGAAATTTACAGCCCGTCATTTCCAATCATTCCCTCTCCTCTTCATTCACTTTCCCTCCCTTTCTCCCCTGATACTCATAGCCAAACATAAGGGAATGGAAGGGAAAATGAGAGGAAGAGAAGTAATATCTTGAGTTTGGATATACACAAGTAGAGAGAATGGGAAGGGAACAACCGGAGTAAAATGGATAGGAAGGTGATAACTGGAGTGATTTCTTCCTCATTGGATGCCTTGAGAGGACGATGAAAAAAGCCTTAAATGATTTGCGCTATGTTCCTCGTTCGACCTATTTCTATTTACAGTACTTGATTTATATATTTTATCAATGAAGATATTAGAAGGTAAACTCAAGAGAATACGCGATATTATAAATTATCAGCCATACTCTCACTTTCTTTTCATTCACTTGTGCAACCAAACAACAAAGAATTCTTTCTTTCCCGTTCCATCCCTTCTATCCAAACATCAAATTACTTTCATGTCATTCCCTTCGTTCTCGTCCCTTCCTCTTATTAACCTCCCTTCACATCTTTATATCTCAACTATGTAGAACTCGTCACGAACATTTCTAGCAAGCATGCATTTGCATGATTCCGACTCAAAACACAAAACTTATAGCTATTTTCATTCAATGGTGTGTCTAAGCATGCAACCACCGAGGTTGTGAACCTAGGTGCTCTAAGACTCTATTCAAATGCTCCGACCGGAATTTCCATGGGTTATTGACCATTTTGTCCTTCCTTTCCCTGAAAAATATCATAGAGGAGAGAGGATCACCGAAGATGATCAAAATTTATAGCAAATCGAATACAATGTGGAGCAACATCAAGAAGGAAAGACTTCGATTCCTCAGAATATAAAAGGTAATGAATTTGTTCTCCTCCGTTATTGCATAAATTCTTGAATATGTGCAGTCACACTTATATTTCATAACTATTTCGATAATTCCAACACCATATTTGTTGTGGCAAGAGAAGCAAAAACGGGATCCAGAATTGAGACACAATAACATTATTTAACACTTTCCCGATCCCTCTCCTCTATGTATTCACATATTTTTGGGTGTGGTTGAGGTTCTTGTGTTCTCCGGTTTCAAAGCAGCGCACTAGCCACATTTTTTATCACCGAATGTGAGATGTGAGATTCCCAAGTAAAGATCGTCGCTCATTGAAGTTAACTGCAGATTGAATAAATTATAATCAATGTGGACGGTGTCTTACATCCTTGTAATCCATTCGAAAGACACTTAAAATGATCGGAATCAATCTCAATTTGTAAGTACTCAATTTGGGCAACTGTGTAGATAAATCAGATATTTTAGTCAGTAGTAAGGCATGGTATTCAACTAGAATTTCCGAATTCCGATTCAGCAAAGGTCTAGTGGATTTGTTAGCCGATTGCTGTTCTCAAGTTAGTCAGTTGACTTGGTTTATAGTTGTCCTTAAGGAATGAAACCATGATTTGAAGTGTGTCTATCTACTGAGTATACTCATGACCAACTAGAATACAAAACCTAGTCAATCAATGGGTTTTCTTCGCTGACTATATCCTGTAGTTCTCGAGCTATCAAGTAGCAACAATATGTGCTTTTATTAAGGAAATTGAACCCATCTGAAAAGCAGACAATTCTTAGGACAGTGTTGAAAATAAAGCACCTCGTCTCCCTATCTCCCTTTTCCTAAGATACATGTGACAGAAATGATCATACTGGATTTCATTGAAACTTTTGATATCCCGTTGAGTTTTCAAAAACTGTTATTTTAACTCAGTCGTCAGTGGATGTATATTGGTGTATATTAACAGGAGATGCATGCAGGATTGGTTGTGAAATGTTAGTTTTCCCTAAGTTAACTCCAGTAGCTGCCTGATCCTGCAACCGGTCGACCATTATTCTTCCGAACTCTAATGATATTGAAGTTTCAATCAAAAGGGGGTAGACTTCACAAGAATCAACAAATAATAATCACCTTAGACATATGTCACAGCTAAATCAACCTACAAGTGGGAAAGACCGGTTGATTGGTGTTTTTTGAAAAGAAAAAGGGTGTAATGCCGTAATGACGGCTACTCAAAAAAACTTTATATTCATAAGTTACATTTCGAAATTACAAAGATTAATAATCTCGTAGGAGCTTGGCATGTTGCAGAAGTCAGAACATTGTCTATATAGAATCCCCCCACTGAAAATTGCATCATTCCTTGCCAAACACATGATAAGATTAGAGAAAACCACTTAAGATGATTTAATCACTTGCAAAAGAGGTCAGTTGATGCACCAGTTAGAAGATGCAAGATTTGGGATATTGAGCCTGCTAAGAGCGAGCGAGGAAGGCCCAAGAAGTGTTGGAATGAAACTATCCGAAGAGATCTTAGTTATTTGGATATAAGCTCAAGAATAGCCCAAGATAGATTTGAATGGAGGCAAAGAATATATGTAGCCAAACCTACTTAATGTGGGAAAAGACTTAGTTGGTGCAGTTGTGTCCTTGCCAACCACATTACCCACAAGATAGCAACTGCATAGACCTTCACAACTGCATAGACCTTCACAAGCACTATGATGTCCCTAGACAATCCAAAATAGTCCCAGAAGTTCTCACCACTCCCAACAGCAACCCCATGTAAGCCGGCTTCTGTCAGATTTCCCTCGATGCAAGACAGAAGAAAAATAAGCATTCCAACAACATGGCTCTCTGGGTACCCATTAACAGTGCTAGCATGAGGTATCAGCTAGCATAACAGTGCTAGCATGAGGTATCGGCCCCCTGAAACATCATGGATCTCTGGGTACCCATCAACACACGACCCCTACAAACCAGCCACGTGAAATTGACCAAACGTGGAACCTTCCTGCTCCAGTTCTGCCGTAAAAATGGTGCAACAATCCCAGGGTCAAAAACCATCGACGCATAAAGCACCTTGTGTGACGTCTTCACAATTAAATGGTCGTCCTCCCATATCCGGTGATCCATCTAATGAATACGCATGCCAGGTAAGAGAGTGACTTAGCTAAAGCCAAGAACTCTACCACACAGTGATACGAAAGCTCGGATTGAAATTTATCATTATATAGTCCATTGTCAAATTTCCTCAAGATAAATCCAAAATGCAAGTTTACATCGAAACAGAAGGCAAGCGGGCAACAAGCTGCGCCGCTAGACCTTTTTGAATTGCAAAGCCAATCCTTTTAAACAGAGGGAGCTAAATCCTCCATCCCAAGACTCCCTATAAACATCTCCCAATCCATTGCCATCACAAACAAACGAGGAAAACACAAAGATAAGGACCCCTAGCAGATCTAAGCGTCCATCCATAAGCAAAAGTAACACCATCCCCCACCACATGCCACGGAGAAAGGGAGATCTAAGGGAGAGCAGTGCACGCCCTCTCCAGAAGTTTGATGGCGCATGCACCAACCCTAACTGCTAGGATAGAGCAAATGTAAACCCATATGTCTTCCTCACAAGGAGTAAAGCAAATCTAACCCACTGCCCCAAATACAAGAAACACCCTTGCCAAGAAGAGCCTTGTTTAATGTGTCGAGCTTCAAGACAATCATACCCTCATCCCTTTCAGATAACATCACCACCCTCCAATTGACCAACGGGATACCCTGGGAGCCCTCTGCGCCAAATCAGAAAAATCATTGCATCAAAGCCTCTATGCATACACAGATCCCGACTAGAAGCAGTCGCAAAGATAAAAAGAAGATATGAATCACAAAGAGGACAACCTCTAGGAGTACCATGCAACCTCCCCTCGATAGACAAGTAGCCCGACGACCAGCAAGTTTGTGTTCAAATCTCTCCACCAAAGAGAACTAGTCAAACTTCCATAGACGTCTTCTAACCAACGATAGGCCCAAGTAGTTGTGTGGCCCACTATAAACTCAAAGAAGCCTTACATGATGTATTTTCCTCCTCCGTCAACCCAAAAAAAAGGCAGTAGACTTGTCACCATTGATTAAGAGACCTGAAACGACCCCAATGAGATCAAGAACCTTAGCGATCCCAACTGCCGCACAAGCACCTCCCTCCATAAAGATTGTTGAAATAGATAAACACGGAAGCAAATTGATAATCAGAGACAAAAATCAAACATAAACAACTTGTTTTACGTGGAATCCTACTCTGTGGGGGAGCAGGATGAAACCACGGGAGAAGACCTTAAAGGGTTGGATCTTCTATTGAAGTTTCTCTATGAGTACAAAGGTGTGAAGTTCCATATATAGCCCCACAGACAGATCAAAGTCCCACCGCTCATCCATGTGGGACTAGATATAAGTGGGTGGCAATTGGATCCTGGAGAGATCCAATTACCACTTTATTACATACTTCAACACTCCCCCTCAAGTTGGTGCTGAGAAAGCTGCAGCTTGCAACAAAAAGAAAAGGTATGCATCACATCTTCACACGATACATCACAAGAAGAATATATATGTCCATTGTTGGTAGAAGACCTCGTTTGAGGATGGGTTTGCGACTTTCAAGTCACCGGAATGTATTTCCGACATGTCTGTAGAGTCACTGTGATATCAGGTCACCGAACGTATCTTTGTCGTGCCTGGAGAAGAATCGCAGTAGAAGAAGAAAGTCCAGCGCGGAGTAGTAGTCTGGGATAGAGACACCCTGACGAAGTAGTCGATGCTCGTTGAAGATGGCTAATAACAATAGCAATTTGAAGTGTCAGACTGTCAATCGTGGACGGGCAGAAGTCATGTAGATACATCTCAAGTAGAGGAACATGCCCTCTCTCACTCCACTTTTCTCCCATACTTGATAGAATAAGAGCATAGATCATCAAGTTGGGAGAAATCAAAATAAAACATGCAATTTTTTGTGTCTTTTTTTTGCATAATTTTTTCCGGACGATTTTTTTACGATCATCTTTTTTATTGGCCTTCCTATTTTTTTCGTTGGTCGTCATTTTTTTATAAATCACACCTCCCCCTCTCTCTCTATTTTTGACTTTCCTCTATTTCTTTTTTTTCTTGAATCACCCGTTGGGCCCATGTTCCAACCCCCTTTATTTCAACAAATCCTCCCCCTCTCTTTTTTTGTAGCTACTGCCCATTTGGGCCTAATTATTTTTTATTTTTTTAACAACGAGGCCCATTCGCCCCTCCCTCTATTAGCATAACTAAAATTCTCTTAAAGGAGAACCCATGGAGGAGCTTCACCATCTAGGTTTGGAGGGGCTCGAGATCGAGGAGGATGAGAGGGGGTAGCGTTGTCTAGAGCATCCTGGAGAAAGGGTGACTTCGATGGGTCTGGGTGATCTTGTACTAGAGGTGATCGAGATCGCCGGCACGAGGGAGCAATCGTCTTCGCCTGGAGGAGTTGCAGTTGGAGTACTTAGCGACGACCTCCTCGAGCTTGGCATTGGCAGGAAGTATATCATCGCGTAGCATGGTGAGGAGCACGAGATAAGGAATCCATCAACATTGTCGCAGGAGGTGCAGGAGGTAAGGGATCCAGTGGGGTCTCTCTAGGATGCCATGTGCTTGGAGCCCTCACGCTTTATAAGCTTGTGGGAAGCCCTCACCTGCTACATGGGCATCGCAGTCTCGTTGCCTTCCTGTTCTTCTCACGGGAGGCATCTGGAGGGGCGGAAGTGTGGGGGGAGCTTCCTCTTGCAATGAGCATCGGGCATCGTGTTCTCAATCTTACATGGACTGCGGTATTGGGAAAGGATGCTTTACGTTGTCTTGAAGAAAGGGGGCGATGGGCGGTTCTTCGTGTCTTGGAGTGTGTATTACGCTGCATGCTGGGAAGATCGGAGGCACCGTAACATGTTGGATGATGTATGCTTAGGATGATGCATTGATCTTTAATTTCCCTAAAACGATTCTGGGAAGATGATTCCTGATTAAACCTTTTGTTGAATCTGGCATCTGGTGTATCACGCACATGGTACAAACGAAACCGAAATACAGACCTTCGAGATAATATGAATATTCGAGAGAGGAAAAAAATGATCTTAAAAGTCAAATCCCAAAATAAAGTTTGAACTGCTCTGAATTGAACATAAATAACTTCAAAATAAACCCTAGAATCGAATGCTATGATATCATGATGAAATAAAAAAACACAGAATCGAATCGATAATCAGATACAAAAATCAAACTTAAATATCTTGTTTTACATGGAACCCTACTCTGTGAGGGAGCCGGATGAAACCACGGGAGAAGGCCTCAAAGGGTTGGATCTTATATTGAAGTTTCTCAATGAGTACAGGGGGCGTGGGCCTCCTTATATAGCCCCACAAACAGACCAGGGTCACGTCGCTCATATATGTGGGACTAAACATAAGTGGGTGGGAATTGGATCCTGGAGAGAACCAATTACCACTCTATCACATACTTCAACAAAGAGAATAGTATCATCCACATACTACAAAATAGGAATCCACAAGCCTGCCAAATGGTAGCCCTCATAAAAAGCTCCATCCATTACTCGACAAATCACCAATGAGAGTGCATATACCACCAAAATTATAAGCAAAGAAGCCAAATGGTAGCCATATCTACCCCCCCCCCCTCTATGGCTGAAAAAGCATCCTTCCTGGCGTTCATTCATTATGACTAAGCATGAAGTAATTAGTCATACACCTCTTCATCTAAGCAATTCATTCAGAAGGAAAATAGTGTTCAGAAAGGGAAACCAAAATAAACCCCGGTTGGCACAGGCTTCGGAAAAGTCCACTTCCTAAAGCAAATACTTGGTCTTCTTCCTCCTCTCTATATTCGCAATAATCTCATAAGCACTGACCACATCATCTGTTATATGCATGTCTAGAATAAAAGTTGCATGTAAAATGTCAATGATGAAATCCAACACCCAACGAACACGATTCACGAGCACATTAGTCACAATGAGGTAAATTGCATTTGAGAGGGCGATAGATGATAGTCCTCCACATAGAACACCTCCTTCTTCATCAAAAGAAAGATGAGAGAATGGTTTAAGCTCTCGAAACCCCAATTCTCCACTAGCAACTCCTCTACCAGTGCCGCCACATCCAACTCTGTAAGCTTCCAAAACTCTTGGAAGAAAAAAAATGAGAATCCATCTAACCACACAGAACCATCATCATTCAAATCGAAGACAACTGCATGAACCTTAGAAACAGCACAACAATCCCTATGCCTGAGATTCAGAATGTCAGAGCACGTCCCTACTTGCCTACCTAATGTAACTGTCCAACCATCGCAGACCCAATGGCCAGTTCATCCTCCACCTAAACTCCATCAACCTCAATAAAGAAGATAAAGTTGTATTTCCTTCTACCATTAGACACTGTATGAAAGAACAAGGTTTTTACTTTCCCCTTCTTTCAACCGAGGCTGCTCGAAGTGTTGCCTCCACTCCACCTTCCGCTTTTGAACTTCCTCTAAAAGCACCTTGACCTGAACCTCCCTATGTGCTCTCTCCTCTGACAACTCCAAGAAGTCCTCTACAAGATCAAGTCTTACCAACTATGCCTAGGCCAGAGCATGTCGATCATCCCTCCTAACCCTCATCTCCCTTTTAAAGTCCACCAACATCAAACGCAGAGCCCCGAGACACATCAATGTGTCTCTCAATGCTGACCCAAAAGAATAAACACCCCGCCAACATATAATAACTTGGTCACAAAAACCCTCCTCTAACAACCATGACTTCAATTGGAACATGCTACGCGGATAACCGATTCTCTCTCGACTCCCAACATATAGGAGTACGATGAAAATGCGAGAGAGGGAACAAACACACCAAGACTAAGAGATTAGCCTACATCGGGTCTACCAAACAAGAAAGCGATCAATGTGAGACCATGACATCGAGTTCCACCAAGAGCATCTGGAATTTAACGAATCCATGATCTCCATAAACTAACTATCCACAAACTTGACAAAATCCGATAAGCTAGGACCCTATCCCCTCTACCCGGAGTCGGAGGTTGATCTGCAGACAACGTGGTGGTGTTGAAGTCACCACCCACGAGCCAACGAAGCTATGAAAACCTGGTGTGTGCTTGGTGATCTCAGCAAACCAATTGATTGGTTGGTACTTAGTAATGAACAAAAGCATATAAATAGGCATTTCATATTGTTAATTGACCATGGAAACAAAAGGGATTTTATCATATGCTTACAATCCCGAATGTGACCTCTTAAGATCTGAAATGCAAAGTATATCAATAATATTAGAAAAGATTATGCATCATGTAGTCCTTGGAGAACCTTTAGTAAGTGGATGCTCGAAAAATATTATAGGAATATCAATCTTCTTTATTTGTTGGTTTTTAATCTGACAAGCCTAGGCCTGACAAAGTCCAAAGGTCGCCCAGCTAAGCCATATTCTCACAACCACGGAATATACTACAGTAAAACAATGGTGTAAGTACATCTTAGAACTTGAGTGCATTAAGAGTGATATAGCATGACTCACTACTAGTTAGCATTAAGGAACGTGTATTAGTAAATGGGAAACTATAATGGCAACATTGCATCTTCCTCAAGGCACCTTATATTTTAAGGTCGGGTGCCTAACCTCAGTCATTTCTGAGGGATGGTTCTCACTTCCACTTCCGAAAGGATACATGGACGGAAAATGGTGCTTTCCGTGCTAGATTCCCTCGCTTCTTTGCTTTGGCCCTTTCTGGACTTGGCGGTGACCGGGGCCTTGTTTGAAACTACACGGTTCCCTACCTTTTGTACTGGTTTCTCTGATCAGCTTTTTGAAGTTTTAGCAGGTCTTGCAAGTCCTCGACGAGGTCGAGTGCCCCTCCACTCTTAGGGACCATTTAGAGCGGAGGGATGGTTCTTTCTCGGTTAAAAATGTTTACTCGGCTCTGATGGCTCATTTGCATCCTGCCTCGACAAACTTCAAGCGTGACTACGATGTGATTTGGTCTTCCATGGACCTGTCGAGGATCAGGCGTTTCTTGTGGTTCCTGCATCGGGGTCTCCTAATGATGCGGGTTTGGAGGGCTTCCTTCATGCTGGATGTAGATGAGCATTGCTCTTTTTGTACCAGTCTCCCATAGAAGCTAGGGCATATGTTCCTCACCTATGAACATGCTTGGATGTTCTAACTTGAGATTATTTCCCTTGGGAGGATACCTCATCTTTGGATCAATTCAGGTAATCTCTTACCCGAGTCAGGACGCCTAATGATCTACAAAAGTCCTTGGCTTAGATTTGGCCAATCTGGTTCGCCAAGAATAGTGTGGTACTGAAGGATATGGAGAGATCCTCAAGCGCATCACGGAAGCGTGATCGTCGTATCGGATACAACGAAGAACGACTAGTCGCACTAGTTGTTCGGTGCAGCGGAATTTAAAAAAAAATTATTCGATGAAACCACATGATCCAAGAACCATTCTCGGATCGTTTCATCTAAAACCACAACAAGTATAATGCAATACCTCTTGAAGTGTGGTTGATCGAGTCTCTAAGAGAAGAGACCTCCTGTCTCAAGTCCGATCGTCGGAGAGATCGCTTGCGAGCGCGGGGATGAACCGCGGTGTCCTCGCAATCCAAGATGTTGATCCAAGCGCGGTTGCTCCTGATCTCGACACACGAGATCGTACGTCTCCTTCGCGAGTGCAGCACTCCAAGTAGACGAAGAACCGCAGAGCGTCGAGGCGGCGGCACGAGGGCGCGGGCGACGACAATCCTCTCCACCAAGATGGTCGGCCACCAAGATGAGAGGGCAAGAGGGGGCGTCGACTATGAGAAAGAGAGAGAGAGAGTTTTGCTACAATAGCATGTGTAAAGAGAGAGCCAAGTATGCTTCTCTATTTATAGGGTTTTGGGATCCATGGATCTCAATCCATGTGCCTCATAAAATCAATGGTTGAGATTGATTTATGATAATCCAATGGTCAAGATTGTTGTTGGTAAAAGCCAACAACTTATGATTTAATTTTGATTAAATATATTTGATAAATCAAATATACATTAATACCAAATCAAACCAATCAAATAAGAAGTGAGATAACAATTAAGAGCCTCCTTCCCATTAGGGAGAGGGGGACGGCCACCAAGTCCTAAAGAGAATTGGTGCCGCCCCCCCTCTTCCTTATGGGGAGGGCAATCCCATGGATTACATGGGATTGCATATCTCTTAATTTATCTCTCTACTTATTTTCCCAACAATTTTTATTCACCAAAAATAATTCTCAATTAATTTTGGGAATATTGCAATCTTGACATTGGAATATTGTGAATCACATTCACAACCCAAAACAAAATGTAATTTACATTTTCAATTAATTAGACAATGTGTATCCAATACACATTAATAATTAATCTACTAATATAAATTATATTTAACTCTCTCTAATACATTATAAATCATATTTATAATATATTAGGAATAATTGGATATTACTATCCACATTATTCTTATCCATAATAATTAAATCACATTTAATTATATCGGATAATTTCTCATACATCATGATAATTAAATCACATTTAATTATCAACTTCTCTTTGCTTAGATCTCATGGAATTGTTCTCAAACCATTTAAGAACAATGCTATTTCTCCTCAGATACTTGGAGATAAGGACAGGGCGATTGTATTGTTCCACGTATAGTGACTTGGATATTGAGATCACATCTCATATCCAGATCCCATGGACCTCTCATAGATGCTTGATTAAATCAAGACCGTAAACCTAATCTTCTCATTGCATCTGAATCTCATTCAGATCAATGTCCAGCACATGGACTAAGATTAGGTCACTTCTCTCATGAGAGGAGTCACTAAAATCCAGACCTGTTTCATCACTCCCTCGGAATGGAAGCGTCATGGTTATACAATCGTTTATGATCAAATCACCCTTCAGGTATTCCTAATACCTGCACATCCTGCATACTGGAAGACTTATGATCATCATGAAGATAAAGATCACTTTTACACTGTCATCTTCATAGTATGATCATTAAGTTTCTCAATCTTGGTCCTTGGGATATGGTACAGATCATATGCTTTCACAAAGCATATATCTTACCTTCAAATTCATATCATGCTTCTAAAGCATGATGACCATGCATGGAATTTGTTCAATCCCAATACCTCATGAGTGAGCTCATGTCTCCCAGTTCGTAAGTGAACCTGTATGATCCCTTTGAGAGATCATATTACTCATATGCCCTTACATGCACACCAGCTCGCCGGTGTATAGACCTTGATTAGGTCATCAACCTATTGGTCTGCCAAATGTACATGCTCAGACATATAGTAATATATCTGTCTCTGGTCAGAGGATGTTTGCCTGTGATGTGACAGTATTCATCATAGGTCTTTGGTTATCTCGATCTCGTTAAGTCAACTCATTGACTCAACTAATCTGATACCTCCGAATCAATATTCCTATGCAGAGGACCTGCATCAAGAGGTCGATCAGATATCAGTCTAATGAGATGGAATTGCCATCTCCCACTCAGACTGGAGATCACTACTTGTTAATCATTTGATGATGCTTGATGAGTCCTCTATCTAACTCCTTAGATATTCATCCAAGCATCAGCCTCTATGATTCAATCATTGAATCAACAGCTGTATGATTATCAAGTTGGCCATGGTACATAACCCTTATTGTACAGAGGGACCTTATAGTGCATTCATTCATTCAATATCAGAAAGGGAGTGAAACAAAATCAATAACTTTTATTGATGAATCATTTATTACAATAACATTTATTGTAGGAATGGTTCGCCTCGGGCTCACATTGCTAACAATCTCCCACTAGCCCTCAGAACCATTCAGGAACAAGCCTTAAACCCATACTCATTACATGCTGGTCAAAAACCTTCTGCGTCAGAGGTTTGGTAAGAGGATCAGCAACGTTGTCGGCGGAGGCCACCTTGGTGATGATGATGTCACCACGCTTTTGTATCTCCCGAATGATGTGGTATTTCCTTTCTACGTGCTTGCTCTTCTGATGCCATCAGGGTTCCTTCGCCTGGGCAATGGCTCCCGTGTTATCACAGAGTAGCGGGATGGGAGTATCAGAGGAAACTACGCCAAGCTCCTGGACGAACTTGCGCAACCACACCGCCTCCTTTGCAGCATCCGATGCGGCAATGTATTCGGCTTCTGTTGTTGAATCTGCCGTAGTGTCCTGCTTCTTGCTTCTCCAGCTCACAGCACCACCGTTCAACAGGAACACAAACCCTGATGTCGACTTTCGATCATCAATATCTGATTGGAAGTCAGAATCTGTATATCCCAAGACTTGGAGATCACCATCTCCATAGACCAAGATGTAATCTTGCGTCCGTCTAAGATATTTGAATATGTTCTTTACTGCATTCCAGTGTTGTTCTCCATAGCAGGATTGGTAACGGCTTACCACTCCCACTGCATGGCAGATATCTGGCCTAGTACACATCATGGCATACATTAAGCTTCCTACGGCCGATGCATAAGGACATCCAGCCATGGCCTTCCTTTCCTCAACAGTTTGAGGAGCCATTCCTTTAGACAGGTGGATACCATGTCTTAAGGGTAGGAATCCTTTCTTGGAACTATCCATACGGAATCGTTCAAGAATCTTCTTAATGTATCCTTGTTGTGACAATCCCAATATCCTCTTCTCTCGGTTTCTGAACAGCTTCAGACCCAAGATGTAAGAGGCTTCTCCAAGATCTTTCATCTCAAAGGTATTGGACAGCCAAATCTTCACACTGGTCATCATCCCTGTATCATTCCCAATGATAAGGATGTCATCTACATAAAGCACTATGAATACAATGGCGCTCCCACTAAGCTTCTTGTACACACAAGGTTCATCAGGATTCTGCACAAAATCATAACTCTTTATGGTTTCGTCAAATCTGATGTTCCAACTACGAGAAGCTTGTTTGAGCCCATAGACGGATTTCTTCAGCTTGCATACTTTGCTATCCTCAGTTATGAAGCCCTGGGGCTGCTCCATGTAGATATCCTCCTCGAGGTATCCATTGAGGAAAGCCGTCTTGATGTCCATCTGCCAGATGTCGTAGTCAAGATATGCAGCTATAGCTAGCAGTGCCCTGATGGATTTAAGCATAGCCACAGGAGAGAACGTCTCATCGTAGTCGATGCCTTCCCTCTGTGTGTAGCCCTTGGCTACGAGCCGTGCCTTGAAAGTCTCTACTTTCCCATCAGGTCCCCTCTTTCTCTTGAAGATCCATTTGCACCCAATGGGTTTTACCCCTTTAGGTGGATCCTCTAGGGTCCATACACCATTCTTATGCATGGAGTCAATTTCTGACTTCATTGCTAGCATCCATCTATCCATGTCATGATCCGCGAGTGCCTCATCAAATGAAGTAGGATCACAGTCAGTTTCACCTGACACATGGAATCCATACCTTTCAGGTGGTGCAACCACCCTCGAACTCCTTCGAAGAGGTATGGGTGTATCATCTTTATTTACTTCTTCAGTTTCTGGTTCAGGAAGCTCAGAATCCTCAGGAGATTCAATGAGTTCCTTTACTTCATATTTATCTTGACTCTTAAGGAAATCATTCTCCAGAAATTTCACATCTCTAGAAACAAAAACCTTCTGAGTCTCAGGGTCATAGAGTTGGTATCCAATACCATCTCTAACATACCCTATGAAGTAACACTCACGAGAGCGAGATTCTAGCTTGCTTGCATCCACATTCTTTGCATGGACCAAGCATCCCCAAACCCTCAAGTGATTAACACTAGGTTTGGTTCCATACCATAGCTCATGAGGAGTCTTAGGTACAGATTTGCTAGGAATCTTATTCAGGATATATATTGCAGTCTCTACTGCATATCCCCAGAAACTAAGTGGTAAATGTGCTTTACTCATCATTGAACGAACCATATCCATGATGGTTCTGTTGCGTCTTTCAGCAACACCATTAAGTTGGGGAGTTCCAGGAGGAGTGAGATTGGAAATAATTCCATTCTCTTTAAGGTATTCCTTAAATTCATCTGATAGGTACTCGCCACCTCGATCAGATCGAATTCGTTTAATCTTCCTATCGGTTTGGTTCTCAACCAAAGCCTTGAATTCTTTGAACTTTTCAAAGGTTTCAGATTTATGACGTAATAGGAAGATAAACCCGTATCGCGAATGGTCATCAATAAATGTCAAATAATATCGATATCCATTTCGGGTCGCGGTACTGAAGGGACCGCATACATCAGTATGTATTAGGTCAATAATACCTTCACATCTTGTAACCTTGTTACGAAAAGGCATCCTGGTCATTTTTCCTTGAATGCAATTCTTGCAAGTAGGCAAAGGTTGAACCTGTAGAAAGTCTAAAGGTCCATCCTTAATTAATCTATTGATCTTATCAACAGACAAATGACCAAGCCTTTGATGCCAAATCTCATTTGAGAGATTTTCATTCTCCCTGGATCTTTTAGGGTTTTTATTAGTGCTTGTAACATTCATAACACATTTATCAATGCACAATTCATAGAGTCCTCCAGAAGTCAAAATACCATCTGCAATATATTTATCATAACGGTTTATGACTAATTTATTACAGAACAGGAATTAATACCCACTTCTAACTAACTTAGATACAGATATTAGATTCCTTCTGACTTCAGGTACATAAAGACACTCTTTAAGTACTAGGACTCTACCACTAGATAATGATAGTCTGCAGGTCCCGATGGCGACTGCTGCAACACTTGCATCAGATCCCATCTGGATGACTATCTCCCCTTCCTCAAGCTGTCTAGTTTCCTGAAACAAATGCAACAAATTGCATACATGAACAGAAGCACCAGAATCAACTACCCAACTTCCTTCTCGTCCGACGAGAAAGCTGGTTTCAATGATGAATGTAGATTTCATACCTGCTGGGGCTTTACCTTTGTCGACCGACTTCAGGTAATCCGGGCAATTACGCCTCCAGTGCCCCGGCTTCTTGCAGTGGTGACAGACGTCGGTTTTCTTCGACGCCATTAGAGTGGATGCATTGGAAGACGAGGCAACACTTTGTCCCTTCTTTTTTCTCTTCTGGGCCGGGCCCTTCCGAGAACCTTGCTTCCGACCGCGCTTCCCTTTGACCTGTGCAACCATTGCAGTGCCGAGGGACCATCTTTCTTCATTACATCTTCTGCAGACTTTAATGCAGCAAGAAGCCCAGCATTTGTCAGTTCCAGCTTATTCATGTGGAATGACACTACAAAGTTATTGAAAGATTTGGCCAATGATAGCAGAATGAAATCAGATTGCATGTCTGCATCCATCGTCGCCCCTAGAGTTTCAAGCTCTGACAAGTACCCAAACATTTTGAGTACATGATCGCGGACCGAGGTCCCTTCCTGCATCTTACAGCGAAGAAGATCTTTCATAACATTGTACCGCTGGGTGCGGTTAATGTCACCAAACATATCCTTCAGATTCTGCATGATATCCTGGCAAGTACTCATCTCCACATGTTGCTTCTGAAGAACATTGGAGAGGGAACCCAAGATATAGCATCTAGCCAAGACATGATCTTCATCATACTTGTCATTATATGCTTTGTCTTCCTTAGATTTAGGGTTTTCAAGTTTGTCTTCATGGAGCACATAACTGATGCGCTCTGCTGAAAGCACAAGCTCCAAATTACGGATCCAATCCGAGTAATTTGGTCCGGTCAATTGGTTGACCTCCAGAAGCCTATTCAGTGGGTTCATGGCCTTCATTTTCTGAAATTGAGAATGCACTATATTAGAACATATAATCATATATTCAATTTAATTTTATTTGATTAAGGCATTTTAAATCAAATTAGTCTTGCTATGTCAACTATGAAAGTTTATTCCCTTATTCACTTTCAAAGTAGGAGATATACTTACCGATATATCTCAAGCAAGAACTGGGATCTCCTCTTTATCTTTGTTACATCCCAATAATATGAGAAACTGCAACTCCAATAAAGAGAAGCGGGAACACATTCCGCCTTGCAAGTCCAACTTGCATTCCCAATTCGGTCTTTAATACCCAGGCCCACCACCCCTAAGGTGATGTTGACCTGTCATTAATTGAACCAACCGTCAACAGGATTAGAACTCGCTATACGCAATCCAATATCGCCCCAATAATATGAGGATCCGATATTGGGGTCACTACGCATACGGCCTTACTCTTTCGAGAAGCGAAGAGTCCGATCCAGATGCGCTTGTATATAGGAGTTGTCACTACGTACAGGCGTCTCCTATATACAATCCCTGGCGACGGAAACCCTTCGCCTTGACGGGAGACCATGGATGTCACTTATGTGATCCTCCACCTCTTATTCAAATTTAAATTAATTACTATGAATCATATTCATATAATCAATTCTTCCAAGGGAATTATCAACTCTAATCATATTAGAGTATTCTCAATTGGATATAATTAACTTAATCATATTAAATTAATTATCAATCCAATTTAATCAATCAAACTTAGTTTTATGCTTGAATATACATATATGATATAATTCTCAAAGTACGTATTAATTCGAATTTTAATAATTAGAAAAATACATCATAATCCCTCGGACATTATCCCGGCCCTACCCGCTGTCATGGCCAGTACCGACGGAAGTGGGGCGGACCACATACGTTGCAACCCGCTGACCCAGCGATCCCCGACTAGACACCATATCCACCTCGGGAAAGGATAATGCCAAATTGATTATTTTGTACTTGAGATGATCATCGGTTTTTCAACCGAAATTATACCATATAGTAATCAAAACAATTTTGATTTTAAGGAAATTTGCTAGGCAAATTCCCAAGTCCTATTCAAGCAAGAAGTTTGATGATTGTAGTTCCAATCAAGGTTTAGATCAAATCTAATCATCTAATTGGTTGGGGCCAAGTCAATTAGGCAAATAATCATGTTTCAATATTTCACAAATATTTTTCAAGATTATTTCACGAAATTAACAATTAATTTCTCTAATTGACAATCACTTGGTTCTAGATTAGGAAGGCAATTTCAGCAGTGACCCCTACTTACTAAAATTGACATATCTCAATCATATTAAATCCAAATTAAGCAAAGTCAATTTCTAAAGTTTGCTAATTTGATTTAGGACAGAACCTAAGTGATGTTTCACGCATTTCGAGGCAAGTCTAAACAGTAATTAACATTTTAATCACGTTCAGATTCACAGTTCTCGCAACAGTGCATACATGTCCATTAAAACGACCATATCTCGAGCATACGAAATCCGATTTACGCAAACTCAGATCCTATGGTTTCCTTATTTAATGGGGAACATAATCCAATTAAAAAATTCGTGTTTAAACAATTTAAACAGTGCCGAATTTCTTCACTAAACAGATCTGCGAAATCAAATGCGATGAAAACTTTCGCGACCTAAACGAACCCAAGTCGTCCTTGGTTGACGAATCACTATTCGAAACCATCGACCTAAGGCTCTGATACCACTTGAAGGATATGGAGAGATCCTCAAGCGCATCACGGAAGCGTGATCGTCGTATCGGATACGACGAAGAACGACTAGTCGCACTAGTTGTTCGGTGCAGCGGAATTTAAAAAAAATTTATTCGATGAAACCACATGATCCAAGAACCATTCTCAGATCGTTTCATCTAAAACCACAACAAGTATAATGCAATACCTCTTGAAGCGTGGTTGATCGAGTCTCTAAGAGAAGAGACCTCCTGTCTCAAGTCCGATCGTCGGAGAGATCGCTTGCGAGCGCGGGGATGAACCGCGGTGTCCTCGCAATCCAAGATGTTGATCCAAGCGCGGTTGCTCCTGATCTCGACACACGAGATCGTACGTCTCCTTCGCGAGTGCAGCACTCCAAGTAGACGAAGAACCGCAGAGCGTCGAGGCGGCGGCACGAGGGCGCGGGCGACGACAATCCTCTCCACCAAGATGGTCGGCCACCAAGATGAGAGGGCAAGAGGGGGCGTCGACTATGAGAAAGAGAGAGAGAGAGAGAGTTTTGCTACAATAGCATGTGTAAAGAGAGAGCCAAGTATGCTTCTCTATTTATAGGGTTTTGGGATCCATGGATCTCAATCCATGTGCCTCATAAAATCAATGGTTGAGATTGATTTATGATAATCCAATGGTCAAGATTGTTGTTGGTAAAAGCCAACAACTTATGATTTAATTTTGATTAAATATATTTGATAAATCAAATATACATTAATACCAAATCAAACCAATCAAATAAGAAGTGAGATAACAATTAAGAGCCTCCTTCCCATTAGGGAGAGGGGGACGGCCACCAAGTCCTAAAGAGAATTGGTGCCGCCCCCCCTCTTCCTTATGGGGAGGGCAATCCCATGGATTACATGGGATTGCATATCTCTTAATTTATCTCTCTACTTATTTTCCCAACAATTTTTATTCACCAAAAATAATTCTCAATTAATTTTGGGAATATTGCAATCTTGACATTGGAATATTGTGAATCACATTCACAACCCAAAACAAAATGTAATTTACATTTTCAATTAATTAGACAATGTGTATCCAATACACATTAATAATTAATCTACTAATATAAATTATATTTAACTCTCTCTAATACATTATAAATCATATTTATAATATATTAGGAATAATTGGATATTACTATCCACATTATTCTTATCCATAATAATTAAATCACATTTAATTATATCGGATAATTTCTCATACATCATGATAATTAAATCACATTTAATTATCAACTTCTCTTTGCTTAGATCTCATGGAATTGTTCTCAAACCATTTAAGAACAATGCTATTTCTCCTCAGATACTTGGAGATAAGGACAGGGCGATTGTATTGTTCCACGTATAGTGACTTGGATATTGAGATCACATCTCATATCCAGATCCCATGGACCTCTCATAGATGCTTGATTAAATCAAGACCGTAAACCTAATCTTCTCATTGCATCTGAATCTCATTCAGATCAATGTCCAGCACATGGACTAAGATTAGGTCACTTCTCTCATGAGAGGAGTCACTAAAATCCAGACCTGTTTCATCACTCCCTCGGAATGGAAGCGTCATGGTTATACAATCGTTTATGATCAAATCACCCTTCAGGTATTCCTAATACCTGCACATCCTGCATACTGGAAGACTTATGATCATCATGAAGATAAAGATCACTTTTACACTGTCATCTTCATAGTATGATCATTAAGTTTCTCAATCTTGGTCCTTGGGATATGGTACAGATCATATGCTTTCACAAAGCATATATCTTACCTTCAAATTCATATCATGCTTCTAAAGCATGATGACCATGCATGGAATTTGTTCAATCCCAATACCTCATGAGTGAGCTCATGTCTCCCGGTTCGTAAGTGAACCTGTATGATCCCTTTGAGAGATCATATTACTCATATGCCCTTACATGCACACCAGCTCGCCGGTGTATAGACCTTGATTAGGTCATCAACCTATTGGTCTGCCAAATGTACATGCTCAGACATATAGTAATATATCTGTCTCTGGTCAGAGGATGTTTGCCTGTGATGTGACAGTATTCATCATAGGTCTTTGGTTATCTCGATCTCGTTAAGTCAACTCATTGACTCAACTAATCTGATACCTCCGAATCAATATTCCTATGCAGAGGACCTGCATCAAGAGGTCGATCAGATATCAGTCTAATGAGATGGAATTGCCATCTCCCACTCAGACTGGAGATCACTACTTGTTAATCATTTGATGATGCTTGATGAGTCCTCTATCTAACTCCTTAGATATTCATCCAAGCATCAGCCTCTATGATTCAATCATTGAATCAACAGCTGTATGATTATCAAGTTGGCCATGGTACATAACCCTTATTGTACAGAGGGACCTTATAGTGCATTCATTCATTCAATATCAGAAAGGGAGTGAAACAAAATCAATAACTTTTATTGATGAATCATTTATTACAATAACATTTATTGTAGGAATGGTTCGCCTCGGGCTCACATTGCTAACAGGTACTTCGTAAAGAACGTCCCTATGTGGAAGATGTAGTGCACTCAAAGGCCTTGTTCATTAAGTCATGGACTCGGTAATTTACCCCTTTATTCAATGAAAGCTTTGGTGGTGCACTTTCCGAATGCATGCCGCTTTTGCCTAAAATAATTAAACAAAATTAAGCACGTGTAACTTTGTGTAGACTAAATAGTATCTTCCTACATAAACTAATGTAAATTATTATTTGGTATTGGCTGATCTTTCACATGCTATAATGTTACATTTTCTCTTAATCTTATATCATTATAAAGTCTCTTGATGTAATCCTATTTTGATGCAATTCAAAAAGGACTAGCGGCGCAGCTTGTTGCCCGCTTGTCTCCTATTTTGATGTAATCCTTTGGTTAGATCTTAAAATAAAAGCCTTTTTTTCTTTCAACATTTTTCTTTGGATTTCCATCAGGCGTTGCACGAAGAGAAGTTGAAGCACAAGTTTAGTGCATCCATCCGGTCACCCACTTGGAGGACGAATTTCTCTTTAGATGCTTGCTTTCACATAGTCTTTAAATGTACAGACTGTCTCGCGGTGTAACTACAATTGAGGAATTTTAACAAGTGAGAATTTTGTATTTACTTTTTTACATCTTTCTTTACTATTCTGAAGGATTATTGCATTTGTTTAGTATCACATTCCATCGCAAGAAGCGGATGTAATTGATGTATCCCACACCATTAGGTTGGACCTGACTATTCTGAAGGATTATTGCATGGATATGTATTTTCCTTTTTTGGATATTTTTTTGGACACATACTTGGATATGGTTTTTTTGGACATGGATACAAATATATTGATGCAAAATGTCAGGCAAGTTAAAAATATATGCATATATGGATACTGACATGGATATGGGATTTTTTGCGGATATATATATAGATAAGGTTCGATTTTGTTTGGATATGGATACAAATATGATTAAAAGATATTCAATCGGACATAAATACATATATCTATATTAAATATATCTATTCAATGGATAAAATATATCAGATAAGATTTTTTTACGGATACGAATATGGATACGGAACATGGATATGTGTTTTTTATTTTTTTTCCAGATATAAATATGGATAGGGATATGGGATTTTTTCTAATGTGGATATGGATACAGATGCATTTTTCAATTTTTTGTAAGATATGTATACTGATTATATTCTAGCGGATACATGTACGAAAAGGGATATGTATGGATACAAATATGGATATGGACCAGGATTTTTTTTTACGGAAATGGATATGGACATAGAAATGAGTTTTTATTTTTTTGAAGCTATAGATATGGGTATGGGTACCATCTTTAGTTTTTTAGGATATGGACATAGGTTATATATTAGTGGATACACATACATGCTTGGATATGTGTGTTTATTTTTTACGAATACGGATACCCATAACATTGCCAAAGTTTTTAGAATATGGATATGATAATAAATATTCTAGCAGATATGGATATGGATATATTAAATATATCAATTGTATGGAAAAAATTTGACTATTGATTTCTTATACGGAATATATCAATTATATGAAAAATTAAGTTGGAGGATATCGATTATTTTTTCTACTTAACGAAATATATCAAAAGAAGTTTATTTTCTTTCTATTCTTTTCATTTCCAAACATAAGAAAGGCGTGTGTCCCAAAACAAATGTTTCAATTCCTAATATGAACCAAACAATGGAATGGACAAACTTATTCCTTTCCATTCCATTATTAATTCCATTCTTGTCTTGATTCCATTCCATTTTAATTCCTTTCCAGCCAAACAAACGGGACCTTAGCGGGTTAGCTATATCGATCCTCAACTTCCAAAAAATAACTATTTTCGGACATTTCCAAAATTGGATCCTAGCAATCCAAGTAATTTCCAAAGGTCCCCACCATCTAACTTCTAGCACCTTCAATTTGGAAGATTTATAATGAAATTCTCTTATCTCATCTTAATATCAGAACCACACTGAACTTTCCCCGCCGACCATATCATTCATCTGTTCCATTTTCGTAACATTTATGCTCACTGAAGAATCGACACTGCAAACATTAGCAATAACATCGTAAAACCACAAGTCTACCTAGAGGGATGGATATCTTGAAGATATTTGTGTCGTCCTCCTAAACCCGGAATCCCTGCTGCATATCTGAAGCACAACAGAAATGTGAGAACTCGCCAACATACATCAAACACATACAAAGCAAAAAAGCAACTTTCGATTCTTTTACCGGTCTCTGCTGGAAGAAGGCTTGGCCAGAGAAGGAAACAGAGCGGCGGAGAGGAGGACCTTCACCAATGTCTCTCTCCGATTCTCTGCAGGACCCTCCGGCGATCCGAACCTCGACTCTCCGTTGCATTGGACGCCTGATGGGATGGGAATGGGAAGGAAGTGGAGGTCGGAGATTTGGGGGGAAGGAGGGGGTAGGGGTGGCGGGGACGGAGGAGTAGCGGGAAAGGGGGGAGATGGACGCCATTTGTTTGCGTCATCGGGGGGGAGTGGCGGGCTTTTGGTCTGCTCTGCTTCCGTGAACTTAGCCAGCACAGGCTCATTTAGGAAATCGGGTCCAGGGGCCGGATTCAGGTCCCCTTATTTTTCAGCAACTGGATCCTAAGTCCGAGCTCGGCCCGATTCATGATGGGTCGGATCTGGGTCAGGCCAGCCCGTGAATCCCACAGAAGTTGGGCTATCTTCTAATTTTAAAGTTTGAGATGATGAAATTAATTTTGTAATTCCAATTTTAAAGTTCATTCAACATTTAATTAATATAAAAAAACATAAAATACATGATAGATGCACATTCAAATTCTAGTTCTTCAAATAGATGATAGATTCATATTCACATTCAATATCAACAATCACATCTAAAACAACATCAGAAATTCATAATAAAGAATCAAGGTCAATGCGTTCAGTTGAAGAGTCGAGTCCGAAAGAGAGGGGGCTAGCTATGCAGTTGCCACGTGTGTGACAATGCGTTCGCGATGGGAAGGTGTAGGCATGCCACGCAGTGGCAATGGCTTGTCTAAGTTAGGTGTGGAGGGCCTCAGGCCCTCAGCCCTCAGGGGGGAGGGATAGGGAGTCAGGGAAGGAGGAGCTGGGTTGGGTCCGTGGGGAGGGAGGGAGGAAGGGAGGGAGTGGGCAGCTGGGTCAGGTTTGTAAAGAGGGAGGAAAACGGGGACGAAGTGGGCGGCTGGGCTGGGCCTGGGGGTGGAGAAGGAGGGGAGGGAGTGGGATCACAAGGAGCGGAGGAGGTGGTGTGGTGGCGTCGGCCCCTGGATGGTGAGGGAGGGAAGTAGAGGGAGGACGAGGTGGCGTGGTGGAGGGAGGGAGGAGGGGAGGGAGTGGGCGGCTAGGTCGGGTAAGTAAAGAGGGAGGAAAACTGGGAGGGAGTGGGCGGCTGGGCTGGGCCTGGGGGTGGGGAAGGAGGGAGGGAGTGGGAGCACGAGGAGCGGAGGAGGTGGTGCGGTGGCGATGACCCCTGATGGTGAGGGAGGGAAGGAGAGGGACGAGGTGGCATGGCGGTGGGCGACGAGAGAGAGGGAAGCCGAAGGCGTGGAGAGAGAGGGAGGAGAGGCACAACCGCACAGTGGCACAAGGGGTGGATATGGTCACAGGTAGGGATGTGCATGGTTCACAGATTTCACGGTTATCCGAACCGATCCGTATGGATCGACCTTAAATCAATTGTTATCCAAAGAATCTTATGAGATCGGGTATCCAACCCTATTTGACCCGTGACATACGGGGCTCCGATCCAATGATCCGCGGATAACCATGGGTCAACCCATCTCATAACTCCTTCAATCTGGATGATGCCTATGGGTCTACCAAGATGGTATCCAAGTAATATATATATATATATATATATTCGTATTTATTCTAAAATGGATATTGATACGGATGTCAAAATCTTTATAAAATAGATGCCGATATATCCATTTCCATTTATATTAAAATTATCATGTGTACCAGTTGTCTCTATCAAGATAGAGGTCGGTGTGTCTTAGGTAGAGATAAAAGCGGATACGGATATATCTGAATATCCACTTACCGTATTCGAAAAACTACTGGATACTGATATCCGTATCCGATCCATTCTGAATATTAATCGATCTGAATATTAATCGAATACAGACTGAATATGGATATGAGTTTTAAAAATTTTCTGGATACGGATACGGATATGGTAATGGCTTGACTGTCCGGATCCGAATACGTTTATATATGTTTATTTGCAACGTGTATTGGCAAGAACCCTATAATTTATTGGTTTGATCTCTAATCAAAAATATATTTATTAATAAGTAATCGATATTGAACTAATTTTCAAAAGTGACGTGACAGGGCAATTTATATTGCACCTAACGAAATGTTTGATCATAATTTATATATATGCCTTAAATCTTATCCTTCCACGGCTCATAGATTCGAGAAATATTCAAATATCCCAAAGGTCGAAATTAAGGGAGTGAATTAGCAATATTTACATAATATATTTTGCAGCGTCACTTTGATATATCTGTTTAATTTTGTAGACCTTTGTTGACCGTTAATTATCGGTTGTTTGAGCCGAATTATCGAGGATAATGTAATAATGATAATCAATTTAATAACCATCATTAGTTAATTTGTTTTATTTCGGATGCCGTAATACGATTAACTGCTAAATTTAACAACTATATTTATTAGTGCTAAGATGGAAATAGGCATATCTGATCCGTATTTGATCTGTTTCCATCCCTAAACTTAGGCGCAACAAAAACAGTTAAGATTTATGTCCAATCTGTCACCATATCCGACCTGCAAGCGATCGACAACAATGCATGTTTCGGTAGCGATGTTTGGGTGCGGTGGGGCTCCTTCGCCCACTGCTTTATTTCCCATATTTTATATAGAATTACCGTTCTTTTCATTCAAGGCACATTAATACATTCCTTATTCGAAGAAAAAGATTTTAAAAAAATCACTAATTTAATCATAGTTAGATCAATAGGGACGTAGAATTCATGATTAAGAGAAATTTTATATTTGAACATTGGAAATGTCGAAATAGAAGCACGTGCCAAAGTGGTATCGATATGATTATCCCGTTCTATATCAATATGTAAGAGTCAAATTGGCATATCCCCGTCCATCTGGCATATTCATTTCATACATATTTTGACTTCGGACATCTAAATTTTAAAAATATAGCCACAAATTTTGTAGTGTTTGACTTTTTTGTCTTTTACAGTTTTACACGAAATCCATTTTTGGAAGCTTTAACCAATTTTGTTTGGCTTGCATCTAATTCTTTTGGATCCACGGATACCCACAGGTAATCCGATATCCAATGGGTATCCAATCTAATGGATAACCATTTTGATTGGAGCGGGTTGATCCGTTGATCCAACATCATGGATCGGATCGGGTCAACTCCAAATGGAGCGGGTTTTCGCCCCACGAACACCCCTAGTCACATGGAAGACTGTGGAGGGCCGAGGGGCCACGTGTGGCGGCAACCGAAATCACTAGGAGGGAGGGGGAGGAAGCTCGTGGAGGGAGGGGCGGTGCTGCAAGGGGTTGAAGACCTAGGGCTCTCGAATGAGAGTTGTGGGGGTTATGGCTGAATAGGTTAGGTAGGGTTTTGAAATGAGGGGGCAGGTTGGGCCGAGCTCATGGGTTCGGCCTGGATTTGGGCCTTAAACCAGGCCGGCTCGTGGGCTTCGGATTCGGGCGCGCTCGAGCCCGAGCCCGGTCTGATTTGATAAATGGGCCAAAATGACGACTCAAGCCCGCCCATTTAGACAGTGAGCTTGGGCTTGCGTCGGGCCAGCCCTGGCCCATGCTCCACCCACCCTAGGTAGGGACGAGGCGTTTTGTTCGTTCTGCTCTGCTCTGGTGGTTGGATTTGATCGTGAGGTGGTGGCATCTTAGATGGATCCAGCTGCGTGTCCGGGTCCTCTAATATATGATCAAAATCCGTTACATGGATCCGGACAATGTGCACCAGTAATGCGGCGGGGATCTTATGATGCTTTTATTGTAAAGGTCACGATGATCATCATAAGATCGTCTATTTTTTATTAGTGAGTCGAGTCGGCCTCATCACAAAAATGGATTGACTTCATTGTGATTCCTGAAAAAAATGTAGTTCTTTTATAGAATTTTGAAATACGTATACACTAACACTGAAAATTTTGTGGTGCGAACTTTGATTTAGTCCAATTTGCAGTGGATCAATCAAACAACCCATTAGTCTCACACTCTGATGAAAAAAATTCAATGATATGTATTATATTTAGATTATCAGATACTTCTTTATTAAACCTTAATATCATGTCAACTAAGTGTAGATTACTTAAATTGGATAAAAATGATCAAATCTTGTTCCCTCTATCGAATATGCTAAAAGTTATAGATTTGAAGGTACTTGGTCTATCCATATATTCACTTCGGTCATACAATTTATTTTATAAAATTTTACACATATTCGTGAAAAATAATGTCCTTGAAGTTGAAGAAACTCGACCTCATATCGATAAATTAAGAAAATCTCCCTAAATTACGCTTAAAATTAAAGAGAACCAAAAATGTGTCAATTCACTCTTATTTGATTTCACGGGGCACATTATTTAACACCCGAAAAACTCCAAAAATATATAAAACAAAAACTCCAAAAGTACCTATTTGGTGTTTTTAGTCAAAACCAACATTATTCTTTACATTAATAGGAGAATAAAACGAAATCCAAAAAATCACATAAAAGTGTTATCCAAAATCCTTAAAAAACGTGAAACAAATAAAAACAAATAAAGTGTACCTATATGCCTACATATAAGTATAACTATGAAGTAGATACTCATATGCAATACTATTTTTAAATCATTGTATACTATATATATTAACCATAATAATATATGAACTTTAAGGCATGATATAAGGTATATAGTTTATAATGTATATACCAGTACAAGTGAATAAAAGAGGAGAATGATGGTGCAAGTCACCACAGACTATATCTTGATGATAACAAACCAATTTAATTAGTTATTTGCAAAGGTCCAGTCATTCATGTCAAAAATGAAAATCAACCACTAAGGTTATATTTATCTTAAAGCACGTCGGTCGTGTATGTATATAAATGGTACGTGTATTCAACAAAGTTGGAGATCATATATATTGAGCAATTCAAACTAAAGCTAATGACATTGATTTGAAGAAGATCAACTTAAAATGAAATCTAAAAGTGAACTCAAAGAAAGAAGATAATTTAGGAGCTCAAATTAACATGAAACTACATCTAGGCAACGATGTACCGGCCCTTGCCAACTTCTCATTGCATTCGGACGGTGCAACGCGTCGCTAGGAGGGAGCGCCTCAATGGAAGCTAAATGTTTGATTAAATCCATGTTGAAAATATCCGAATTGTTTTGAGACAAATTCCAAAATAGTATTCTTGAAAAGAACTATTTATGAATCTGTCTCTCTTGCATTGGGTGTTGGCTACCTAACATGCCTCGGTTTACCCGAGCTTGGGATCAATTCGGATTCATGCTAGGTCGCTCAACTATTTAAACTATCCACTTAATGAGGAACATTGGAGATTTATAGAACTAAAAGGAATAATCTTCATATGATTTTTATTGATTTGAAGAAAGCGTGTGATTCTGTCCCACGATAGATATTTGTGGAGAGTTTTGAAGAAGATACAAGTACATGTTCTGTATATTAACCTCATAAAGGGTATGTGTGGTGGGGCTTAATCTTTGTGTAAGGATACAATCTGGCAGACTGACTATTTTGACATAAGCATTGATCCGCATCAAGGTTCAACTTTGACTCCGTTTCTTTTTTACTTTGATTATGATGCACGAGTTGACCAGTCGCATTCAGGATGAGATACCTTGGTGTATGTTATTCGTTGATGATATTATGTTGATTGGTGAGACTGAATATGGAGTAAATGAGAAGCTTGAGGCATGGATACATGCAGTGGAGACTAAAAGATTTCGTATAAGTAGAGCTAAGACTGAATATATGGAGTGCACTTTTGATGGAAGCAATGGTGAAGGAATCAATGTGAAGACTGGTGACGATAACATTCATAAGAGAGACTCTTTTAGATAGTTGAGATATATTTTGCAACATGATGGGGAATTTGATGGAGATGTTACTAATAAAATAAATGCGGGTTAGCTAAAGTAGAGTCTGCAGTTCTCTGTGACAAGAAAATTCCTTTGAAAATCAAAGGAAGTTTTTACAAGGTTGTCATGAGACCTGATATGGTCTACGGATCTGAATGTTGGCCTATGAACCATAGACATGTGCAGAGAATGGTCGTAGCAGAAATGAAAATGCTAACGCGAATGTGTGGACATACACGTAAAGATCGGATACGGAATGATGCAATCAAAACGAAAGTTGGTGTAGCTCCGATCGAGGATAAGATGTGAAGATCGCTTAAGATGGTTTGGCCATTTGCAAAAGAGGTCAGTCGATGCCAGTTAGGAGAGGCGAATTTTGGATTGTTGAGCTGGCTAAGAAAGAGCGAGGAAGGCCAAAGAAGTGTTGGAATGAGAGTATGTGATATTCATTTTCCAAACGAACTCGAACTCAAACATATGCGATCGAATATATACTGAACCTCTCCCAAAATGGAACTTCCAACCTTAAGAAAGCTTTCTTATCAAACAAAACTCGAACATGGATTCTCTTGTTACCCTTTAGACTAGCGACCCAATTTCAAAGGAGAGTGATAGACACATCTATAAATTACTCTTTAACTGGGCCTTAATTAATGATGTTTTCATTTAGTCAAAACATGTCTCGGCTCAAGTTGGATTAAGCTACAGGGGCTAAATTTTTAGGCAAGTTGTGGTGTCCACGTCAAGTCTAGACTTTCGTCAGGGACAGATTAGGAAACAGTGAATAAAAAAATACAATTCAGCATTTTAATATGGAATAATAGACAAGTCGTCGCAACTGTAACCCCTTAAATTGCGTGCCTCAGATTTCTTATGCATCATACCGCAGGCTGAATTATTTCAGATATTTAAACAGTGAGGTAGCACGCTGCTACTTTTTCTAATATAAGATTAATCACACCAATGATCCAAGCATGTTCGTCTCAATAATATAATATCAAATTCCCAACACGAAGTCAATGCTCAAGAATCTATATAAGCAGCGCGAAGCATCCAAGCATATCGTCGCATCGGCTCCTGTTGTTGATAAGTCTGAGTTCGAGGTTGAACTGCAGCTCCTGATCATCCTCAATCTCTTCTGCAAGAGATGGCTTTGATGACAGACCTCATCAACCTCAACCTCTCAGATTCCACTAACAAAATAATTGCCGAATACATATGGTTCATGTCCTTCAGATTCTCTACCATTTTTTCTGCTTGATCTGATATTATCTTTTTAAGGATATTGTGATTGTTCTATCTGCAGGGTCGGCGGTTCAGGCATGGATATTAGAAGCAAAGCAAGGGTAAGTTTACTGTTGATTTTGTTTGCAATTTGAAACCCTGATCTGATTTGTATGTGAACTTTGTTTTTCAACTTCCATTGTCTCTTTTATGATCAAGTTCTTCTCATTATTGACAGACGCTATCGGGTCCGGTTAAGGACCCAAGCGAGCTTCCGAAGTGGAACTACGATGGTTCGAGCACAGGCCAAGCTCCCGGAGAAGACAGTGAAGTTATTTTATAGTGAGACACCAGTTTCCATTTTCACTCATTTTTTTTAAAATATAGATAAATGGCATAAAAACCCTAATTTGTATGTACAGCCCTCAGGCAATCTTCAAGGATCCGTTCAGAAAGGGTGAAAATATACTCGTAAGTGACATAATACATGAGTTCAACTGTATATATGAAAATCACATGCCATAATATAGAAGATAAGGAAACAGATTAATATTACCACAACTATAGGTCATGTGTGATTGCTACACACCTGCTGGGGAGCCAATAAAGACGAACAAAAGATATAATGCTGCCAAGATCTTCAGCCATCCAGATGTTTCTTCTGAAGTTCCTTGGTAATTAATTATCTTAATATATAATTATAATAATGCAGGTTCAGTCTCAGATCCATAAAATATTTCTGTAATTATGTTGTATATATATATGTTGGTAATACTGCAATTTTTTATTTCTGTAAAAACAAAAAAAAAACAGGTATGGAATAGAGCAGGAGTACACCCTCCTGCAGAAGGATATCAACTGGCCTCTCGGATGGCCTCTTGGTGGATACCCCGGTCCGCAGGTTCTGAGATTTATTCAATGATCATAACTCTGATATCACATGTAATGGATTTACTTATATGACGCAAACATTGCATGCACAGGGACCGTATTATTGTGGTGTGGGAGCAGAGAAAGCCTTTGGACGTGACATCGTGGACGCCCATTACAAGGCATGCCTCTACGCTGGTATTAACATCAGTGGAACCAATGGCGAAGTCATGCCTGGTCAGGTAAATTATTATATTTTAATTACATCAAAATTAATTAATTAATTAATTAATTAATTACGTATAACAATGTTCTTTTTTAAAGTGGGAGTTCCAAGTTGGCCCCTCCGTTGGTATCTCAGCTGGTGATGAAATGTGGGTTGCTCGTTACATTCTCGAGGTATGATATATATTATAACATCAATTGCTATGTTCAGTTAATCAGAACTATATATTTCTTACTTTTTTTCCCTGCCTCGCAGAGGGTCACCGAGATGGCCGGAGTTGTCCTCTCCTTCGACCCCAAGCCAATCGAGGTCGTATATGTTTTGAATTTGATGTGTTCGACCAATTAGTGATTAGCAATTAATAAATAGTTTCATTGATTGCTGATAGGGAGATTGGAATGGTGCCGGAGCTCACACGAACTTCAGCACGAAGTCCATGAGAAACGACGGTGGGTACGAGGTCATAAAGAAGGCGATTGACAACCTCAGCAAGAGGCACGCCGAGCACATCGCCTCCTACGGCGAAGGCAACGAGAGGCGCCTCACCGGACGCCATGAAACCGCCAATATGAATACTTTCGTTTGGGTAGGCACTATGTAACTTGATTATCAAACGAGCATGGCGAAGATGGTTCTTTGCTCCAACGAGATACTCTGCTGTAATACAACAGATGATGTATTACAACTGACCGTCCGATGGAGATCGGACGGCCTTCATAGGAGGCCCACTATCCTCAGCCTCCTATGAGGGCCGTGTGATCGGTTTCTTGTAATGCAGCACCTGCTTAAGCATGTTTAGTTGGTGGGTTGGGTTGGGGTACACCGGTATACCCCTCCTTCCAACCCTTCCAATCCTCTTCATAGTTTACTATTCACAAGGGTAATCCAACTCAACCTAATCCAATCCAACTCCAGCAACCAAACAGGCCCTTAAGATCCATCCTTTCTTTGCTCATGCTATGGGATTTTGAACATGTGCAGGGCGTTGCGAACCGCGGAGCATCGGTCCGAGTAGGCCGCGACACCGAGAAGGCCGGAAAAGGTACATCATGAGAACTGTAGACATTGAAACAAAAAGGAAAAGATCAATCCAATTAATTAGTATATATTATGAATTGTGCAGGTTATTTCGAAGACAGAAGGCCTGCATCCAACATGGATCCGTACGTGGTCACCTCCATGATTGCCGAAACTTGCATTCTTTGGAAGCCATAGAGATTTTACGAGTTGCTCGATCTCCATTTGATCTTTCGAATTGATTCGTTTTCCTTTATCGCGATCTTTTGCAAATCAAAGGAATTTGCGTCTTTGATTTCTGGCAATGTATGGAATTGTACGGGCAAGTGCAATTCTCCTTTGTGATTTGCTTCTGTAATGAATAAGCTGCGATTTTGTGGAATAAGAAATTATTTCATGCTTAAATGTTTTCTTAATATTTTTTTGGCATTTTCACACTATCACATACGTGTGTTCAATATTACCGGGTCAAATGAGTACCGGACCCATCCATATTTAAGGGTATTGGAGAAAATTTTTCTGGGTCAGGTACCCGTGAGTAGCCGATCCATCGAAGATGCTGACCCGGGAAAATACCCACTGGCATATCGGCTAACCGATTGGGTCAACTCCCTTACCCCACATGGGCCATTCCCGAACCCACATCACCACTGTTCACACGTGAGACCTTCAACACCTCAACGAGGACCCCATCACGCCTTCCTTATGGACCCAATTCAAACGAGGTTGGCGTTACGACGTGGTCATTCTCGACGAGGTGGAGGAGGCTGTCGAGAGGACCAAGGGTTTGGGCTTTATACCGCGAGAAAAATAATATGGGATGCGGGGATAAAGCCTTGCTTGCAAAGCGTGCCCATTGAAATATAATATGCAAGGATTGTCCATCCCCTATAAAAACTAATAGTTTCGATCGGGTTTCTCCCGTACAGATGGAATGTGTGTGCACGGAAGGGAACAAATGCTCTACGATCGGGAGTAAATGGGGTGATGCTGATTTCAATTAAAATTTGTTTGATGTGCGTGTTGCATAATTAATCCATTTAATTCATGTAATTATCTGTTTATTGCCGAATTCTTTGTACTTACTAGGAATGCAAATGAATACAGATATGTATTAATTCACTCCGTCACCATGTTCATTGTACATATTTTGACATCAGTATCCATATCCATTTTAAAATGGATGTGAATATCATCTTCGAATCTTTGATATATCCGCAAGCATTTGTATCCGTATATATCCTTTCATATATAAATATAGTTGTAAAATTTATTTTTGATCACATTTAAAATAATTTTGTATCTTTTCTACGTAGTGTTAAAATTACTATGATATAAACACATTTAATATATTTTTATCACGTGTAACCATCCGATATATGTATATTTAAGCTAATATATAAGGCATTTATGATATTGCTCATTTGCAATCAGTATCGTTTACATCCGTATACGTTTTTAATGCTATGATAATATAATTTTAATATCCATCGCTATTTATATCTGTATTCGTATTTAAAAACTGATAAAGATATAGTAACACTTATGTTTGCACCCATAGTATTGACACATACATGCCATATTTATAAAATGATTTTATGAGTTTCCTTCATTAATGAAAGAATATATTGGTTGTGAATTGCATCCACACCTTTTTTGATTTTGGAAGTGATACCCATGGGTAACTGCGGGTACCCGTAACCCATCCATATAATTCAGGTACCTGTTAGAAGTGGGTACCCGTTAGAATGGGTCAGGTCGACCCATGACCCGCTAATGATGGGTCGGAGCGGGTGATTGATCAAATAGGTCAGGTATCTGCTCCATGAACACCCCTATTACGACTCCAGTAAACCCGTGCAATTACGCCACAACCAATGAAATCTTCTTATTAATCCCACTGCCCCTGCAAAACTTACTAAATCTTATATTATAAGACATGTAGATAACTTCAAACTTACTAAATCTTATATTATAAGACATGCAGATAATTTCAATCTATTTGTCTGTTAAATTTGACTGAAATCATTAAATAAAATAATATTGTTTACCCCTTAAATTGTTGTATTAAAAATTGTATTTAGATTTTAATAGGAAAATCTATTAATTAAAATTGGCATTAATTTGGTTTCAATTGGGAAACCAAATGGTTTGGAGGGAAAGTTGGGAATTCTCAAATTTGAAACATGGATGAGTTTGGGTTGAAATTTAGTATCATACCTTAGAGATCTAAACTTTTGGTGGACTTATATATGAGTCCACACCTCAAGCTCTTGTAGCAATAGTAGAGAGGAGGAATGGAGGACCACACACGCGTGCACGTGCGCTCCGCTCCGTCTCCGGCTCGGGCTCGGACTCGGGAGAGTCAATTCGGATCTCGGATCTCGATACTTTTGCTGCGGGTTTCATTTAGCTATTCGAAGGATTAATTTGATTTCGATCACATTGGGAATCGGACTTGATCCAAACGTCTCGACTTAGCCGCGGTTTTGGAATTCAAAAGGGCACGCCCGTTGAGGGACGTTTTCGGAAACCGAAGGGACCGCGCGCTAGGGCACGCGAGCTCCTCTTTTTTATACCCCTCACCCGACGCTGTTTTTTTTACTATCGTAAGAAAAACCTGCCGTCACTCTTGTTCTCCCTCTCTCTCTCTCTCCCATTTGCGACCCTGTCTCTTCTCGGCTGCAAGTTCTCGGAGGTGCTTTCGAGGACGGTCTCGTCGGTGTGCGCAGACGACAATCATGAACCGTCGTATCCTGGGAGCGGATCGCCGGTACCCTACACACCGGTATTGTGGGGGCAAAATCTTCTCTAAAGACAGTCCATTTCATGGACGCTTCGGTGATCTCTTATCTAATTTTTCTTATCTATTGTTTGCTGCAATTGCTTTATTGCTTACCCTTTTCTGGATCTCGCGCGGCTGTTTGTTTCCGTATGGTTAATCGGTTCCTACTTGCATTTCGTAATCGGATAATAGATTGGGAATATATGTCGTTAATGGTATTAATCTGTAATATGTTTATTCCCGTTAATTTGGATCCGAATATTTACTGTTTATTATATGCATGGTTGATCATGTTTTCAACAATCTTAGAGAAGATTTCGGGAACCAAATATAAAATAATGTCGGAAACCATGTTTAAATCGATGGTTCATATGACGGGTATGCCTGAAAAGTTCGGTGGACAGAACTTTAAGCATTGGTAACAACACATGAAGATCTGATTAACCACCATTGGATTAATCTCGATGCTTGAAACCGATTGTCCTACAGTGGAAAAAGAAACCCCTCACCCGATAGTCAGAAGGCGCAATCTGCGTGGAAGGAACGCGACCGTATATGTCATGGTTGCATCTTGTTGGCTATGTCCAACACGTTGTTTGACGTATATTGTTCGTCCACGCAGACTGCGAAGGGGCTATGGGAAGACCTGGATCGGAAGTATAATACCGAATACCTCTGTATTGTGAAATAATCCGTGGCCAAGTTTTTGAAGTTTTCCATGGCCGAAGGAAAGTCAGTTTCTGAACAGGTACATGAGTTTTTACTCCTGCTCCATGATTTAGAAGATGCCGAAATGAAACTTCCAGAGAAGTTTCAGGTCATGTGCATCATAGAAAAATTCTTCAAGTCGTGGGAAGACTTCGGTTTGACCCTCAAATACAGGAAAGGGAAATTTTTTATGGATGACTTGATGGTGGCAATTGCCATAGAAGAGGAACACAGGAAACAAAAACATGTGCTTCATGTTGATATTCAGGCTAAGGTCAATTTCATTACCTCGAAGGATAAGGATAAGAAGGGAAAGGGTCCTAATAACAATAAAATGAAACCAAAGGGCAAGATCCAGAAAAAGGTAAAGAATAAACCCTGCTGGCACTGTAATCAGGTTGGCCATTGGAAGAAGGACTGTCCGTCCTTGAAGGCTCAACCTAAGGCTGCAGACGGGAGTCCACAAGTGAATATGATCACTATGGGACTCGGGGCTAGCGAGAGGTATGTCTCTGTAAAACCTGAACTATACCATATCCATGATCCAAATGAGTGGCTCGTGGATACGGGAGCCAATGTGAATATCTGTTCTGACAGAACTTTGTTTTCTTCTTATCAGACCTACAGCGGTAGGACTGTGAAGATGGGGAACGATTCAGCAGCAGGGTGCTAGGGTCGGGACAAGTCAACTTGAGGTTCTCCTTTGGACGTGTATGGACGTTGCACATGGTGCTGCATGTTCCTGACATCAAGAAGAATGCTTTATCTGGCTCTATCTTAGTTAGAAATGGTTTTGAATTAAACTTTAAATGTAATAAAGTTGTTATTCTGAGACATGGCATTTTTTATGGAAAAGGCTATTTGGCTGATTTTCATTTGTTGTTTAGAATTAGATGTGATTCAGTAAACATTAATGATATGAATGTTTTGAGTTCTGAATATTCTAGTTCTATGTCTTATGTTGTGAATAATCTAGAATATTGTGATCTGTGGTATGGTAGATTAAGACATGTAAACTTAAATTCAATTAAAAGAATGATGAATTTAGAGTTGATCCCTAAACATATTATTGATAAAACTCAAAAAATGTGAAATCTCTGTGCAAGCTAAGACACCTAGGAAGTATTTTCAGAATGTCTCTAGAGATAGTGAGATCTTGGATCTAGTGCACACGGATATCTGTGAGTTAATGGTGCGTTGACCTGAGATAATAAGAAATACTTTATCAACTTTATAGATGATGGAAGTAGATACTACTATGCATATCTAATGAAAACCAAGGATGAAGGTTTAGAAAAATTTCTTATATTTAAGAATGAGGCTGAGACACAAACAGGAAAAGTGCTTAAACGCCTTAAGTCAGATAGATGAGGTGAATATACCTCTAACTTATTTGATGAACAATGCAAATCGTTTGGCATAGTTCATGAAGTTACGGCCCCATATTCACCGCAATCAAATGGGATAACAGAACGGAAAAATATAACCTTAACGGACATGATCAATGCTCTCCTACAGAGTTCTGGACTTCCAACCTATATGTGGGGAGAAGCCTTGAATACGACTTGCCATATTCTGAATAGGGTTCCTCCAAGGTATATGGAAAAGTGTCCCTTTGAACTTTGGAGAAATAGAAAACCAAGTTTAAAATATCTCAAAGTGTGGGGCTGTCTCGCTAAGGTTTTAGTCCTAGAACACAAGAAAAAGAAACTTGGTCCTAAAACTGTTGATGCGGTCTTCTTAGGTTACCTAGAAAATAGCTATGCATATAGGTTCTTGATAATTCGGTCTGAGATACCAGGCATAGAAGTCAACACCATTGTTGAACTCCGTGATGCTACCTTCTTTGAGGATGTCTTCCCATTGAAGACTGGAATTCCTCAGAATCTGACCATTGAAGGTGCCTCTACATCATGATCTATTCCAAATCAAGTGGGAAGGATAACGAATGTGGGGGTTGACACTCAACCTGAACCCAATGATCTTTTTGAAGAGATTGAGCCAATGAGGAGTAAAAGACCTCGGATAGCCAAGGATCTGGGTAGCGACTTTGTTGTCTACCAGATCGAGGGTGATCCACCAAGTTACAAGGAAGCCATGGCTTCATCTGAAGCAAAACAATCGATGGAAGCCATCAAATCTGAGATGGATTCCATTATGGCTAATGGAACTTGGGAGTTGGTTGATTTACCCAAAGGGTGCTCTACCTTTGGGTGCAAGTGGGTGTTTAAGAGAAAACTTAGACCTGACGGATCAATTGAAAAATATAAAGCCAGATTAGTTGGCAAGGGCTTTAGGCAAAAGGAATGTATCGATTATTTTGATACATATTCCCTTGTGACTAGGATGACCACAATATGTATGCTCATAGCATTGGCATATGTATATGATCTCTCCATCTACCATATGGATGTGAAAACCGCCTTCTTGCATGGCGATCTTGAGGAAGAGATCTATATGGATCAACCTGATGGGCTTGTGACTATTGGGAATGAGAGAAAGGTTTGCAAGCTTGCCAAATCCCTTTACGGATTGAAACAAGCACCAAAGCAGTGGCATGAAAAATTGACAAGACTATTTTGTCGTGTGGCTTTAAGGTTCATGAATCCGATAAGTGTGTCTATTCCAAGGTGAAAGGTGATGAGTGTATTGTCTTATGCATATATGTTGATGACATATTATTGTTTGGATCACACATAAGGATTATTAATGAGACTAAGGCATTCTTAAGTAGCATATTGAGATGAAGGACATGGGTGTTGCCAATGTGATCTTGGGTCTCAAACTGACAAGGTTAGTTGATGGGATTGTAGTTTCTCAATCTCACTATGTTGAGAAGGTACTTGAGAAATTTGGATATCAAGATTGGAAAGCTGTAAGCACTCCTTTTGATTCATCCAAAACGTTGTTTAAAAATAAAAGTGGAGTACCTGTAGCTCAGCTAAGGTAATTACAAGTGATAGGAAGTTTAATGTATCTTGCAAACTACACGAGACCTGATATTTCATTCTCGGTTGTAAAGCTGAGTAGATACACTAGCTGTCCTGACCGTACTCACTGGGAGGCTCTGGATCGAGTACTGAAGTACTTGAAGGGAACTATTTCCCTTAGTTTGCATTATAGTAGACATCCTTCTGTACTAGAAGGATACAATGATGCAAGATGGATAGGGAAAATAGAGGAGTCTGTGAGTAATGGTGTTATAAGATATGTATTTATCCTTGGAGGCGGTGCAGTCTCCTGGAGGTCTGTAAAGCATACCATTCTAGCTTGATCCACTTTTGAGGCCGAGCTGTGTGCTTTGGACACCACTGGAATTGAGGCTGAATGGTTAAGGGAACTTCTGTCTGAATTTCCATGGTAGGTCAGCATGTTCCTGCGATCTCGGTACATTATGATAATATGACTACAATTGCCAAGATCAAGAGTTCAAAGTTCAATCAGAAAACAAGGAGACACATACAAATCAGACTTAAGACATTAAGGGATTTGGTATTTCGAGGAGTGTTGGCTGTGGATTTTGTTGGATCCAAAGACAACACGACAGATCCGTTGACTAAGGGACTTGATAGATCTTTAGTCCTAAAGTCTAGGCTTGGGATGAGACTGAGACCCATTGGAAGCTCCTCCATAGTGGCAACCCAACCTATCTTAGTGGAGATCCCACAAAGTAGGTTCAATGTGGTAATAACAAGTTGTTTGGAGAACTGGTTGGCAATCTAATCTTAATACGTAAGCATGAGTGTCTTATCCCTGGTAGCCTGAGTGCCATTTAAGCTGCAAGTTTAGGAAGAACGTAGGCTCTGAATGGGTTCAAGCCTTTGGACATGATGTTAGCAGTGTATCATTGAAGAATGTCACCTATGTGAATATTACTGTGGGCCGCAGTTAAAGGAAGAGGGTCTTTCCTGAACACACTCATGAAACAGGATAAGGGTATATGGCCTTTAAGAGCACCAACCCTGAAGATTGCACCAAGAACAACGCTTTGTTATTTCTACCGTATATTTTAATACTAAGGTCTGAAGTTTAAGACGTAGTTCACTTCATTCTTGTTAAAATGAAAGTAGTAACCCAGGTAGTGGTTCAAACCGGAAGGTACCTTTACTGAAAGCAAAATGTGGGCAGCCGAAAGAACTCTCTTAAATCTTTTTGAATCTCTTTTTCAAATTAGTGAATTCGTAGGGGATTGTTGTATTAAAAATTATATTTAGGTTTTAAGTGGAAAACCTATTAATTACAATTGGCATTAATTTGGTTTCAATTGGGAAACCAAATGGTTTGGAGGGAAAGTTGGGAATTCCCAAATTTGAAACATGGATGTGTTTGGGTTAAAGTTTTGTACCATACCTTAGAGATCTAAACTTTTGGTGGACTTATATATGAGTCCACACCCGAAGCTCTTGTAGCAATAGTAGAGTCGAGGAATGGAGGACCACATACGCGCGCGCGCTCCGCTCCGTCTCCGGCTCCGGCTCCGGCTCGGGAGAGTCAATTTGGATATCGATATTTTTACTGCGGGTTTCATTTGGTTGTTCGACGGATTAGTTTGATTTCGATCACATTGGGAATCGGACTTGATCCAAATGACTCGACTTAGCCGCGGTTTTGGAATTCGAAAGGACACGCCCGTTGAGGGGCATTTTCGGAAACCGAAGGGATCACGCGCTAGGGCACGCGAGCTCCTCTTTTTTATACCCCTCACCCGACGCCGCTTTTCTATACTCGCAAGAAAAACTTGCCGTCACTCTTGTTCTCTCTCTCTCTCGCGTCTGCGACCCTGTCTGTTCTCGGTTGCAAGTTCTCGGAGGTGCTTTCGAGGACGGTCTTGTCGGTGTGCGTGGACGATGACCGTGAACCGTCGTATCCTGGGAGCGGATCGCCAGTACCCTATGCACATGTATTGTGGGGCGAAATCTTCTCTAAGGACAGTCCATTTCATGGACGCTTCGGTGATCTCTTATCTAATTTTTCTTATCTATTATTTGCCGCAATTGATTTATTGCTTACCCTTTTCTGGATCTCACCCGGTTGTTTGTTTCTGTATGGTTAATCGGTTCCTACTTGCATTTCGTAATCGGATAATGGAATGGGAATATATGTCGTTAATGGTATTAATCTGTAATACGTTTATTCCCATTCATTTGGATTCGAATATTTATTGTTTATTATATGCATGGTTGATCCTGTTTCAACATAAAGTATATCAAATTATAATAGCATGCCAAACATACACTTCATCCTCTCTATCATCGTCTTCTTCCTCCCTCAACCCCTGCGATCCTTCATCCTCCTCGCTCCATAAGGATCACCACGCACACGTCCAAGAGACAAGACACATTGCCTCCAAATTGGGAAATCAAGACACAATATCCATGTTCTTCCATATTACGCACCCACATGGGCGGTGGCTGAGAAGGCAACTCACGGTGGTTGGTGCAGACGATGAGCTGTACGTAGGGAATATGGAGGTAGGGCCTCGATGCAAGTGGTAGCGATGAAGGAGTGGATGGGCCCTTCTCCTTCGGTTAGGGGGTGTCTAAATGAGCCAGGAGTCCCTCTTTTTCGATCAAGACATGGTGGGGGTCTGAAGGAGCCATTACAAGAATATTGGCCTAAGGCAACGAAGGTGTTATTATTACTGCAATTAAGTATTTTATCCCAATAGTAGGATTGGTAACATTTTACCACCCTCATTGCATGCTAGAAATCAGATTTTTGTACATATATGGCATATACACTAGGCTTCCTGCAGCTGATGTACAAGGGCATGCAGCTTTAGCATTCACATACACAACATTTTGAGCTAATATTCCTTTATATAGGTAGTACATATCTTAAGGAAAGAAGCATTCCTTTGAAATTTCCCCAATTGGAATCTTTCCAAAGTGTACCCTTCATATGACTATCCCAATGACATCTTCTTTTTGCCTATGAACAACTTCAAAACTAAGATTTGAGAGGCATATTTGAGATCTTTTATCTCAAAGGTACGAGACAACTAGATTGTTAAATACTTATTATCATCCTTATATCATTTCAAATGATTAGGATTTTATCTACATTTAGCATGATGAATAAAATGGCACTCTTACTAAGATTCACATGGTTCATAAAGATTCTGTCTGGAATCATAACCTTTATAATTTCATCAAATTCAATTTTCCAACTATGAAACGCTTGCTTAAGTCCATAGATGGAGTACCTTAGCTTGCACACCTTGCCTTCCTCAACTTTGAAGCCAAGAGGGCATTTCATATGAATACCCTTTTTAAGGTATTTATTAAGGAATGCAATCTTGACTCACATCTTCCAGATATCATAGTCAAGTTGTGTAGCTATAGTTATCAATATTCTGATGGGTGTAAGTATGGTCACTGGATAGCAAGTCTCATCGCAAGCGATGTCTCTCTTTATTTGTGACCATTGGCTATGAGTCGTGTTTCAAAGGTCTCTACAATCTCATTAGGTTTTATCTTGTCTTGAAGAATCGAACTGGAGGAGAACGTCGACGATCGAGGGTGGGAGCACGGGCGACAGTGAGAGGGGATGAGGAGCGGGAGGGGAAGAGAGCGAGAGTGAAAAGTGAGTAATGGGTCTCTTTGACCTACTTTTAAGCATTCCTCTATGGTTTTTAAACCGCTGTGGATATTGACAACCAACCATTGTGGTAGATTGTTGTTGTTGGTTTTAAAATCGTTGATACATATCCATAATGCTGATGGTTTTTATATATCCTCGACGATTACAAACTGTCAATATTATTCCGACGATGGTTAAGAAACAACTATCAATTACTATAGGCGGTTATAGACTTACGATGGCGGTTAACTGACCGATGTTATAGGATGTATCTAGGGATGAGCATGGCATGGGCTAGGTCCGGCCCTGAAGGGCCCATACCCAAGCCCATTTAAAAAATACAGACCTTAGGCCGGGTCCAGGCCTGTAAATTTTTTTGGTTCAACCCAAGTCCAGGCCTGGCCCATCTCTACCCATTAGAGATCATTAACTTTTGAGTATTTTTGTTTCATGTAAATCTTAATTCAAGTTAGACAAGCCAAAATTGTTTAAAACATATACCATAATAATACTTGTGAAACAACTAATGTCACGACCCGTCCCTATATCAAAGACGAGCGTGACAAGAACCTATTTAGAAAACTCTTAGTAAAGCATTATTCTATTAATCTTTACTCATTATCCGTAAAATTTCGACAGAGTTTCCTCTAAAATATGGATCTCCAAACCGCAACCTGTACCTGAAACAACCTATACAGATTCAAAAGAATCATTTGTTCATAAAACCTTATAAATCCAATCTAGATCACATCAACCATTGAATATAAACATCACATTCTACCTTTCTATATAAACAAGAACTACATATTTCCATCATTATCACTGTCCATTCTTGCATATCCATACAAAAAATTTGCAACTTTGTTTTCATCAAACATCTGCTAAGGCATCAAAAAGTTACCAAAAACTAAGGTCTTTGATGGCGCAACCTCCAACTAATGATATGGAGCTATACAAGTTCCTTCCAAGCGCCCTGTTCAAGATTTATCTGTAATAATATAACAATAGAGTGGTGAGTCTAAACCCATGAAAGAGCTTAGACCCAGCGAGCGGATCTCAAGCTTTTGGTAAACTACTTTATCAATGTAATTTGCATTATATCAAAATAATTCTTTGCTAGAAACAGAATTAAAATAATACTGCATGTATCAACACGTATCATTGAGTAATTATGACATGACACAACATTTAAAAATCTTGACAATCTTACCATATCATATTCAATGTCACACTACCCCAACATGTCGTACTGATTCATGAACCGTGTAAAAATTGTCTAGGGAGAGAAACTCAACCCAAGACCGTGAAAATCTTATCATTTCGTATTGATGGTCCCAAAGACCGAGTACATTTCGCATACGACCCAAAGTCCATTAGTATACGAAATGCGAGCCCAAAGCCCTCCTGAGTCACAAGGAGTAGGCCATAGGTATACCACGAGGATATACCTACCCCATCATGCAGTGACTTGTTCATGAATTTTCTGGGGAGTAGGCCATAGTGTGCATTGATCTTATATTATATCATGGAAAGATCTTGAAAATATCTTGTAAAACATTCATGCATATATCTTGACAAATTTCAAATTATAATAAACTGCATCGGTATTGCAACATGAAAATCATAATTTGAACTTGGTAAATAAAATGTCAGGATAAACTAACATGAACATTAATTACTGTAAAGACCTTCATAAATGGAAATTTTGCAGAATCATTGCTATAAAATTTAGCGAAATCTAACTAGTTTTTAGAGAAAAGATGACTTAGAACTACTCATATGTTAGGATTGTCTGAGATAGCCTTATCGGAATAGTTATCTACATCTGCTTCATCCTAAAAGATTCATAGTAGAGGTTCAGACCCGACTCATTAACAATATATTTAAATATCATTTAAATTCATGGTTATTATTCAAGGGTGTATTACTTTATTCCATACATATATCATACGAATTATTTCTCCTTTATTATGTGATAATTTTTGCAAGTTGTAAGTTTTGATAATCAGCTATGTATTCGGAAGCATCCTTTGGAGTTGCAGTTAAGGTAAGGAACCAGAACTTTGTGTATTAATACTGGGTAATTGATATCAAGTATCAACCCATGAATAGATAAAACAACCCACCATACACGATAAGAATTTCAGTGTCTTTATAATCTCTTCCTGAATTAAGAAATCTAAATGATACAATTATTCTTCCCAGGACATTGGGATTATCAGATTCTAATCTATATACAGAGAAATCAAATAGTAAACAGGACAGCTACTGACCTCGGTCTTGTTTGTGTAGACGCCCTTTTTTTCTCAGTAATAGTCACCCGTCCCAGTTAGCATCCTTAAATAGATAAACTTTGTTGAAATACCTTCGGCAATCACCGCCATATGAATTTCAATCTCATCTCTATCATACCACGTGGCCTTCTTCTATTTTCCAATGCCATGCACATTATATACCATCTCCAGTGCTACGCCTTAAGAAAAATAGGATACTCAACCCTTCTCCCCATTGATTAATTAACCATTACCATATTATTCTTTGATGGGGAAAAACTATTTTGTGACGTTAAAAGAGTCCAATCTCTATTAGGATTAAAAGAAGGGCAATTTTAATCCAACTCCCCCCTTCCATATTTTATTTAATTATTATATAATTAAAATTGGAGTCCATGTATTATTCTCGTTGGTGTAATTTCAATATAAGTATCACATTTGTCAAAAAAATTTTTAGTATGCTTATTATAACCTTTTATATCCCTATCTAATCATAGCATCTCTAAATGGTAGTCTTAACACATGAAAAAAAATGATTAATCTAAGTTGAATGTTACAACTAAAATTCAATTCTATCAGATCCGAGGATTTTTCATTTTACACAAGTGCACTCAATGCTAGATACCATGAATGTCTGTCATGTACAAAAATTAAAAGAGTGAAACAAATTTACACAGTTAACAACATCATCCGTACCAAGCACTGCATGTAAAAAAATGGGCATAAGGCCCATATTGCGTAAATGTTCAATAATAAATAATGTTCTTATGAAAAAAACTAACAAATTCAAGAATAAACCAGTAGAATCTAAATCATAGACTAATTAAGGAAAATTAATTCTGAATTGAAATACAATGATCATCAACTCATATGTCCCACACAAGACTTTCTTGATTTATAAACATCTGTATGAAGACATGATACAAGAATAGAGGGTGCATGCAACAAATGGGAGTTTTTCGGACGTGTAGGATGTGGGAAAGTGTCCAGGCCCTCTTCGTGTTGGGATTTTAGGCTGAGTCGGGTTGGGTCGAGCCAAACCCGAGCCCGACCACAAAAAAAATAGACCTAAATATTAGGCCCACGTCAGACCCAATGTTCATTTGAGCTTGGACCATTGCTCATCTCTAGATGTACCTAGCGACCTAAAATTCAAATTATGTCCCCAACGGTTCGCAACGACGGTGGTTTATCAGAACACGCATTGAGAAATCGTTCTTGGCAGTTATTAACCCAATTGACAGTGATTTTGAGAACCGTCGGGAAAGCTATGGTGTGATTCGAGAGCGCGAACATGAGTATACTTACAACGACGGACCTGATATATGTTCCCAACGACGACAGTACCTATTTCGTCACGGACGACGTATGCAAAGATTATCGTTGGTAGTTGTTTGCGGAACCGTTGACTATAGCTTATTTGGCTGGCAATTTTTACTTAATGGCCGAGGATAAGTCGTTGTTAGTTCACGTTTTGTTAGTAGTGCATAAAGACTCTATTGCGACATTCTTTCTAACAAAATCATACAACAACAGGGTGAAATCACAAACAAATAATCAACAAGAGTTTCAGTGTGAATAGACTCGACCAAACTTTATTTTTCTCCAAATTACGTATCTTATCAAAAGTAGGAACCACCATAGATGACATAGATATTAAGGACATGTATACAATATAAAATGAAGGGTTTTTTACACTTGTGTCCATTCGATTTTTTCTAACCATACTTAAAATCAATCTTTTGAAATTAGACTTGTGCTCATATATTCTTGCAAAATTCACAGTATTATTTTTTTACTAGCATAATACGATGCACACGTGTGAAAACAAAAGGACACGACTATGAATTTTGTAAAAACACACAAACACCAGTGTAATTTTGAAAAAGTCAAGGATACATGTGATATTCCCTAAAATGAATCGAATCAAATATAAGCGATTTCTATGGGTATTGGATTCGACACAAAAGATCCTATTGGCGAAACCACAGCACGAACGCACTCACGTCTCACAAGCGAATCACAGCACTCGAGGCGGCGCCGGGTATAAGTACCGCCCCACTGCTGCGAGGGTGCGCATTGCCGTCGGTGGCCTTGCCGCTCACCGTCGGTGGCCTTGCCGCTGCTCGGGTCGAGCTACGGGCCGTGCACCATCCCCTACAGGTCCCCTTCGGACGACCCCCGCGAGGCCACCCCCGTCGAGATCGAATGGATCGATCTATTCCTCAAGTCCGTCCCTTCCTTCAGGTAATCCCGCTTCCATCTCCCTCGCTTGAGATCCGAAATATTATGGTTGCTCCTGTGGAATCCCGTTTGTTTAAACGTCTGAATCGGCAGCACGTTTTTTATACCTAATCGATCAATTTGTGGATGTTGAGAATTCGCTGCAGCTTGATTGCCGGCGGTTAGAGCGGTTGTCACTTGCATTTGGTTTTTGATCTTCCGTTGAATTTCGATTTGTTCTTGGATCAAAATTCATCTGTGCGGTGACATGAAAACATAATTCATGGTATACGATGTCAATGTTTTTTTGTCATTCTTTATCCCATAATAAAGCCGTCTTTTGAATGATGGCATTGGTCTTATCCAAAGACAACTCTGGAATAGGTGACTTTTTACTTGTGGTTGCGAAGGGAAATAAGAAATTTGAATTATAATGTGCTCAAGGGATCTCTTTATATAGAAAGGAAACCTTGGAGAGCAACGGAGGTTGTCCTTTTGGGATACATAGAAAAGGAAAAGGAAAAATGGCATATTAAATATTACAATAAATGCTTTATTACTATTACACTCCTCTTAAGCTCGAGTATAGACATGTCTATTATGCTTAGGGATGTCAACGTGTCCGGTTTGGGTCAGGTATCAATATTCTCAACCATACCCATTTATACAATCGCTACCCATACCTATCTATTTATTAAATGGGTAATTCTAAGGAGCACCTATACACATGGCGGATACCCGTGCACTTAACGGGTACCCACATATTCAACATAGTAAAATCTTAAGCTATTAATAAATGTATTTAAGATTTCACACATATATTAAATAGAAGGAGAGCATGTAATATGGTAATGCATAAAGATGTGTGATGTGTAGGGAATGGTAAAAGTTTTTATATATTATGTGTTCAACTTTCTTAATTGATCATTTTTATTTATTAAAGATAGAAAATGGTAGTTGAATATGAATAAATGGATGGAGATGAGAAAATTGAGTTTGATTTTTGTTTATGTAGATCGATACCTATTAGATATGAAATAGATTTAATGAGTTTGACTAAAATGCATCACTCATATTTATATTTATATTTGTTTTTATTCGGGATTGAGTCAGGTTCGTATACCCATAAGGCAATCCCAAACCTATACCCACATGGGCAATGTTCAGGAAGGCGCTATGCGGTATTCAGTCGGAGGGGTCACTGCATAGAGAGTATGCGGTATGCGGGAGAGTATGCGGGGAGTATGCGGTTTTATGCGGTTAGGTATTTTTTATTATTAAAAATATAAATAAATATTTAATATTATGGTAATATACTCAGTCGGGAGAGTATGTGGGGAGTATGCGGGAGAGTATGCGGTTTTATGCAGGGAGCATGCGGTGTTATGCGGGGAGTATGCGGCTATGCGGGTGGGGCTATTTGGCTTTAGATTAAATAAAAAAAATTCCATCAGAAAAGCGGCCGAGTATGCGGCCGCATAGGGGGTATACTCGGTCGAGTATGCGGGTCAACCCGCATACATGACCGTTTCATCATACTCGGAGCAACAAGGCTACCGAGTACGAGTATGCGGCTTACTCGGCCATTTTTCTGAACACTGCACACGGGTAGTAAATTTAAAACCCAAACCCATCTAAAAGTAAATTGTATGGGTTTCTGGTCTTTAAATGGGACGGGTTTGGGTTGGGTATCCAGTGGATATACCCAGATTGACATCCCTAATTATGCTTAACTTAGATGAACACTTTTAGAATGGTCCCCTAGGGTTTGCTGTTGACCTTACATGGGAGGTAGAAATGAAACTTTATGTATTATGTCTTTGGACCCTGGTATAATGTCAATTTACATATATATGCTTGGTTCGTTCATGGAAGGGAGGATTGTTGGCAATGAACAATGTTGTCTATTTGTCACCCACGAGCTGCATACGAATAAGCATCTCAAGCATTAGGTCCATTAAGACAGGCCTTACCCATATTTTCTCAGTGCTAACATGATCCATGGTCTTGTACTTAGATTCTGCAATTGATCTGGCCACCATTGTTTGCTTTTTGCCTTTTGCTTTTTCACGAGATGAGGGAACTACCAATGAACATGACAAAATCGGTTGTTGAGCTTATGTATTTAGGACAATCGATGTAATATGCATATGCATATATTGGCTAGGGATGTCCACTTGCTGAAGAGCAATCATGTACCTGGTGATGACTTCGGATATTCGATATGCATTATGACTGCATCCATGCATGCTTATAGTAATTGTTCAATAAACTGAATGACTTTGCTCATAGAAAATTATATATCTAGGCTAGTGGTTGTCACATAAACGAGCCTTCCTACAAAATCTCTGTATCTCCTCTTGTTGACCTCTTCTATATCATCATCACGGAGTTTCAGATTGGATCCATTGAAATAGTGGTAGGCCTGCAACATGCCAGCCTAGTCTTTAGAAGAAGATCAATCACATACTTTCTGAAATGAGTCCGTTGTGTTTCCTGGAAAACTCTAAGTTAAGTATCGAAGCTCCTCAAGATCATTTGTGATAAAATGCTTTCCAAGGAATGATTTTGTCTCATTCATGCCCCCTACATGTTCTCTTGCATTAATGATGCCATTTACAAACACCAAAATGACAACAATATCTTTCAATATCTTATGTACCGATAGTGAATGATCTAGTGAATCTAGTGAATCTTATGCAATTGATCTAGTGAATCTCTATTTCTCTACTAGGTCTGAGAGCTTTAGGAACCACGCTCTTGAGCTCTACTTAAGGACATAAATAGCATTATAAAGCATGCATATCGTCTGACACTCCCTTTCGGTAGCAAGCTCAGGTGGTTGCTGCATATATAATTCCTCTTGTAGGTTGTTCTTCACATCTAATTAAGGTAGGAAATATCGATATCGTATCAGTTCACCCAAAAAATAATATATCGGTGATATATCATGATATATCGATGATATCAGCGGAAATGTCGAAAATATCTCAAAAGGCAATATTTGCCATTTTTTTAGAAATTACTATCATCAACGCTATTAAAACAATAAATAACCTACAAATACACACTCATATCACATATATCGGTCATTTATACCCATATATCGCTCATATCGGTCATATCGAATATATCGTTGTTAATGTTGATTGCTGACTTATAGATATTGGAAAGGGAGTTCATCTAAGTTCTTATAATATTAAATAAATTACAAATATACACTTAGATCACACATATCGATCATCTATGACCTTTATATTGCACATATCAGTCATATCGAACATATCATTGTTAATGTTGATTGGTGGTGATTAATAAACATTGGAATTTGAAATTTCAAATCAAAGTAGATGTGATTCTAACTTGATCAACATTAGACTTTTTTTCATCTCTATTGCCAAAGAGGACGAAGTTCACCAATTGAAGAACCATCGTATTGACCCCCCTGTCTTACCTTGCCATACCAGACGGAGGTCTCGCCACCCGATCAATGAGCCTGGGGGAGGTCAAGGGGGAGCAGGTGCGTTCCCCCTGCGGGAGTGCAGGGGCAGTGCCCCCGACCTGAAGCAAAATATATAATTCACGATGTGTTTTAATACTAGGAGTAGCAAAATAAGTAGTGAAATTAACCTTACAAGGGTAATATCATTGATATATATAGATATCGACAAAATATTGACGATATCAATCGATATCCAAGAAATTTTGTACAAAAACCAATCATTTTTGAGTGATATGGCGATATATCACCGATATCTCGTGAGATATCTGTCTATATCTTGGAAAAAGATATCTGTATGAGTATCGGTACTCCCATCTCGTCAATACTGATATATCGACGATATACTGCGATATTACCAACCTTGCATCTAATTGAGACAATGATCAATATCTGACAATTGCAACGTAGAGAACCCTAAGAGTATAGTGGCGTGCCATAAGAAAGGTGTCCTGATAGTCCACACCATATGGCTGCTTGAATCCTTTTGCCACCAGTCGATCTTTGTAGCGATCCACGCTATCATTTGCTTGGTGTTTTCTTGTGAAAATCCATCTGTATACATTTATGGATGCACTAGCAGGGACAATGACCAAGGTCCAGTTACCTTAGGATTGCAATGTTGCCGTCTCCTCCTTCATAGTCAAACATTACTTGGTATCTCATAATGCATCCTGATATATGGCGGGATAGCAATAAACGATAATCCCATCACAAACTTCTTATAGTCCTCTAAGAGATGATCGAGAGAGAGAGAGCGAGAGCGAGAGAGAGAGAATCAGATAACACATATGTGCCTATGCTTTTGAAGAGCAATGGGTCGAGTAAGATCCTCAGATGGATTATAGGGCCAATCGCGCTGGGATATAATTCATGGTTGAGCTGCATGCCTGCATCGCTGCATGATCCTATTGTGTAGGATCATCCTGCTAAAAGAATCAATTTTGATTTGAATCCCGTTTGTTTAAACGTCTGAATCGGCAGCACGTTTTTTTATACTTAATCGATCAATTTGTGGATGTTGAGAATTTGCTGCAGCTTGATTGCCGGCGGTTAGAGCGGTTGTCACTTGCATTTGGTTTTTGATCTTCCGTTGAATTTTGATTTGTTCTTGGATCAAAATTCATCTGTGCGGTGACATGAAAGCATAATTCATGGTACACGATGTCAATGTTTTTTTTGTCATTCTTTATCCCATAATAAAGCCGTCTTTTGAATGATGGCATTGGTCTTAGCCAAAGCCAACTCTGGAATAGGTGACTTTTTACTTGTGGTTGCGAAGGGAAATAAGAGACTTGAATTATAACGTGCTCAATGGATCTCTTTATATAGAAAGGAAACCTTGGAGACCAATGGAGGTTGTCCTTTTGGGATACATAGAAAAGGAAAAGGAACATATTAAATATGACAATAAATGCTTTATTACTATTACACTCCTCTCAAGCTCAAGTATAGATATGTCTATTATGCTTAGGGATGTCAACGTGTCCGGTTTGGGGCAGGTATCAATATTCTCAACCATACCCATTTATACAATCACTACCCATACCTATCTATTTATTAAATGGTTAATTCTAAGGAGCACCTATATACATGGCGGATACCCGTGCACTTAATAAGTACCCACATATTCAACATAGTAAAATTTTAAGCTATTAATAAATGTATTTAAGATTTCACACATATATTAAATAGAAGGAGATCATGTAATATGGTAATGCATAAAGATGTGCGATGTGTAGGGAATGGTAAAAGTTTTTATATATTATGTGTTCAACTTTCTTAATTGATCATTTTTATTTATTAAATATACAAAATGGTAGTTGAATATGAATAAATGGGTGGAGATGAGAAAATTGAGTTGGATTTTTATTTATGTAGATCGATACCTATTAGATATGAAATGGATTTAATGAGTTCGACTAAAATGCATCACTCATATTTATATTTATATTTGTTTTTATTCGGGATTGAGTCAGGTTCGTGTACCCATAAGGCAATCCCAAACCTATACCCACACGGGTAGTAAATTTAAAACCCAAACCCATCTAAAAGTAAATTGTACGGGTTTTAGGTCTTTAAATGAGATGGGTTTGGGTTGGGTATCCAGTGGATATACCCAGATTGACATCCCTAATTATGCTCAACTTAGATGAACACTTTTAGAATGGTCCCCTAGGGATTTCTGTTGACCTTACATGGGAGGTAGAAATGAAACTTTATGTATTATGTCTTTGGACCCTGGTATAATGGCAATTTACATATATATGCTTGGTTCGTTCATGGAAGGGAGGATTTTTGGCAATGAACAATGTTGTCTATTTGTCACCCACGAGCTGCATACGAATAAACATCTCAACCATTAGGTCCATTAAGACCGGCCTTACCCATATTTTCTCAGTGCTAACATGATCCATGGTCTTGTACTTAGATTCTGCAATTGATCTGGCCACCATTGTTTGCTTTTTGCCTTTTGCTTTTTCACGAGATGAGGGAGCTACCAATGAACATGACAAAATCAGTTGTTGAGCTTATGCATTTAGGGAAATCGATGTAATATGCATATGCATATCTTGGCTAGGGATGTCCACTTGCTGAAGAGCAATCATGTACCTGGTGATGACTTCGGACATTCGATATTCATTATGACTGCATCCATGCATGCTTATAGTGGTTGTTCCATAAACTGAATGACTTTGCTCATAGAAAATTATATATCTAGGCGTTGACCTCTTCTACAAAATTATAGAAAATTATATATCGTAGAAAACTGAATGACTTTCCTACAAAATCTCTGTATCTCCTCTTGTTGACCTCTTCTATATCATCATCATGGAGTTTAAAATTGGATCCATTGAAATAGTGGTAGGCCTGCAACATGCTGATGACAAGATTTATGTGTGACTTAATAAGTGATTTTTAACTCGTCGTTGTGCACGCATGTAATCTTATCAAACAAATATAATTTATAAACTCGACGATGCCATGAAATAAATGAAATCAAGTAAAGGGCAAGTCGGGTGTCGAACCACAAGGACCTAGCAAGCTAATCACAATTTAATCTCACTTTCCAACTCGATTTGATTTCCAATGTAAGAAAATGCGACTATGTAGATATTATAGAACATAAAAACAAGATGAATCCTAAATGATCTAACTATTTCTGTACATCTTCTGAGAATTGTATACCATTCTAATTACGAAAAACTATATGTGAAGGGTATAAGTGCAATCAGAAAGGAAACTAAAGCAATAATTTGTAGTTGCTTGAAACTAAGGGCATGCTTGAGATATTGCAAAATAAAATAAGGTGAATGAGAAAACTGTAGTAAAGGCACTTTTAAAACTAAAGTTGAAACAAGATTCTACTCACGGGCAATTTTACATTAAAAGTCCAATTAAAAGAAACAACAATAACATGCAACAATTTAATAAAGGCAATGAAAAAATGACAAAGGTTCAGTCGAGTCCTGTGAGCCGCAAGTGGGAGGATGGAGCCCTCCTGTTTGATGTGCAGTGGCGGTCGCACGAGCGTAATGGGTGCAGGTGCAGCAAGTGGCCAAGAAGGAAGTCGAGTGATGCCGCGACTGTATGGCGACGACGTAGAGCAGCGGCACGCTGGGGGCTCGCGCACAGTTGAGGATGGTGTGACCGAGGGCGTGCTGAAACGAAGAGAAGAGAGCAGGCAGCAACACCGCCCGAGGGGTAACCGTGCGGGGCTGGAACAAGAGGGCCGCGTGCACAAGCTAGGGATGCACGGATGCGATGTGCGGGTGCGATGCGTGGACCCAAGGCTACAACGAAGGGAGGGGATGCAGCGACGCACGCGGGTTGAAGAGGAAGGTAGCCGCTCATGGCGATGCGGGCTGGAGGGCGAAGCAAATGCAGAGGTCCTGCTTCGCCTCGAGATGGGCGCTGGACCGGCCTGAAGGGAGACGGTTCTTAGTTTCCTTGAAAGTGGTGGTGGTTTCTTGACCGAAGCTTTGGGGAGTTGATTCCCCTCTTCCGGATGATCCCCCCTCACTGCCTCCTTTCATGCTTTTATAATCAGAGGCAGTGACGTGCTGTTGTTGACGAGTGGAGTGAAGGCGAGGCGTCGGTGTTTTGCTCGGAACCAAGCCCCCGTAGCCTCGGGACACAACATAGATGGTGTGCATAGAATGGGAATCGTGGCGTCGATACGGGTTGTTCCAGCATTTGAAGATTTGATATTGGAACCTGATGCATGGCAGGAGGTACCGTGTGCTAATCCTGCAAAAGACAAGAGCGACAGGTTTGGAAGAGATAACTTTTTAGAGAATAAGGTAGATGGTGGTGCATGTGATGAGGTTACGTAAGTGTTGTTGTGTTGGGAGAAAGATATCATGTGAGTTGTCAATTCTTATTCTTAATATAGATATTTTATAGAGGGAGAGAGTATTGTACTTTGATAAGGTAAGACCGTACATTTATATTCTCATATGTAATATGTATATAAGTAGATGTTTGATTAATACACGTAGTATAGTATATTATAGATTAAATTATGAATGTATAATAATACAAGGTATTATAAGATTCCATAATACATAATGATCTTACGATATATAACCCGGATATATAACCCTGATCTGTCAATTGATGCTGTGAATTAATTGATTCTGTGTAATTAAGACTGTTTTCTCTGCTATGTGTATGGAATAAATACATGTGAGTTGTATGCAATTGGTGCTTATATGTCAAATATTGAGGGTGTTCTTCACATCATTTGATCATATTATATCAATCTACAATGTAATCATCACACCCCCATACTTAAATCTTGCTAGTCTCGAGCAAGAATAAGATAAGTAATAACGACGGACAAGAAAAATAGCCAAGATAGATCGGATGAGGGTTTGTAGCAGACATGCCCACAAAGTCTCGAGTTTTCAGATCGTAAACACACAAATACACAAACTTCTGTAGAGTCGACCCATTGATTAATGATTTGTTTGAATTGTCGATTTGACTTGAGTTTTGTAGTTTCAACAGCCTCTCAGTTCCAATAAAATCAGATATGATTTCAGAAGGTCGATCAAGTAAGCTCATCCCTGAGAAACAAGTATTCTCTTTGACCTTGAATGGATATAAACAGTGTTACTGATGTTTTAGCTTTCGTGAATCAAGAGAACGAGTTAACAACACAATCTATCAAGGTACCGAATGATTCCCTACACATAGTCTCAGTCTTCACCTGAATTCAGGCATAGTCTCCTTTCACCCAAGTATGTCAGCATAAAAAATAGGTCATAGTTCATATGGAGAATGGGACTTAATTTTCGGGGTTTTCCGTAGACCGCTTTGGTCCGTTGCTCTCGTTCTTTTCTTTTTGCAGAGCATAACCCTGAGCCTCTTTGGCCTCTTTTAAGAATTTAGGTAGCATCATTGGACTGCTACCACGGCTTTTTGGTGGAGAAAGGTTATTTGGTGGTCTTCTTTCATTGCTTTTGCTTTGCATATATTTGCATGATTGGTGGTTTTTGGCATTAAAGATAGTATCGACTTAATATTGACTTTGGAGGCACGATACTGGCTTATTTGCTGACATACTTAGACTAGAAAGATCATGTTACCCCTGAGTCAAGTTCCTTCACTGACTATAGTTAAGGTTCAGGCATTGGCACAGCCAAGAGGACAACTCCTCATCTCAACTAGATTGTAATTGTATCTCGTAAAATAAACTCAATCAAGCTAAGTGCAATGTGCAGTTGCTTAATATCCACTTAAGAGTTTAAGAGTGCTACTAGTTGCTCAGGTGATCTAGTTAGATACAGAAGTTCATTCACCAGTAGAGTTAGTGGAACTGAGAGAATAAAGTCCATATGGACCTGAAGAAAGCTTAAAAACTCATGCCTAATGAAATTCTGATGAAGTTAAGTGGTTTAGGGTCGACTCAATCTCAGTCTATGATTTATGCAGTGAAGATCTGAATTCTCAAAAGTAGGATAAAAATAGGGAAGGCCATATTTTGGTGGTTTTCTCTCTTTTTTGAAAATATATTTTTTAGGGTTTTTTTTTGAAAAGTATGCAATTTTGAAAACTATGCAGACACCCCCAAGCTTATCAAAAACCATGTCCTCATGGTGAAGACAAGGTGTAATAGGAGGATCAGAAAGGGTGAGTGATAGTGAAAAGTATTTTTGTTTTTTTTTGTTTTTTTATTGTTTTTGAATGTAATGTGGAGGGGTACCCCCATACTTATATGATGCAATGCAGTGAAAATAAATATGCGAGTAGTAAGACGAAAAGATACCTGTGAGGAGATGCTCACGAGAGTGCATGATTTAACGCCTCAGCTTGGCGATGTGGTGGTTCATTTTTCCTGCAGAAGGTACGTTGTGCAGACAGGCATAGGACCAGATGGTTCAACAACGGGTTTCAATCTTTGACCATTGACTCTAAAAGTGGCTTTAGTGTTTGGATCACATAATTCTATTGAAACATTGTCAAATACTTGGGTTACAATGTATGGTCCTTTCCATTTTGATCTCAGTTTTCCCGGAAATAATTTTAATTTTGCATCAAATAACCACACTTTTTGATTCTCTTGAAATATTTTCCTTGAAATATTAGCATCATGCCATATCTTGATTTTCTCCTTGTAGATCAAGTTATTGTCATAGGCTTGTGATCGTAACTCTTCCAATTCAGCCAAATCTAATAACCTCTTCTTGCCAGCCTCATCATAATCCAATTGACATTGTTTTATTGCCCAGAGTGATTTGTGGTGAATCTCGACAGGTAAATGACACGGTTTTCCGTAGACAAGTCGGTAGGGGCTCATTCCTAAGGGTGTACGGAAGGCTGTACGGTAGGCTCAAAGAGCAGATGACAAGTGTTGAGACCAGTTCTTGCGATCGGACCGAACAGTTTTTTGGAGTATGGTTTTGATCTCTCTATTTGATAACTCAGCCATTCCATTTGTTTGTGGGTGATAGGCAGTTGAGATACGGTGTTCGACTCCATTCTTCTTAAGTAGTTTTTTTACTGAAGCATTCAGGAAGTGGGTTCCGCCATCACTAATGACCACCTTAGGCAATCCAAATCGAGAGAATAGATTGTTCAACAACTTGACAACAGTTGTGCTATCAGCAGCGCGAGTGGGAATGGCTTCTACCCAACGAGAGACGTAATCAACAACGAGAAGAATGTATTGATAACCGTGTGATGTGGTGAAAGGTCCCATAAAATCTATACCCCAAGAGTCAAAAATTTCAACCACATGTATTGGTTGGAGGGGCATCATGTTACGACGGGTCATTGTTCCGTTGGTTTGACATGCAGGACATGCTTGAGTAAAGTGATGAGCATCTTTGAATATCGAGGGCCAGTAGAATCCACATTGAAGTACCTTAGCAGCAGTGCGTTTTCCCGAGTGGTGTCCTCCACACCCAGAGGTGTGGCAGTGAGATAGGACACTAGAGACTTCAGATTCAGGGATACAACGTCTCCATATCAAATCAGTGCCTTCTTTGAAGAGTAGAGGATCATCCCAGTGGTAGTATCGAGCTTGGGCTTTGGTTTTATCCTTTTTATGTCTTGGTCAATCGTCAGGTAACTTGGAAGTAACGAGGTAATTGACTATGTCAGCATACCAAGGAAGTTGAGAGATAATCATCATATTTTCATCTGGAAAAGAGTCAAAGATGGGGAGCATATTATCGATCGAGCCATCAGATGGAAGAGGTGAATGGAATCGTGATAAGTGATCGGCAACAACATTCTTTGCTCCGGCTTTATGTCGAATTTCCGAGTCAAATTCTTGGAGCAATAGAAACCACCTAATGAGTCTAGGCTTGGCATCTTTCTTTGTGAAGAGGTACTTTAGAGCAGAGTGGTCTGTGTAAATTATGATATGAGATCCCAAGATATAAGATCGGAATTTTTCTAGTGAGAATACTACATCTAACAACTCTTTCTCAGGTACAGTGTAATTCTTTTGTGCATCATCAAGTGTCTTGCTAGCATAGTGGATGGCATATGGTTTACCATCCTTCCTTTGTCCCAAAACCGCCCCAACGACATAATCAGAAGCATCACACATTATTTCAAACTCAATGGCCCAATCGGGGGGTTGTAATATCGGTGCTTCAGTGATGATCTTTCTTAGAAAAATAAAGGAGTCGAAGGCTTCCTTGGTGAATGTAAAGTCTTGATCCTTCTCAAGAAGTTTGGTAAGCGGTCGTGCATGTTTTGAGAAATCCTTAATAAAGCGTCGATAGAATCCAACATGACCTAGAAAGGATCGAACACCTTTTATATTGACAGGTGGACTCAAGTGGGTGATGGTCTCAATTTTGGAGGGATCGACCTCCATTCCTTTCTTCGATACGATATGCCGCAACACTATTCCTTGTTTCACCATGAAATGTGACTTCTCCCAAGATAAGATTAGGTTTACCTCAATGCATTTTTTTAAGACTTTGTCCAAAAATCCAAGTGTCTCCTCAAAATAGTCTCCAAAAATTGAAAAATCGTCCATAAATACCTCCATAAAATCACCGACCATGTCAGCAAAGATACCCATCATACATCTTTGAAAAGTAGCGGGGGCATTGCATAATCCGAAAGGCATGCGTCGAAACGCATAAGTCTCAAAAGGACAAGTGAACGTGGTCTTGTCCTGATCTTCAGGTGCTATGGCAACTTGATTGTAGCCAGAATATCCATCCAAAAAACAAAAGAATTCTTTTCCGGCTAGTTTCTCAATGATTTGGTCAATGAATGGTAGTGGAAAGTGGTCTTTTCGTGTAGCCTTATTCAATTTTCTATAATCGACACATACTCTCCAAGATGTTGCCGTTCGAGTAGGGATGTCCTCTCCTTTTTCATTTTTCACAACTGTTAATCCAGCTTTCTTGGGGACAACTTGGAGAGGACTGATCCAAGGACTATCGGCTATCGGATAAATGATGCCGGCACTCGACCACTTGTATATTTCATTCTTCACAACCTCTCGTAGATTAGGATTCAACCGTCTTTGCATTTCTCGAGAGGGTTTACTGTCATTTTCCAAGTATATGTGGTGTGTGCAAAATGTCGGGCTTATTCCTTTTAAGTCAGTTATTTTCCATCCAATAGCCTGAGAATTCCTTTTCAGCACCTCCATGAGTTGACTTTCCTGAGTGCTATCTAAGTTGGCATTAATGATGATCGGTAGAGTGTGTGCATCATCAAGGAAAGCATATTTCAAGTCTTGTGGTAAAGGTTTCATTTCAACAAGGACGGTTGGCGAGGTCATCGTGGTGGTTTTCATTGGTGTATCTATCAATGTAGTAGTGTGAGAATGTGATTGGTTAGGATGAGACAAAAGTGATTCTTTAGATGAGCATATGGACTCGAATGGTGGTTCCATCATTGGCATGACTAGGGATGACGTTAGTGTGAGTTCAGTATCCAGTGTATCCCAGATTTCATTTAATTCAAAGATTTCTTTGCTAGAGAGCGGGCATGGCGGTTCTTCAAGTAAAGAGTTCAGATTATATGTGGCAATCTGATGCGACATATCTTTATAGGTGGAACGAGAGGTATTCAGACTAACCTCCAAAGGATCTTTGGTAAGGTGAACAAGGGCAAAATCATTTTGTATGTCAAGCATAGCACAATTTTCTATCCAACCACAATCTTCAGTCTCAGAGTCAATCGAAGTGGGGATGATAAGATCCACAGGAATGACCTTACCATTAACTTTAAACTCCACTCTCCCATCCTCATAATCAAAGTGTGCCTTGGCAGTGGCCAAGAATGGTCGTCCAAGTATTATGGGCGTTTCACTTAGTGTATTAGTCGGGTCCATATCCATAACAACAGAATCTACTGGGAATTGGTGTCCCTGAACCGTGACTATTACATCCTCAAGTAATCTTTTTGGTCTTTTCACAGAACGATCGGCCATCTGTAAGATCATTGAGATAGGTTTTAGTTTCCCCAAGTCAAACTGCTCTAGAATAGTAGTAGGGAGGAGGTTAATCTAGACGCCATTATCCAACAATGTACGTTCGAATGTCAACTTTCCGATAATGCATTTCACCAACGGTGCACCTGGATCTTTCTTCTTTGTAGGTAGGAGGTGTGAAATGACATTTTTGATATTGCTTGAGGAAGAACGTGTTTTTCGATGTCCTCATGATTCTGTTTATTCTTTCCTTTTGACTTCCTTTTTGGTGTACATTTCTCTTTTAGAAAGCGAGAAAAGGCTGGAACTTGTTCAAGCGCTTTCAGAAGTGGAATCTCAATGACAATGTCAGAGAAGAGTTTCTCTAACTCAGGATCGAGTGTGGGTGATTTGGTATTTTTCCTGCGAAAAGCTTCAGGAAAGGGGATAGCTATAGGAGAGGAAGGCGGAGGCATGGTGGTCTCAGCATGTCCTTCGTCATTCTCAATTTCCTCTTCTTCCTCAATTTGAGCCTCAACAGTTGTGTTAGTTCGTGGAATGATATAGGCAGATGTGTTTTTCCCATTTCGTAGAGTTACGGCATTAGCTGACTGGTTGGGTTGATTCGGTGTTTTGAAAGTCACTTGATTTTTAGGTTGATGCAGGTTGGATCCTTGGGTGGATGTAGAGAAACCTTGAGAGTTCCTTGGCTGAAATTATTGGTCTTATGAGTTGGGGCAGAAAATCCTTGATGTTGAGCTTGGAATCCAGGGGGTGACGTAAAAGATTTGGCTGGTGGTGGGGTGTGGAATGATCCGGAGGAGCTAGCTCTATTGGTATTAGGATTGGGCAGGGGTTGAGGTGACAATGCTGGAATGTAAGATCGTATCTCAGCAAATTGTCGAGCATTCTCAGCGTTGGCCTGTTGTTGCGCTTGGTTGGCTTGTTGTTGTGCTGCCGCAAGTTGTTGTATAGCCTGAGTCAATGCGTCAAAGTTTACAGCTGTGGGAGGTTGAGTCATTGAAAGTCCTGTAGGTTGTTGGGGTTGTGAATGAAAATGATTTTTGTTGTGTTGCCCATTCCATCCAAAATTGGATTGCTCTCTCCATTCTGGATTTTGAGTGTTTGAAAATGACCCTCCTGAATTTCTTTGTACCCAATTTATAGTCTCAGGAGTCAATTCTTGGTCATGATAGAATGGTAAATGACCAAAGTCCTGAGCATTAGGATCAGACGCAACCCCACAGATTTTGTTCGGAGCTTTATTCAGAGCCAGGTTACCTATGGCTTGAGTCATGAGATCCATCTGATTGGATAGAATTTCCCATTTATCATGATTTTGTTTGGATGAGTCGTTGGTGGAGTTCTCATGATTGACTATATTGACATGTCTCATATGCCCACTATACTTCTCAATGGATGAGCTATTCACTGAATTATCTGCCATATTCTCAAATAAAGTCCATACGAAGTGTTCATCATGGCTAATGTAGTTCCATCACAAGAGCCGTCGATGACTCTCTTGAATGAAGTGTCTATGCCCTCGTAAAATACTTGAACTAATTTCCATTTAGGGATTGCATGATGAGGACATTTCCTAAGCAGCTCTTTGAAGCGCTCCCAAGCTTCATGAATGGGTTCTTTGTTCTTTTGAGTGAATGATGAGATAGCTTGTCTCAGAGCATTGGTCTTTCCCACGGGAAAATATTTTTTTATAAAGGCTTCTCTCAAGGCATCCCATGATGTTAACAGAGTTCCATAGTTTCGGAGCCATTGTAATGCTCGTTCTTTTAGAGAGAAGGTGAAGGCTTTCATATAAATGTATTCCTTTCTTATCCCAGGGATGCTAACTGTATCACATGCGGATCGAAAATCTTGAATATGTAGGAAAGGGTCCTCACTCTCATTTCCATAGAATTTGGGTATCAAGGAGATGGATGTTGGTTTTATTTCAAAGTCTCCTACTTCTGGTGGAATTTGGACCCAATGAACCGGATCTTCAGTTGCAGGATTGTAGTGTGTGCTAATGGGTGGTGGTCGGTTTAGAGGAGCGATTGTTTGACGGATCATGGCATTTTCCTCTCTCAGCAGTTGCAATTGTTGCAAGACGATATCCATGGGGTTGGGTCTTTCTTCTCCCATGTCTCCTAAGTCAGATGAATTCTCAGGTTCCTCAGTTGAAGTAGATGAGTTGGGTTTTCTTTTATAGATCGGGTCATACTCTAATGGTTGTTGTAATAGATTTTTCAGAGACCTACGACCTAGCATACACAGCACAAACACCAGGCAAGTTGTTGATTCACCAACTCACACAAAAATTGCCGCGGGAGCGGTTATCTTTTCAATTTTAGTTTAGTTATTCAACCGAAATTTTCAGAGAAATTAGAGTCCTTAAAGATGAGGTGAGTGTGGAAGATTGTGAGAAATCGATGTCCTAATCCGGTTGGGGGATCCAGGGTGCGGTACTCAGATCGAGGATCTGCTTCTTCCCACAAGAACTTGTGCCCAACGCGTCGAGGAGTTACGATTTCTCTCTGCAATCCCACGTAGCACCAGGGATTTTTGTTTCTATCCTAGGGTTCTATGTGCTTGTGAGTGTTGTGTCATTCACCATGTGCATCAAACAAGCATCCGGAAATTTGTCCGCTTCCGCTGGGATCATTGCGGTGATCTTTCAATCTTATCTTTTTAAGTTATCAAAACATGGTTTTGGTGATCTTTGAGTTAAGTGATCAGAGGGAGAAGACCACAGAGATGATGCAATGAAGAAGTTTTTTTTATATTTTTTTAACTTAATTTGGAGCACAAACAAATGCAGAAATTAAAAACCTAAAATGCCTAATAGTAAGAGAAGCTCACAGTGCCTGCACTTCTGGCGCTAAATCCGTAATGTTTTGTCCTGTTGATGGCGAGCTTTTCCGAGAAGGAGGGAGGGGAAAATATTACAGATTTTCTACTTAGCACAAATTACAAATTTGCTAAAAAAAATAGAATGCATGAAAGAAAAGTATTTTTTTAGCCTAAGTACCTGCAAAACAAAATAATGCACGGATTAGATAATTGAAGATGAGTAGAAATGAAGAAGAAGAAAAAATTGCAAATGTTGCCTTGTCCCCGGCAACGGCGCCAAAATGATGACAAGATTTATGTGTGACTTAATAAGTGATTTTTAACTTGTCGTTGTGCATGCATGTAATCTTATCAAACAAATATAATTTATAAACTCGACGATGCCATGAAATAAATGTAATCAAGTAAAGGGCAAGTCGGGTGTCGAACCACAAGGACCTAGCAAGCTAATCACAATTTAATCTCACTTTCCAACTCGATTTGATTTCCAATGTAAGAAAATGCGACTATGTAGATATTATATAACATAAAAACAAGATGAATCCTAAATGATCTAACTATTTCTGTACATCTTCTGAGAATTGTATACCATTCTAAATACGAAAAACTATATGTAAAGGGTATAAGTGCAATCAGAAAGGAAACTAAAGCAATAACTTGTAGTTGCTTGAAACTAAGGGCATGCTTGAGATATTGCAAAATAAAATAAGGTGAATGAGAAAACTGCAGTAAAGGCACTTTTAAAACTAAAGTTGAAACAAGATTCTACTCACGGGAAATTTTACATTAAAAGTCCAATTAAAAGAAACAACAATAACATGCAACAATTTAATAAAGGCAATAAAAAATGACAAAGGTTCAGTCGAGTCCTGTGAGCCGCAAGTGGGAGGATGGAGCCCTCCTGTTTGATGCGCAGTGGCGGTCGCACGAGCGTAGTGGGTGCAGGTGCAGCAAGTGGCCAAGAAGGAAGTCGAGTGATGCCGCGACTGTATGGTGACGACGTAGAGCAGCGACACGCTGGGGGCTCGCGCGCAATTGAGGATGGTGTGACCGAGGGCGTGCTGAAACGAAGAGATGAGAGCAGGAAGCAACACCGCCCGAGGGGTAACCGTGCGGGGCTGGAACAAGGGGGCCGCGTGCACAAGCTAGGGATGCACGGATGCGATGTGCGGGTGCGACACGTGGACCCAAGGCTACAGCGAAGGGAGGGGCTGCAGCGACGCACGCGGGTTGAAGAGGAAGGTAGTCGCTCACGGCGATGCGAGCTGGAGGGCGAAGCAAACGCAGAGGTCCTGCTTCGCCTCGAGATGGGCGTTGAACCGGCCTGAAGGGAGACGGTTCTTAGTTTCCTTGAAAGTGGTGGTGGTTTCTTGACCGAAGCTTTGGGGAGTTGATTCCCCTCTTCCGGATGATCCCCCCTCACTGCCTCCTTTCATGCTTTTATAATTAGAGGCAGTGACGTGCTGTTGTTGACGAGTGGAGTGAAGGCGAGGCGTCGGTGTTTTGCTCGGAACCAAGCCCCCGTAGCCTGGAGACACAACAGAGATGGTGTGCATAGAATGGGAATCGTGGCGTCGATACGGGTTGTTCCAGCATTTGAAGATTTGATATTGGAACCTGATGCATGGCAGGAGGTGCCGTGTGCTAATCCTGCAAAAGACAAGAACGACATGTTTGGAAGAGATAACTTTTTAGAGAATAAGGTAGATGGTGGTGCATGTGATGAGGTTACGTAAGTGTTGTTGTGTAGGGAGAAAGATATCATGTGAGTTGTCAATTCTTATTCTTAATATAGATATTTTATAGAGGGAGAGAGTATTGTACTTTGATAAGGTAAGACCGTACATTTATATTCTCATATGTAATATGTATAAAAGTAGATGTTTGATTAATACACGTAGTATAGTATATTATAGATTAAATTATGAATGTATAATAATACAAGGTATTATAAGATTTCAAAATACATAATGATCTTACGATATATAACCCGGATATATAACCCTGATCTGTCAATTGATGCTGTGAATTAATTGATTCTGTGTAATTAAGACTGTTTTCTCTGCTATGTGTATGGAATAAATACATGTGAGTTGTATGCAATTGGTGCTTATATGTCAAATATTGAGGGTGTTCTTCACATCATTTGATCATATTATATCAATCTACAATGTAATCATCACATGCCATACTAGTCTTTAGAAGAAGATCAATCACATACTTTCTGAAATGAGTCCGTTGTGTTTCCTGGCAAACTCTAAGTTAAGTAAGTATCGAAGCTCCTCAAGATCATTTGTGATAAAGTGCTTTCCAAGGAATGATTTTGTCTCATTCATGCCCCCTACATGTTCTCTTGCAATAATGATGTCATTTACAAACACCAAAATGACGACAATATCTTTCAATATCTTATGTACGGATAGTGAATGATCTGCAATTGATCTAGTGAATCTCTATTTCTCTACTAGGTCTGAGAGATTTAGGAACCACGCTCTTGAGCTCTACTTAAGGACATAAATAGCATTATAAAGCATGCATATCGTCTGACACTCCCTTTCGGTAGCAAGCTTAGGTGGTTGCTGCATATATAATTCCTCTTGTAGGTTGTTCTTCACATCTAATTAAGGTAGGAAATATCGATATCGTATCGGTTCACCCAAAAAATAATATATCGGTGATATATCATGATATATCGATGATATCAGCGGAAATGTCGGAAATATCTCAAAAAGCTATTTTGCCATTTTTTAGAAATTACTATCATCAACACTATTAAAACAATAAATAACCTACAAATACACACTCATCTCATATATATCTGCCATTTATACCCATATATCGCACATATCGGTCATATCGAATATATCGTTGTTAATGTTGATTGCTGACTTATAGATATTGGAAAGGGAGTTCATCTAAGTTCTTATAATATTAAATAAATTACAAATATACACTTAGATCACACATATCGATCATCTATGACCTTTATATTGCACATATCAGTCATATCGAACATATCATTGTTAATGTTGATTGGTGGTGATTAATAAACATTGGAATTTGAAATTTCAAATCAAAGTAGATGTGATTCTAACTTGATCAACATTAGACTTTTTTTCATCTCTATTGCCAAAGAGGACGAAGTTCACCAATTGAAGAACCATCGTATTGACCCCCCTGTCTTACCTTGCCATACCAGACGGAGGTCTCGCTACCCGATCAATGAGCCTGGGGGAGGTCAAGGGGGAGCAGGTGCGCTCCCCCTGCGGGAGTGCAGGGGCAGTGCCCCCGACCTGAAGCAAAATATATAATTTACGATGTGTTTTAATACTAGGAGTAGCAAAATAAGTAGTGAAATTAACCTTACAAGGGTAATATCATTGATATATATATAGATAGATATCGACAAAATATTGACGATATCAGTCGATATCCAAGAAATTTTGTACAAAAACCAATCATTTTTGAGTGATATGGCGATATATCACCGATATCTCGTGAGATATCAGTTGATATCTTGGAAAAGGATATCTGTATGAGTATCGGTACTCCCATCTCGTTGATACTGATATATCGACGATATATTGCGATATTACCAACCTTGCATCTAATTGAGACAATGATCAATATCTGACAATTGCAACGTAGAGAACCCTAAGAGTATAATGGCGTGCCATAAGAGAGGTGTCCTGATAGTCCACACCATATGTCTGCTTGAATCCTTTTGCCACCAGTCGATCTTTGTAACGATCCACACTATCATTTGCTTGGTGTTTTCTTGTGAAAATCCATATGTATACAGTTATGGATGCACTAGCAGGGACAATGACCAAGGTCCAGTTGCCTTAGGATTGCAATGTTGCCATCTCCTCCTTCATAGTCAAACATTACTAGGTATCTCATAATGCGTCCTGATATATGGCGAGATAGTAATAAACGATAATCCCATCACAAACTTCTTATAGTCCTCTAAGAGATGATCGAGAGAGAGAGAGACTCAGATAACACATATGTGCCTATGCTTTTGAAGAGCAATGGGTTGAGTAAGATCCTCAGATGGATTGTAGGGCCAATCGCGCTGGGATATAATTCATGGTTGAGCCGCATGCCTGCATGATCCTATTGTGTAGGATCATCCTGCTAAAAAAGCATTAATTGTGATGTCAGTGGAAACCAAGTATTCCGTGTTTACTTGCTGCAACGGAGAGAATCTGAAGAGTATAGTGACATGCCATAGGAAATAAGGTAACCTGATAGTCCACACATTATGTCTACATGAATTCTTTTGTCACAAGTCAAGCTTTATAGCTATCCACACTATCATTTGCTAGTGCTTCATTGTGAAGACCACTTATATACAACTACAAATGCACCAGTAGGGGCAGTGACCAAGGTTCAGGTGCATTCGGATTGCAGCATTGCCATCTCCTCCTCCATAATCAGACGCCACTAGCTATCTCGCAATGCGTCTTGATGTATGGTGGGATATTAATAGCCGACAATCCCATCACAAACTTCTTGTAGTCCTCTAAGAGATGACCAAGGGAGAGAGAGAGATGATCGGATAGCAGATATGTACCTATGCTTTTGAAGGGCAATGGGTCGAGTAAGATCCTCAAATGGATCATAGGGCCAATCTTGTTAGGTTGTGATTCCTGACAGAGCTACACCATCCAATTATGTAGTATCATCCTGCTAAAAAACATCAATTGTGCCATCAGTGGAAACCAAGTGTTCGGTGTTTGCCTGTTGCAACAGAGAGAACTCAATGAGTGTAGTGATGTTGTAGGGATAGATTACTCACTTCTGTACTTTTCTTATATTTTTATTTTTATGTTGGACTCTTTATGTATTTTACCTATAGGCTACTCTCCTATATAAGAGAGCCTAGGGCGGATGGAATAAACATGCTTTCTTATTTTCCCAACATGGTATCAGAGCGACAGTTCTAGACCGGAGTTCTCGAACCAAACCCTAACCCTAGCCCCCACCTTCCAGCCCTTCCACGCGCCTCCCCGTAGTGCGCCGTCCTCCGATCCCAGCCTTGCCCAACGCCTTCGATCGCACCTCAAGTCCTCCACGATGCGCGTGTGATCGGTGTTTCGTCGCTGTGATCGGAGGTGCGTAGGGCGCGCTGTGCGTGCGTCATCGCCTGCACAGTTGTGATCTGCGCGTGCGCCCTTGCGCATCTGCTCCGCATCATTGTTACGCGTGATCCCTTGCGCATCGCCCTTGCGCATCTGCGCAGTTGTGATCTGCTCCGCTAGTGCGCGTGATTGCGCGTGATCTCAGTGCGCGCCAGTGCACGTAACCACGCGTGATTCCAGTGAACGTCAGTGCGCGTGATCGCACGTGCTCCCAGTGCTCCCAGTGCGCGTGTGATCCCAGTGCACGTGCAACCCTAAAGGGTCGTTTGGTTGCAGGGTTGGAGATGGTTGGGTTGGACAGGGATACCCCTGTGAATAGTAAACTGTGAGGAGGATTGAGCCGTTTGGTTAGAGGGGTAACCCGGGTTGGGCCAACCCAACCCTGCCCAACCCTGCAACCAAACGAACCCTAAGTCACGCGCGGGTGCGGCTCAACAACTTATTCTGTGCGCACATCTACAAAGCAATGGGTTTGGTTGCTTGAAGTCTACACATGCAACTAAACCCGTTAATGTCCGTGTAGACAATCATATCATTTGTCTGTCACTCTAGTCTTCCATTATCAATATGTCAGAAAACAAGGCAGATATCCCATCTATAGGCGCCTTCAGAGGTCTAACGCCGATTGTGAAGATGGATGGTTCAAACTATGAACTGTGGGCAATGCAGTTCATGAGTATAATGAAGTCACCGGTAAGAAACACCCGTCTTACTGAAAGAGCATGCTGAGAAGACTGGGGTCAATGCCTCATGGGAGGCAGACGATGCATATGCCAAAGTTTGGCTGTCTGGAACCCTGGCAATTGAGATTGCCAATGATATTCTTCATTAGCCCAGAGCTAAAGCAATGTGGGATATTCTGGCTGCTACATATTCTCAGGGGTGAAGAATGAGATGAAGATCCTGCAACTCCAGCATGACATATTTACTATCAACCAGAATGGGCGGCCTTTACTCTCGTTGTACACGTCGTTACGTGGGATGTTTGAGAAGCTTTATAGCTTCATGCCTCTCACAACCACTCCAGAGCAACAAAAGACCTATCGGAATGCCACTATGGTGGGTGTTTTTCTTGCTGCCCTTGATCCTGAGTATGAGGCAGCACGTTCCCAAATCTTGGCGGATTCTACTATTCCTCCAATGGAGGCAACTTTTCGTAGGCTAAGCCACATTACTGTCCCCTCGTCTGCTATGAATTCAACAGCCTCCGCCATGGCGGCCAATCGAGGTCGAGGAGGTCACCATCAGTTTCGTGGTCGTGGACCTCGCGGTAGAGGAGGCCGTGTTCGACCATCATGTACTTTCTGCCATCGTCCTGGACATACCGAAGACACATGCTACTCTAAACATGGATTTCCAGCTACTGCACGAGTCGCAGAACAGATTGAGCCTCCAGCCGCTTCATCTATGGATCAACGCTTTGATGATCTTGTAGCCCGTCTGAGGGGAATCATTCCTCCATCTGGTCCCGCCGCATCAGCATCTACTTCTGAGAGTCACACCGACGTTGTCGCATCTGCATCCACCAGTACACCAGGTAGCACCTATGCATTCACTAGCAGTAGTGGATCAGATACTTTAGAGTGGATTATGGACTCTGGTGCCACACATCATTTGTGTGGTGATCAAGGTCTACTTACAGGATACAGACATGTTCCTCCAGGTCGAACAATGGTTATTGCTAATGGAACACATTCCCCAATTACTGGTCAGGGGGAGATTAAACTAACTCCATCCATGCATCTCAAGAATGTGTTACATGCACCTGATTTTTTGATGAATTTGTTATCCATTAGCCAACTTACAAAAGATTTACACTGCCGAGCAATTTTTGATCCATCCTCTCTTGTTTTTAGGACATCCTTACAGGCAACGTGATTGGGCCGTTGGGCGTGGCTATGAGCAAGGCGGCATCTATCGCCTCAATAGGACTCCCTATGCTGGAACCTCATCTCTACCTGCTGGGTCCATCTCCCCATTACTGTGGCACCTGCGCTTTGGACATCTTCCCCTTCAGAAGATGCGTCATGTGTTACCTCAGGTTTCACCTCACACGTCTATTCAATGTGAGGCCTGTCAGTTGGGAAAACATCATCGGTCTGCTTTCCCCAGTCGTCAGTGTCGGAGTAGTACCTCCAAGTTCGAGTTATTTCATGTCGATATCTGGGGTCCTAGTCGTGTTCCTGATCATCGGGGACACCAGTTTTATATAGTTATCGTGGATGATTTCTCTCGTGTGTCGTGGGTATTTCTGTTAAAGAATAAATCTGAAGCGGGAAATATTATCATAAATTTCATCAATGAAGTTCGTAATGTTTTTTCTGCATCCGTGAAAATTGTGAGAAGTGATAATGCCCTGGAATTCTGTACTCATACCCTAACCAATTATTTCTCATCTCAAGGGATTATCCACCAAACATACTGTGCCTATACTTTCCTGCAGAATGGGGTTGCTGAAAGGAAACACCGTCATTTACTCGATATCACCAGGTCGCTTCTTATACAGAGTAATGCTCCACATTCTTTCTGGGGTGATGTTGTTCTTACGGCATGCTACCTTATTAATCGAATGTTGTCCTCTGTCTTAGGTGAGAAGACCACATTCTCTATTATTTTTTCTGACAAAGAGTTGTTCTCTCTTACTCCTCGTGTGTTTGGCTCAGTTGCCTTTGTTCACAAGTTGTCTTCTGGGAATGATAAGCTCTCTCCTAGGGCTGTCAAGTGTATCTTTGTCGGGTACTCCAGAACTCAGAAGGGGTACAAGTGTTATGATCCATTGCGAAGGAGGTATTTCGTCAGTCTTGATGTCACCTTTTTTGAATCCATTATGTATTTCTCGTCCACAGGTGATCAGCTGGTTCCCTCTGGCACACCCGAGGCCATATACATGCCACCACCACCACCACCACCACCAGAACCATTATCATCCCCTACGCCTCCTGTCACGGTGCCTGTTTCACCACTACCATTCCACTATACCCGTAGGCCTGCTTCTGCTCATATTCACCGCTCATCATCTAGCTTGCCCGAGGTATGTTCTGAAAATATTTCTATTGATGGATCTGATGATCTTCCTGAGCAGGATGTGTTGCAGAGACCAGCTGAGGAGACAGATGATTTAGATGTACCTATTGCTCTACGAAAGCAGAAGCGGAGCTGCGCATCATATCCTATAGCATCTTCTGTGTCATTTGATCGTCTAACTGGCGAATTCAGGAGTTTTGCCCTTGCATTGTCGGCAGTAGATATTCCACGGAATTATCAAGATGCTATGAAGGATAGTCGATGGCGCTTGGCCATGGAAGAAGAAATGGCAGCTCTTCAATCCAGGGGCACCTGGAGTCTTGTTCCTGCGCCTACTGATGTGCCTACAGTTAGCTGCAAGTGGGTCTTTACAGTTAAGCAGAATGCAGATGGCAACATTGACAGATACAAAGCTCGCCTTGTAGATCGTGGCTTTACACAGACATATGGGGTGGATTATCTTGACACATTCTTACCAGTTGCTTGCCATTCCACCCACGGATTCTCCTCTCTATTGCAGTTACTCGTGATTGGCCGCTGTATCAGTTAGATGTGAAGAATGCGTTCCTATACGGTGACTTACAGGAGGAAGTCTACATGCAACAACCACCTGGGTTTGCTGTTGAGGGGGAGAGTCCTACGGTGTGCAGACTTCATAAGGCTATTTATGGCCTTAAGCAGAGCCCCAGAGCTTGGTTCCAGAAGCTCTCAGACCTGTTTAAGAAACATGAATACAGACGGTCAAATGCTGATCATTCTCTGTTTGTACAGAAGACACCTAAAGGTATTATTGCTATTATGGTGTATGTAGATGACATTCTGATTACAGGTAATGATGAACATGGAATCCAGGGGGCAAAAGAAATCCTGGGCCGTGAGTTTGTTACCAAGGACCTTGGGTTTCTGAGATATTTCCTGGGGCTGGAGTTTGCTAGAAATCCTCATGGGTTGGTAATGACCCAGAGGAAATATGTCACTGACCTGTTGAGTGAAACATGAATGCTTGGTTGCCGACCTGCGACTACACCTATGGATCCCAGTATGAGATTATATGATGATGACACTGATGAGGTGGATAAGAGAAGATACAAAGAACTGGTGGGCAAACTTCTCTACATTACTATTACCAGGCCCGGTATCTCCTTTGCTGTAAGTCGAGTGAGCAAGTTCATGGAGCAACCACGTCAGGCACACATGGATGCTATACACATGATACTCAAGTATCTTAAGTCATCTCCAGGTGCGGGTCTATTGTTTAAGAAAGGCAAAGAGGTTACTATATCAGCTTGTGCAGATGCAGACTACGCAGTGTGCCCCAAGGACAGAAAGTCCACCGCTGGGTTTGCTGTGTATGTTGGAGATTCTCTAGTCTCATGGAGAAGCAAGAAGCAAACGGTTGTAGCAAGATTTAATGCAGAGTCTGAATATAGGGCTATGCAGGTCAATACTGAAATGATGTGGGTAAAGGCTGTGCTCACAGATCTACATATAGAGGTTCCTCTTCCTATGGCTCTAGAATGTGACAATCAGACGACTCTATTCATTGCAAATAATCCAGCATTTCACGAGCAGACCAAGCACATTGAGGTCGATTGTCACTTCATACGCGGCATGATTCAGAAGGGGTTTATTGTTACATCCCATGTTAGCTCAGAGAATCAGACTGCATACATTTTTACCAAGGCGTTACTTCGATGGCCTTTCTAGAAGTGTTTATCCAAGCTGAGCATGATTGATATCTATGCTCCACCTTAAGGGGGAGTCTAGAGATAGATTACTCACTTCTGTACTTTTCTTATATTTTTATTTTTCTGTTGGACTCTTTATGTATTTTACCCATAGGCTACTCTCCTATATAAGAGAGCCTAGGGCGGATGGAATAGACACGCTTTCTTATTTTCCCGACAGATGTTCCATAGGAAATAAGATAACATGCAGTCCACACCATATGTCTGCATGAATCCTTTTGTCACTAGTCGAGCTTTATAGCAATCCACACTATCATCTGCCCGGTGCTTCACTGTGAAGACCCACTTGTGTACAACTACGGATGCACCAGCAGGGACAATGACTAAGGTCCAGGTACCTTCGGATTGCAAAGTTACCATCTCCTCCTACATAGTTAGACATCACTGGCTATCTCGTAATGCATCTTGATGTATGGTGGGATAGTAACAGCCGACAATCCCATCACAAACTTGTTATAGTCCTCTAAGAGATGACCGAGAGAGAGAGAGACGAACATATAGCACATATGTGCCTGTGCTTTCGAAGGGCAATGGGTCGAGTAAGATCCTCAGTTGGATCATAGGACCAATCATGCTGGGATGTAATTCATGGATGAGATGCACCATCCTATTGTGCAGTATCATCATGCTAAACAAAAACATCAATTGTGCCATCAGTGGAAACCAATTGTTCAGTATTTACCTGGAATGTGTTGGATGAAGGGAAGGCATAGAAGCATGGGGTTTTATGGTTTTATAACTCTCGGCCTCTTTAAATTCCTTGGACATGTTGGATGACAGTGTAAGGTCTCAACTAGAGTAGGCAAAGATAGAGCAGGAGGTGGAGGTGGTAGGTAAACCTCAATGTCAAACTCAAATGCAGTCATCATGTCTCCTGTATAAGAGAAGTAAATAATAGATTTGAAGAACGTGATGTCAGTGCACATATTCTTAGAAATGATCAAAGCATCGTACTCCTTTGAGGTTCGATAATAGCCCACAAAAATGCACTTGTTCGATCGAGGAAACAACTTGCTGGCAAGATTTAAGTGATGAAAAATGCAACACAACCGAAGACGCGAGAAGTTAGAGATAACAAATTCTTATCGGGAAACATGATTGAAAATGGATCTTTTTCTTCCAACACATAAATACAACATGTGACTAATAAGTTAGCATGCAATAAGAACATAGTCTTCCCAATAATAGTGAGGAGCGTGACTCTGTATCTGAGAGTCCAAAGTGACATCCAAAAGATGTATGTGTTTCCTATTGTAGAAGGTGTGAAGAGAAAAGTTGTACTCCACGTAGCCCTAGAACCCTCTTATATAGGAGAAAGGCTCCAGGGAGAAATTACATAAAGAAGATGGAAAATCTAGAGAAATATAAATAAAGACAAAGATATATAATTCTCTCAGCACTCCCCCTCAAGTTGGTGCATATATGTCTATAATGCTCAGCTTGGAACAACAACGGTGGAAAGGATCCCTTGCGAGAGCCTTGGTAAACATGTCTGCAATCTGTTCTCCTGAAACAACATGGGAGGTGGAAATAGATCCCTTTTGGATCAAGTCACGGGTATAATGACAATCAACTTCGATGTGCTTTGTTCTCTCATGGAAGGCTGGATTATTACTATGAAAAGAGCTGCTTGATTATCATATTTGAGGTGCATTGGAAGAGGCATCTCAATTACAAGATCAGCCAGAACGGACTTGACCCACATCATTTCCGTGCTCCCTTGAGCCATAGCCTTATATTTTGTTTCAGCGCTGGATCGAGCCACAATAGTCTGTTTCTTACTCTTCCATGAGAACAATGAGCTACCAACGAATACAATGAAGCCTGAAGTGGACTTTATGTCCTTGGGACACCCATCATAATCTGTGTCTGCACATCCAATAACTGAGAGTGACGTGTCTCTTCTGAAAAGTAGACCTATTCCTGGAGAAGATTTCAGATATCTTAAGATCATACAAACTACATCAATATGAACTTATCTAGGTTGCTCCATGAACTGGCTAACTCTGCTCAAAACAAATGATATGTCAGGCTTGGTAATAGTAACATATAACAACTTTCCTACCAGCTCACTATACCGTCTCTTATCTATCTCCTCAGAGTCATCATCATAGAGTCTAGCATTAGGATCCATTGGTGCAGTAGTAGGTCTGCATCCTGTCATACCTGTCTCGGCCAGAAGATCAGTAGCATACTTACTTTGTGTCATAATCATACTTTGCTGACTGCGTGCAAACTCCAAGCCAAGAAAATAACGTAACTTGTCAAGATCCTTGGTCACAAAATGTCATCCAAGGACATCCTTAGGTGCTTGAATACCCTGTTCATCTGCCAGTATCAACAATGTCATCAACATAAACCAGAACAACAACCGTACCTCCCTGAGTTCTCTTAACAAAAAGAGAAGGATCTGCAGTAGATCTGACAACACCATTTTGTTCAATCAACTCTGAGAGCTTCTGAAACAAAGCCCTCAGACTTTGCTTGAGGCCATATATAGCTTTGTGAAGTCGACGTACCATACTAGACTCCCCCTCAGTAGCAAACCCCGGTGGCTGCTACATGTAAACCTTTTCATGCAGATCACCATACAAGAAAGCATTTTTCACATCCAATTGGAAAAGCGGCCAGTCACGTACCACAACAACTGCAATAAGAATTCGCAACGTGGAGTGACGTGCAACTCTTGAAAAAGTACCCTGATAATCCACTCCATACGTTTGGGTGAACCCACGAGCAACCGACCTGGCCTTATATCTGTCAACTGTACCATCAACATGGTGTTTCACAATAAACACCCACTGGATGCCAACAATAGACGCATCTGGAGGAGTTTGCACAACACTCCACGTACCGTGATATTGTAAGTGACCATCTCCTCTTCCATAGCTAGACGTCACTGACTACTCGGTAACGCCTCCTAATAAAAACGTGGTATCTCCATTGCTGACATCCCCAAAACGAACTTCTGAATGTCCTCGGAAAGGCGATCCAATGACACATGGGAAATAAGGGGATGCATAGTGCAGGCACGCTTCTGCTTCCGTAGAGCAATAAGCACATCTAGATCTTCAGTACTCACATGAGATGGAGCATCTTGGTCATCCTGCACCTCACGCTGTACATGCAAATCACCATTGCCATTAGAAGAATTCAAATGTTCAGAACATACTTCTCGCGTGCTGGATGAGTGCTGAAGCACATGAGCACGAGGTCGACGCTGATAAACCTGGGGAAAGAATGGAGGTGGAGGAGGCGGCGACGGTGGTGGAGGGGACCTAGGAGGTGGTGGTGGAGGAGGAGGTGTTGAGGATGGTAGAGTAGAGGTCGGAGGTAGAGGCTTATAGACCTCTTCCCCATCTTTAGAAGAAACGAGCTTGTCACCCGTAGGAGAGGAATACATAATAGACTCAAAAAAGGTTACATCAGCACTAACATAGTACCTTCATCGAACAAGGTTGTTAGAAAATATGAATGCGGAATTGGAATGATAAACATAGCATAAGAACAGAAAAATAAAACATGGAACACCAAGATTTTACGTGGAACCCTATTCCCTAAGGAGCTGGATATAACCACAGGAGAAGGCCTCAAAGGGTCATATGCTTCATTGCTTTTTCTCAATAGATACAGGAGGTCTAGGGCTCCTTACATAGCATCCAAAGAACCTCCAAGTCCCACCAGTGGTAGATGTGGAACTAAACACATGAATGGGGTAAATGGATCTTGGAGGGATCCATTTACCCTCCTATTACATAAGTGACACATGCTCCAAATACTCTAACACTCCCCCTCAAGCTGGAGCATGCAATGCTCAACTTGGACAAACAGAAAGAAACTTAGCCCACAATACATGACACTACAGACAATATCAACTCAACGCGCACAACTGTCGGCTGCTGTCGAGGATGTTGCTTCTCATGTTATGCGGGTGAGGAGGACGAATGGGCTGGAGTGTGAGTCAACTGAATCTCCTTGTCGGAGAGCATGTGCTCTTTACCGCGCCTGTCAGAGTCACTGTAACTGGAATGAGTCTCCTCATCGGAGTACTCTGGCACGCCACAACATGTGGACAACTGCTCCATCTCTGGAAAGGGTCGAACTGAAAAAGCCGTGGAGTGCAATCCTCATCGGAGTCTACGGTCGCTGGAGAACGGAGTCTGAAGTAGTCTTCTCATCGGAGAACTGGGTCTCTCCCATCTGGCATAGAGAATGGTACTCTACTCTGGAGTCCCTATGATACCACATGAAAACCCTTGCCAACATGGCATAGGGAATGATTCTCTACTCTGGAGTCCCTATGGCTTACATGAAAACTCTGGCCGAAACAACAAGAATGATGGGGACCATGAAACTGAAGATCGCACACTCGTGCGCCTTGAACTGTAGACTTGGAACTTGAATGTAGAGTTTGAACTTGCGCATCAAACTGTGGAATCTGAATCTGGACGTCGAGTCTAGAACTGTGCATGGATAATATGATAACTTGTTGAGTCTGAACAACTCGGATGGTCTAATGAATCTGAAATCTGGAGAAGACCTGTAACTCTACATATACGAAAGTCGTCCGCATTTGCACCTCAATCCTCCCAATCTTCCATAATTTAAGAATGAAAACTGTAGCTATTGTTATCTGTTTTTAGACTTAAATCATAAGCAAATCACCTAAAATCCTTCACAACTCAAGCATGAAATCTGTAGCTATTGTGGTATGCTTTTAGACTTAAATCACATGCTATTCATCCAAAACCTTTCACATTTTTAATCTAAAATTTGTGTATAAAGTGATCTGATTTCAGATCAAAATACATGAAATTCCTCCTCAATCTTTCACAATTTGGATATGAAATCAATGTAAAATCAATGGTCTAATTAAAGATCTTGCTTCATGCAATTATCATCAAATTTTTCATCTTTTTAGCGTGCAAACTAAAGCATGTTAAGTGATCCGAAATCTTGATCATTTCTATGTATAACTTCACGATAGAAACAATTTTCATAGGTTTTGAAATTGGTTTGAATCATACATGGATGGTAGCAAGATGAGGGGGAGATTGTATCTTGGATTTCTCCAAATTTTTGGAGAAGTCTGTCATGCAGGAGCAGCTATAGCTGCTGTTCTAGCTGCTGCAGCAGTAGTAGGAGCTCCTGCAAGGGGCTTGGCAGTAGCAAGAGGAAGGCTGTAGCTCTAGCTGCTTGGCTGGAAGGAGTAGCAACGGTACTGCAGGAGCAGCAACTGCCTAATGGAAGGAAGAGCAGTTCCTTTGGCTGCTACAGCCTACAGGGCTCCGGTATGAGGCTCCAAATTATGAGAAGGGGTGGGGCTGCATTGGGCAGAAACATGTTGCTACTGAAGAAGGCTGAAGGGCAGCAGTAGTTGAGCAGTTGTTGCATCCAACAACTTTGAAGAAGGGCTGGAGCCTTCTCATGGCTGTAGAAAAATTAGGGGAGAAATCTTTGGCTTCTCGATGGAAAGGATTGGGAGAAGAAAATAGAAAAGGGTGATTTTGGCAGATATAAATAAGAGAATGGGGCTACTAGGGGTGTTGACAAGTGGAAGAGAGGAAAAATCCAAGTGGAAAGAGAGCAAGGACTTTGTGTCTGGTTATTGTTCTGCTATGATGGAATTGAATTTTTTTATATTTTACAATTTTCATCTCCCTCTTTAATTTGGAATACCAAAGTCATCCGCATTCGCACCTCGAGTTTCGGAATTTGATGTACAATAGCTTATTTTTGACTGTCTATGCATGACGTTCAAACGATATTAATTTCAAACTTTTCTGATCAAAGATGGATACAGAAATAGACAAAATACGGTCTTGATTTTTTATCAAAATTTTTGTCATTTAAATGATCAGACGACCGCCGATTGACGAACGGTCGATTTTGTTGATCTTATTTCGTCGAATTGGATTTTCTGATGGTCTTGGTTTGTTTTGTGGTTCGAATTTTGCATCATGGCTTTTTCCAATGGCACACATTACGATGCGATCGACTTTGGTCGATTGCGTCCAAACGATATTCGATCTGCGATCTACAGATCGATATGAGTTTATTTAAGATTAATTAAATATCATCTGATTGTGCAGACTCTTAATCGGGTCAGATTCGGATTATTCGGATCCAGCTGTTACGTTTATTCTTTTATTAAATCATTTTCTTGCATAACTTATAATAGTTTACCTTTATAATTCATTTTCTTGCATAACTTTAATGCACAAATCTTATTACGTTTTCAACCGCTGACACTTGTGGTCCATGACATAGCATGATAGTGTAGCTACAACTGTAGAGGATTTAGCTTTTACCACTGTGGTTTCTTGCAACCATACGTTCCTTGACGGTGATTCCCCTTGGTCTAACACGACCCCTTACGGTCGTCCATGTGACTCTTTACGAGTCTGTGCCTTAATCGTTATTAAGGTTAACAAAATTCTTCTCTTTTGACATTAAAGATCACATTGGAGTGGGATTTATCTTTATCAGAATAATAATAGTTCAATTCAACCTTTTAACCAGTGATCCCGTGAATGTAACCAGTACATCTTTTGCTGCAATAACTAATAATTTTAGGTATACTATGCACGCGTATTTTAGTTGGGTTAGGTAAGAACAATACATGTATTATCCATAGATAGTGAGTTAATTGGGGATTGTATCAAATGTTATTGTTTACCTAAGGTTATAATTAGACTTAATGCGTGCAATACGTAATTTGAATCCGTATATATATATGGTTAGGGGTTACAAATGGTAAGGGTTGTTTTGTCATATCTATATCTATACGTAATATATAAGCTGTGACTTATAAAGGCATTAACGAGTACACCATCTCGATCATGGATAAAAAGACCGGATAATAAATTTGTATCCTATAACTATTCATATACATTTAACAATTATCACACATTTAGTTATTTAACAAAAAAATGTATACACTTCATTTCTTTATGGTCCTATCGGTAGGAGAAGAAAAAGTTATAGTCTAGTGTCTTGGACGATTACCTTTGAAGCTACTCAACCCACCATTTTTTATCAAATCACATATGATCTCATGTTTGAGCCGCCAACAAAAATATAGGATCTTTAACACCCGTTATGTTAAGATTATTAATTTATTATATTACCTAATCCGTTTTCACGAATTTGCTCTCATAAACAATTGCCCCATAATTCTCCATTCAAGTATGGTGTATCAAAAGGAATCTAATAATTAAGAAAGGCAATTATCCCGTGTCCTATGTTATGATATCATACACATAATACTCGTAACTAAAAATTCATGATACAACTCCAACCTAAAGTGCAGTGATATAATGCGGATCCCAAAATCCAACACATATTTTTACGTGTCTTGTTACGAATCAAACAATTACTTATGATTATTATCCTACAAAAATAACATATAAATTTGCATATCGTAATTTGGATTTGATCTCTATTCACACATAATCCTAAGCCGACACATATGTTAAGAGATCTATTTCGGATGTGATCATCATTCTTATGAAATCCTAAACTGATACATACCTTAGGTCCAACGCTTAACTCTTCCTGTCACAATCGTTGCAGCTCCTTCCGGCCATGTATCCGCATTCTCCTCCTCCGATGCAACGCTGCCATTTCCTATGATGAAGACGAATCTCCCGTGAGGCCTTCTCTCTAACTCTCCTCTTCCTCTCTCCCTCTCTCTCTAGGGCTCACACATCATGAAAATGGCGTGGGTTGTGATGCTCATGCTTTTTTATTGTCTAATGGAGCTAATTAAGGCCATTCATTCTCATTTAATAACATTTATTATTATTTTTTAATAAGTTGGTGATGGCTATTGGGGAAGAAATGATGCTTTAGTGGTGTTGTAAATCTAGGTTATTACAGAGAAGCTCATGAAAATGTTATCCATTATGTGAAATCAGTGCTGTGACAAATGGTAAGAGCATGGCTAATAATTGATTTGCCGGCAGAGGCAATGGTATATGAAAATGATGAAGGACCAGTTTTTTAGTAGTTATAACTTATAAGCCCCATGATCCCCTTCGAATGGGAGACAAGATCCTCATGCTTATGATCGGATGCCGTTGACGCCATCTCTAAGTGCTCAAGGTAGGGCAGAATCAAGACGACCATGCTTTTGATAGTACGTGTCCTTGGAATACCCCCGCCAATTTCTATAAATGCAATAAGAGTGAGTGAAGGGGGCGAACATCCTGTTTGGTCATGTATATCTCATGCTGAAGCTGAAGAAGCTTTGTTTCATTCTTCTCCTGCGAATATGTTGTCACAAGTATGTCCCATATCACCTTTGCAGTGGGTTGATGCATGATCTCATTAGTTAACTCTGTCATTAGAGTGGCTGGTGGCCACAATCGGGTCTATGCATTGATAAGATATGTTTTCCTACTACGGTATTCACGGACTTTTCTGATGATCGTAGTATACAAGCGTGTTTGTAATTAAACTATCACTGGAATTCCGAAACTAAGCTGTGATTAGGAGCAGCTTCTCAGCGGAAGTGGTGATCATTTGATGGATTTTTGAGATGTCTCGATATTCAATGTGGTTTACTGGAATTAACTTTTATTTTGATTTTGGTTTGTTGGATGGAGCTCTTTTTTATGCATTTTTTCACAGAATTCTTGTCATGGACAGAAATCTCAGTGCCAATTAGAATGGATCTTAACAAGAATTTATGTGGTTCTTTTCTCTTTAAAAGGACAATTATGAACGCAAATATCATCCTTTTTTTTAAAGTCGAGTTTGTAGGGGTCATGCAAATCTGTCTTATTCATAACTATATACTACATCCCGTGATTAGCAAGCTCCATTTTTGAATTTATTCTTCTAAAGATGTCTTAACTTATGCATTCCCTTAGCTTATATATCTTTAGTTTTTTTGTGCATTGGCGATAATTCATAAGGGGTTCATAACTTGTATATTCCCTTAGCTATATCTATATCTTACCTTTCTGAAAAAAAGGAACTTTGGTTGTTTTGTGGATTGAAGGTCAATTTTACAAATTATACTTTATAAACAGGAAAAGAGCTGAAAGTGACCCTACTGTTGTCGATGCTCCTCTGAAAGCCGAGAAGTTTGCACAAAGGTTTGTCTTAACTTGTAGGAATTTATCCTTTTCTAAATGAATATCTAGGAATTACATTTATATGTTGTCATTTTTTTTGTATGGAAGCCTTAGAATGCAAATGGCCAGATAGCCATCGAATATCAACTTTCAGAAACTTCTAAAATCATTGTATAAATAAATGGACTAAAACACATGGACCTGTCGAATGTGCAATATATTATTATGTATTTACCAATTTAATTACCAATTTAGGGAAAAAATAGCAAGATTGAAAACATGAGAACTTTCAGTTGTCAATGCAATTGGCTTAATGACTATTTGAAATCTAGTGACGTGTAGGTTAGTAAATAATTTTCTCTTGTTTGTTTCTGATTTTGTGCTACATGGAAGATATACTGAGATTCTTGAAGACTTGAAGAAAGACCCTGAAAGTCATGGTGGACCTCCAGATTGCATAGTATCCCTCTTCTGCCACAAATGATAATTCCATGCTTTTCGACATATGATACAAATAATCTGTAAGTGGACAATAAATTTTTATTTTTTAGCTTCTCTGCAGGCTCCGCGAACAAGTCCTCAGGGAGCTAGGTTTTAGGGATATATTCAAGAAGGTGAAGGTAAATTTTGAATTCTTAAGAAAACTAATTTCCAGTTATTTTCATAAAAAGGTCAGAATTTTGTCTTTTCTCTAAATATTTTATGAATATTTGTTTGTTTTGCTCTACAATTTTCAGGATGAGGAAAATGCTAAAGCCATTTCATTGTTTGAGGCTGTCGTACAACTAAATGATGCTATCCAAGATGAAGATGAACGCGTAGAAAATTTGATTCGTGGGATACTGGCTGGAAATATTTTTGATTTGGGGTCTGCAGAGGTACATGGCGCATTGGCTTAAAGTGCTTGCAAAATTTTATGTTGATTAATTCCATCAGAACTTTGAATTCTCTTGAATAATTTGACTTGTATTCTATGTAACTGCTCTTTTACAATTTCTTGGTTCTGCAATAAATTGTAGACAGTTCTCTATATAGATTGTTAATTTTTATGTCTCTTATCACCAATATTATGCTATTCAATTGGACTTATCATGCAATGTGCTTGATTTTATCTCTAAAATTATTAGAGCAAGGCAAGGATTGACAACTTTCTTGACAGAATAATCCATGTCACTAGGATGACTGTTCCATGATGCATGCAACCACATCAAGCGAGCAAGAACATAGACACCATTTTTTTACTGTTGAGATATAAGTTATCTCTATTATTATTTTCTCATTTTCTATTTCCTTTTTCTTCTTTCTGTAATTTGCTCAATAGGTTCCTCTCCTATATAAGAGAACCCTAGGGCCTCTCATAATGCAATTCTATTCCTTTCCCTCCAACATGGTATCAGAGCGACGGTCCTAGACCGGAGTTCCTGTATCCGCCTACCTTAGCCCTACCCGCCTGCCCCGCCCCTCACCTTCCAGCGTATGCCAGGCCACCGCCGCCCCTCCCCGGCGTCACCCAGCCATTCCCGCACCAGCGCATATGAGCTCCCGTCACCTAGGCCCCCAGCGTGCAAGCCCTCCCGCCGCCTAGGCACCTAGAGCCCAGTCTACCCACCGCGCAAACTCTGGGCTGCTGTCCAGGGCCCCAGCATGGCCCCTCGGCTCCAAGGGCCTCCGCCTAGGCCCCCTAGGGTCGCCGTATACGGTCCCAGACCCCTGGGATGAACCTCAGGTGCCGTCCCATCTCTTTTAGGCAGTCACCTTGACTGTCCAGATCGCCGTCAGCCCTTCCTTACGCCTCCGAACATATCTGCGAGTCATTCTGCTGTCTGATTTTGACCGGAAAGCGTGATTTCAGACCCATTATTCACATTTTTCGGGCCTAGCAAGCAACGAGGATTGGTAAGGATGGTTGTATGAGTCTACACGTACAACCATTCCTTCGTATGATCGTGTCAAGCTCTACCTAATAGGAACTACAACATAGGAAGATTCAAATGCACTAAATTGAAAGTAAGCTGAGGAATCCATGAGTACAAGGCTCGTTAGGGCATTAATCCATGATTCCTAGGTTTGGGTCTTTTCCTCTTTTACATACGAGGAATCGATGGAAGTGGATGAAAATGAGATTTGCATGGCTTGTATCCGAAGTTCCATATAAGCTTTCTTAAAGTGTTGGTATCACCATCCATGATCTCCCTTTGCAAATCATCAACAGTCTTGGAACTTCTTTTACATGTTTTTTCAGGGATTGGGATTCTCTATACAAGGACTCTTGTGTACTTATATCCATATTGATTGAATTTGATGTTCTGGTTTCTCAGATTGGGAGTATATGCATCTAAATAGTAAGGGTCTCATGTTAAATTCAAGTCTTATTCATAATATAGTCCATGGAGTTTGTCGGGAAGTCGTCGAGGCTTGGTTTTTGTATTCCAACAAAAGAGATATTATGTTCATTACATAATTGATGAGCCGAAAGCCGATGCGGTCGAGATGGGATAATTAATGCAATGTCATTGTTCTCCACCAATCGATTCGGTCAACGAGAAAAAGATTTTTAAACCACTTTAAAGAAATCGAGCAATGAAATGTAAGCGGTTTTCGCTATTAAATTTACCTGGTATAGTGAACATGGTCGAACACAAGGAGCACGATTTAAAAACTTAGCAGTCAAATTTCGAAATTAATTTTTTAGTGGTTTTTTTATTTTTGATTTTTTTTAATTTTCAAAGGAACAATATGCACAAAGGGATAAAAATACACACACCACACACTTTTTGTATTTTTCAGAATATCTAAAAATGCTCAGAAAATTACAGAAAATTTATTTTTGGGTTTTACACGTTTTAAAATATTTTTGATATTTTTTCAAAATTTTCTGATGTTTTTGTGATTTTATAAAATCAAACCGTGGAAATAAGGGTAAACAATACACAACCAAGAGTATTTTGCACCTTAAAAATACTTTAAGGGCCCAACACTTGGAACTTATTTTTATGCAGAAGTACAATTAAATATCTACAAATAGAGACTGAAATCAGAATTTTTTGATTTTTCTTTTCTATAATTTTTCTAAGATTTTTAGTTTTTTCGCATTTTTTTAGTTTTTATAAATGATTATTGCACGAAAATTGGACTGAAATTAAAGGGAAATAAAATACATCTACAATAGTTTTTTGGAATTTTTAGATAAATTTTCGAATTTTTATGATTTAAGTTCAAGCAGATAAAAGACACTGTTTTTAATTTTTTAAAAATATCAAATAGCAACAAAATGCAATGACAATTTTATACAATGCTAGAGGACATAGCATAAATGTTCACAATTTTTTTGATAATTTATTGAGAAATAAAAACATTTATTTTGATGAAAATAGCAAGAAATTCAAGGTCTGGAGTACAGGGACCTAAATGCAATTATTTAGAGTTTTCGTACCATAAAATAACAAGAAAAAATGTGGGACATCAAATGCTATTTACCCAGTACCTCGTGCAGTTCACGTGATGTTCTGCTCTGGCGGGGATCTCTTTGCAAATATAAAACTTCTAAGAGCTGAAATGCAATTGTTACCAATTTTTTATTCTAAAAATCACCTCCCTTTTAGGGTGCGTTTGGTTAGTGGGTTAAGGCGGGTTAAACTGGTAGAGGGTAACTCATTTTTGGATTTTGGTGTTTGGATAGAGGGTTAAACTGGGGATGGGTTAGAAGTGGGTTTGTTTTGATATGATTGTATTGAAGTTTGAAAAAGTGAGTAGTTATTGTGATGTGATTGTATTGAAATTTGGAAAAGTGAGTAAAAATAGAGTAGTTTATAATTTTTATATGATATAATGGTATAATATATTATTTTTTAATCATGGGGCAGATACCATCGAGTGTTTCACTTATCTTTTAGACTTCAAAAAAAATAATATATTATTTTTTGATAGGATTGATGATGTAAAATTGATTTATTTAATTTTTTTAAAAAGGAATAAAGTGGGGCCCATACACGAGAGAGAGGGAGTGGGCCCCCCTTAACCCCCCTTAACCCACTTAACCCACTCCCCCTCTCTCATGTGTGGGCCCCATTCCCCCTCTCATGCGGGTTACCCTCTACCAGTTTAACCTACGCGACGGATGCACGACCACACTGGAGGCGAGCGCTTGACGATGGGTGGAGGACGTCGGTGGTGCGCCTGCGGGAGGTGCGGCTAGCCGCGGCCACCGCAGCAGCCGCTGGGCTGTTGACGAGGACGGCGGGGCGGCCGGGAGGCACCGCGCGTGGGTTGGAGGGATGCGACAGTCGGCCGACTGACGGGAGGGCGGGCTGTGTGTGGTGGCTAGCCGCCGCACGCTGTTTTTTTTGTTTTTTTTTTCTTTTTATAAACTGTAAACTGGAATAATAAAAATCTTTTTCTAAAAAAACAAGAACTGCTTAAGCAATACTTTTTTTTATATTTTTTATATTTTTTGATTTTCCTGCAAAACAAATGTGAGAGAGAAAAATAATTATATGTTTTTTTTATATTTTTTATTTATTAACAAATTAGGATGTGATCAGGGATCTGACGGAAAATGAGGAAGGGATTCGTGTCTCCAACCACCGTGCGTGGTCGGAGTTGAGAGATCGTGATAGGTAGAAAAGAATGTGGATAGATCGATATGTGAGATGATAAATCGAATCGGATGACAAATGTGTGGTGGATATTTTTTGGGATTTTAGGATCTAAATTTTACTGAAATCGAAGCAAAAGTTCAATCTAAGATTTATCTAAGAAAAATGACAGGAAAGAAAATGGATTTCACCTCGGGATCGGATACGCCATGATGGCCTCGACGGGGGCCGACTCGCTATCACCAGACGGCTCGGAGGCTGGGCTCTCTTTTTCGACAAGATCGCTCTCGGAGATCTTGTTATGAGATTCCTATGGCAATGAGTGCCTCTCAAGGCCTAACAACAATTATCAAGAGTCAAGACCCCCCTCCTCGGAGGATGATGTTTTAAAGTTGGTATATAAGCCTAAAGTGTCAATTTGGGTGGGGTGGGGGGGGGGTTCTCCTTACCTCGATATTAGCTCCCCCCTCGAGTTTTATGCGTATTTTTTTCCACGAATTAATATCATCTTAGTTATTAAAACAATAAATAACATACAAATACACATTTATTTGCAAGAATGAGGTGTATTTAGCACACTAATACACATTATATCGTACATATCGCTGGTTGTTAATGTTAACTACTAACCGTTGAGATATATTATGGACCTGTGATTCTAACATGATCAACATTAGACTTGTTTCATCTTTGTTGTCAAAGAGAGCGAAGTTCACCAATTGAAGAACCACAGTATGCACCCCTTGTCGTACCATACTCTACCGACCCGAAACAAAATATATAAATCATGATGTGTTTTAATACTAGGAGTAGGAAAATAAGTAGTGAAATCAAGCTTACAAGGGTAATATCATCTATATATAGATATCGGTAAAATATCAGAGACATCGATTGATATTTGAGAAATTTTGTACTGAAATCAATCATTTTTTAGCGATATGGCTCGATATGGCGACATATTGCCGATATCTGCGAGATATCAATCGATATCTTGGAAAATGATATATATGTGGATATCGATACATCGATCTCTTTGATACCGATATATCAACGATATATCGTGATATTGCCTACTTTGATTTTATGGAATTGTAATAGAAAGTGCTGGCCTATGAGGGGTATTTGTTGTACATTCCAAGGATTTTAATATTTGTACAACGTGGCTTCATCTTGTGTAAGGATCCAGTCTGGAAAGACGGACTATTTTAACATCAACATCGGCCTGCACCAAGGTTCAACTTTGAGTCCATTTATTTTTACTTTGATTATGGATGAGTTGACTAGTCACATTTAGGATGAAATGTCGTGGTGTATTTGTTCGTCGATGATATCGTGTTGATTGGTGAGACTATAGATGGAGTAAGTATGGATCTTGAGGTTTGGAGATATTCCTTGGAGATTAAAAGATTCCGTATAAGTAGGGCTAAGACTGAATATATGGAGTGTACATTTAATGGAAGTAGTGGTGAAGGAATCTAGGTGAAGATTGGAGATAATAACATCCAGAAGAAAGATTCTTTTAGATATTTGGGATCTATTTTACAACATGATGGAGAAATCGATGGAGATGTTACTCATGTAAGAAATGCATATTTGCTAAAGTGGAGAGGAAACTCTACTGTTCTTTCCTTTGAAAATTAAAAGAAAGTATTACAAGTCAGTTGTAAGACTTGCTATGCTCTATGGATATGAATGTTGGCATGTAAACCGTAAACATGTGCAGAGAATGACAGTAGCAGAAATGAAAATGCTAAGGTGGATGCACGGTCATACACGAAAAGATCATATTCAGAATGATGCGATTAGAGAAAATTGGTGTTTCCATAGTGGTAAAAGTCATCTGACTAGGTTGACTAGTCGAGTCGGGGGGTAGCCGACTCGACTAGGCCTAGTCGACTATTAGTCGGTCAACCCGACTAATCAGACCGACTAGTCGGATAGTCGACAAACAACTCTGCCGACTTCTACATAGATTTTTTATTTTTTTTATTTTTGCTTTTTTAAAAAGTAATTTTATTCTAATATGCCTAATATTGTATTTAAAGCCAATTACTTCTTTTGTTTCATTATGATAGTATAAAAATGTACAAATCTATGTAATTATATAAGAATATATGTATAAAAATGATGTATATATTTAAAATAAAAAAAAAAAATCAAAATCGACTAATGATCGACTAAATCCAATTAGTTGTCCGACTTCCGATTACTCCTTAGTCAGTGACACTGTCGATCGAGTACTGACTACCGATGTCTGCAACCTTGGGTGTTGCTCCAATAGAGGATAAGATAAGAGAAAATCACTTAAGATGGTTTGGTCACTTGCAAAGGGGGTCGGCTGATGTGTCGATTAGAAGTTGGGAGATTTGGGATGTCGAGCCGGCTAAAAGAGGGCGAGGAAGGCTCAATAAGTGTTGGAATGAAACCATTCGAAGGGTTCTTAGTTATTTGGATCTAAGGTTGAGAATGGGCGGAGATAGATCTGAATGGTGGCAACGAATCCATGTAGCCGACCCTGCTTAATGCGGGAAGAGGTTGTTGTTGTTGTCCAAGGGTTTTAATATTTGAGAACAATCCAGTGTCACTCCTATTACTTTCTTGATACCATGTTTTTGTATATGGTTGCTTTTGATTTTTTAGGTTTTGCTATTCATTGACTAAAATCATGATGAACTCACATGTACACATGCACGGGTGCGCACACATACACTCATGCATGCACACTATACACACCCACACAAGGGATTATAGGTTATTTGGATTCAGTCAGATTTTGAAACAATACGCATATGTATAAGAATATATTTATCTGTAGCAGAAATGAGAAGCCTTGGTGTAACCACTAGAGTTCCCTTTGTGTAGCCTACACACATGCATGGGACAATTCAAATGAGGTGGCAACTTTTTTGTTAAAAAACCCATGCTTTACCCATGTATTCAACAGGCTGGGACATTTAAACATTAGTTTTACAGCAATACCATACAATTTATGAATACATTTGGTACAAATATGTGCCTTTTTTTACGATGTCATTTTTTACAAGGTGTCGTTGATATGTTTGTACAACTTTCACGAGATCCATACTGTCTTTAAAAAAAATAAAAAAGGGTGTCACCTTGTTTGGACATATGGGGGCTGCAGATATTTTTAGTAGTGGAAATTTTCTCAATTGCTCGATCTCCTTTCTTTTGAACTTTAATCTAATACTGTTTGTTCGTGTGAAACAGCTTGCAGAGGTTTTTGCAAAAGATGGAATGTCTTTCTTGGCAACCTGCCAAAACCTCGTTCCTCGACCTTGGGTAATAGATGACTTGGATGCATTCAAACTAAAATGGAGTAAGAAGCCTTGGAAGAAGGCATGATTTCCAAAATTTTCCTTTTATGTCTCATTGTACCCTTCACAAATCCTTTTGCATTGTGAATATGTGGATCTACTACGAACTCAGACATTGTTGGTTGAAGTTTTAAAGGTTAAGAGTAGAAGGTGGATGCAGTTAAGATGGGTTTAGTCACATTCAAAAATCGAGTCAAACAGTATTGGATTGAGAAATTTCAAATGTAATTCAATTGCTCATAAGGTGCAGTCTGATTTAATCCAAAGCATGTTATTTTCTTGTAGGCATACAGGTTATGTTCTTGCATATTTGTTGTTTTCTAGAACTTGATACCACCATGGATTTTCCACGTTTCTTGGAAGTACATGTGTGTGTTTTACTGTTTTCATTTAATCATTTTCTGGTCTCAATCTAACTACGAAATGTTGATGCTTTTTTTTCTCTCTCTCTCTCTTGCAACTGAGAATGTTAGCAATTCGAGTCCTAATGCTCATCTGACCGTGTTTATTCGTCGGTAGGCTATAATTTTTGTTGACAATTCCGGTGCTGATGTTGTCCTGGGAATTCTGCCATTTGCTAGAGAACTGCTTAAACATGGTACAACGGTATGGAACTTACAGTTTCTTCTCATTATGCTTATTTGTAGGAACCATATTGTTGAACTGTTTGTTTTGTATAGATCACACCTTGTAATTTGCTAATAGCCTTTCCCTGTTTCCTTGGTTGTAATTCTTAGTTTGCCTCTTCATGGCCTATATATATATATTCTGTAAAGTAGAATTGGTAAATAACACGGATGGTTTAGAACCCAAAGCTCTAATACTGCACTATATATTGAACTTTTGTTAATTGAAATTCGTGCAATGCAAGATCCTTGAATGGTCACATGTCTCTGCTGGATTGTCACCTTGAGTGGCCACGTCTGAGTCCATTATATTGAGGGCAGTCCTGATGATTGCCAATGTAAATGGTGGTTTTAGTTCTTAAGTTATGATTTATGTCAAGGAAAGTCCATGGCTGTAGTGCATTATGATAAATGCAATGTGTTTGGAATGTTATGGCAGATTTATCTTCTTTACAGGGAAACTTATTTGTTTGATGTTTATGTAATCCTATGGGCATGTTAATTTTTATGTAACGTGGATTTATGTTTTCATTTTGTGTCGAACAGCGTGCTTTCTTTTAAAGCTATTGAACATGTTTTACTTTTCCTTGTTGGATGGTTTTTCTTATAAGTTGGAAGGGGCTTTTATAACACATTTTGATGCGAATCTAGGTTGTCTTGGCAGCTAATGATTTGCCTTCTATCAATGACATCACGTATCTAGAATTGGTCGAGATTGTCACAAAGGTGAACAAAATTTTAAATGTATAATGTTCAGCCATGTTTTGAGTCTTCTTTCCTCTTGAGACCCCCTTTTTCCTGATTCAGTTGAAAGATGAGAATGGGCATCTTTTGGGTATTGATGCTAGTGGCCTTTTGGTTGCTAACTCGGGTAATGATCTGCCGGTGAGTAAGAACACTAATTTAATGTTCCCCTTCTTAATTATCTTTAGTGTTTCCCATTATGATAATTTATTCATCTCTCTATGAGAAGTCATAATAAATGTACAAACTTTTATTTGAACTTCTGAATTCGAGATTTGCAAATTCTATGCAGGTTATCGATCTGACAAGCATTTCACCCGAACTTTCTTTCATAGCTGCTGATGCGGACCTCATCATGTTGGAGGGAATGGTAACATCTCCTGAACTCAAAACACTCTCTAACATGATTCATAGCAAGAAGAAAATCAACATGGCGTGATTATATTTCAGGGCCGTGGAATAGAAACAAATCTTTACGCTCAACTGAAGTGTGATTCTTTAAAGATCGGGATGGTACCAAGTTCATGCGTTATCCCTTTTTTTTTATCATAAAAGAGTAGTAACAAGAGTTTCTATAAGATCTACACTAGATGCTTTAAAACCTGTACAAGGAGCATCCTAATTCTTCTTTTTCCTGATAAAACAGGTCAAGCACCCAGAGGTTGCAAAGTTTCTTGGAGGAAGACTGTATGATTGTGTGGTCAAATACAATGAAGTTGCAAATCGCTGAAGCTGCATCATGGGTTCAAATTTTTCCCAACTATTTTTTTAACATAATTCAAGATTCCAAAGCCAATTTTTATCCTGTAAACATTTCCAGAGACAGGTTGTTCTTATTTGCAAAACATCTGGCCAGTTTTTTACCAGAGCAAACGAAGAAAAGGTACACCATACGCATATAATGTTGTTATGCTTAGATGTTTGATTCAACATTTCATGCTAAAGGTGTACAAACTTATGTAACTTTAAACTTGACAAAGGTAAAAGACAACTTTTCGTGTTATTTTCAAAGGTAAAAAAAGTGCAGATGTGAATTAATTTAGTGCATATTAGACTTTGCTTCAACCTGTATTTGCTAGTAAAATCAGATTCCTTAGAGCCACACAGTATAATTCCACAGACAAATATATAGTGGATCTTAATGTTCAAATGGAAAATCACAAAAGCATAAATCAGTAGTCAATTTACTTCTTATTTCCTTTCAAGAAAGACAAGATGGAAGTCAATTTGTCTTGGTCGGGTACGAGGCCAGCTTGTTTATTCCGCATAGCCCCGCTGGTTTTCCCGTGTTCCTCTTCATCCTTATGTATCCTTTCTCACCCCATCTCGCTCCCCAGGAGTTCTTGACAATGATGTAGTCTTGTCCTTTGGATGATCCGTAGCCAACAGCTGCTACTCCATGGTCAAGGTCTGTTCCACACGGTCCGTCGAAGACTCCCTGCACATAGAACTCTTTCGTTAAAATTTTAGCACGTCTTACCATACTTTTCTTCTCTCTCTATGTCCATGTTGTGACTTCTTAAGTCCTACCCCTTTGTAAAACTGGAAGTTTCTGCCGGATGCCTGGATGGCAACGCTGATAGGTTGTTTCGAGAGTGCTTTAAGTAAAGCCGTCTCGTCGTTCTTTGGCACATCCTCATAGCTATCAATCGTCACTGCTTCTAAATCCTGGATACAAAGAAAACAGTAAGAAAAATGGTCCGGATTTTTACGGATGTTGATGGTGTATCACCTTCTTGTCCTCGCAGGTCCCTTCCTCCATGAGGTAGGGGTAGTCATCTTCAGCGTAAAGGCCGCCATGAGCGGCTATGAATGTGAAAGCATAATCCATCAGACCTCCACTGCATCCGCTATTGTACTCAGTATCGCAGTCTATCAGTTGTTGCTCCGACAGCGAGGTCAGGTTTCCTGTCACAATCTGGTTGATTCCTTCTACTGCTGCTACTGTCGAGAACGCCCAGCAACTACCTTTGTGCATAACACGATTTCTAGATTACTAGCAACGATTATAGTGGCTACAGATTAGTTATGTCTAGCAATCACGCTATGTACCGCAAGATCCTTGGTTCTTCACGTCTGTTACAGCGCCTTTCGTTCTCCAATCCACAGACTCAGGCAAATCTGTGTCGTCTTCGAGCGTGACAGACTTGTTCTCGTTATAAGATCGCCGCCGCCTTTGCTCCCTTGCAAAGTCCGGTTTCACCCCGAAATACTTGGACTTGAACTCCTCGTGGCTCATGTCTGCAAACTCGTTGAGACCGACCCAATAGCTCTCCGTCCTCGAGTTCGTTTCGTGGATGTGCTTCAAGTTGTCCTCGAAGATCTGGAACCTCCGCCATTTCTCCTCCAAGTTCTCATAGCTCTTGCTGTGCGTGCCGATCCACGACTCAAACAGATCGAGGAGTCGGTCACGTGACGTGAGGTCCTCGGGCGAGTAGCCCACGATGGAGAAGTCGTGGAGTAGGGACGAGCATTGTAGGAGAAGCATGGAGAGGATGGGGAGGAAGAGCATCACGGCGGAGGAGCTCACGGCCATGTTGATGTGCTTGTGAGATGAGTGAGGCCGTGCTGGATTTATATAGTGTGGGACATCTCTGTTGCTTGAAAGCAAAGCCTCGGGGGATAATATTTAGAGAACAAGAAGACCAATACTTGAAGGATTGGTGAAAGAGAGGCGTCTGGTTCAAGCAAACACTGGAGGCAACTTCTTTTAGTTTTGCAGCATATGATATGACTTCATTACCAAACATGGTGTTCTTTGGCATGGGCTATTTGATGTTGCATTGTGAGCGAAGTGTGCGGTTGTTCTCTATGCTTATGATGGTGCGAATAAATTGGTTGTGGTGGGGGGTTTATCACACTTTTCTATGCCCTTTTATGTCCTGAAATAACAACTTTGTCAAAAGCTGGTATGGATCGGATAACTTTGAGAAGGTGGCCTCAAGTAGTCACAGAGTATGTGACTTGGTTTGTATCGTGGGAATTACTTGATAACTTGAGCTTAAACATTTTAGATAGTTATATATAGGGGCGGATCCAATATATTATCGGAGGACAATGACCCCTCTTTAATTCCTATAGGTCATTTGTATAATGTATTAAAGTTTTGATTCAGTCACTCATTAAATGTGAAACAAGTTGTCTGTGTAAAAATATAGTAACAAACCCATTTAATGTTATGGTGATTAATTGATCTATTGTTATATTTTGTGGAACAGTGTTCGAATCCCCTTACAAACAATTTATTTTTTTAAAAAAATAGTTTAAAGCTCATTTATTCTCCTATTATTTATATACCTCCTTATAAACAAAATAAACTTTATTGTTTCCTTTTAACCATGGATTTTTTTGTTTAAAATTTTCACTGGTTAATTTAGAGTATTCGGAAAAGTTTATTATAATTAGATTTAATAAAATTTAAAAATAACCATTGAAAATAATGATTTATTTGAAAATCTAATCATACTAAAAAAATTTAATTTGTAAGTTTATAAAAATTGAATTTTTTTTGAAAATATTAATTTTTTTTAAAAAATATCACTTTATATAATAAACTATTTTTTTCATTTTTGAACTGATAGCTGTATACTTGACCTCTCCTTGATACAATTCCTGGTTCCACCCTTGGTTGTATATGAGTCCAGTTGCATCTCAGCTTAACAAAAACATCACGAGTTTCAACTTGGAATGTAACAAATTGAACTCGCTTAAATGGTCCAGTGCTTAAATGATGTATTTTCCACTATCCGTATACGTATTTATAGCTATACCTCGTTTCTTACTTATAGCTATATTAAAAGGCTATAATCATGTATTAGTTTACGTTACGACGTCGTAAATATTCCATTCCTTGTTTCTTGTCATATTAAATACGTTGTTCATGGATACAATATTCGATATTTGAGTATTATGCTGTGTATTAATCTTTTAGAAGAAAAACCCCATTCATTCTTATTTGATTGTTCGACTTATGTAATTGATGTAAAGTTGAACAATAGCATCTCGACCCTTGAAATCCAATCCATCGATCACGATTCACCATTCAGAAATGCGACCTTTCGAGTAATATATAGGTATTTGTACACTTGTGTCCTGAGTATTTCCAATAACATGTACAGCCCTAGCTTTTTTAATAATTACATTTGTATCTTTATGTTCTTACAAATTTCCACGAATATCCTTCTTTTCTACACCTAAAAAAAAATACAAATGTAAAATCCTTATATTTAGAACCAGACGCATAGTCTTATTGCTGTATGTCTTTGTAAAATGGTCCTATTCATCTCGTACAAAATCTGTTTTCTTACAAGTATTAAATATTTAATATGATTTTGCTATTACTTTTACAAATCTTGCATGAGATCAGTGGTTGCGTTGGAGATCCGTATGAAAAAGTATCATGTCGCGTGTGGGTAAAACTTTTCACATAATGTGGGCTTTTTGCGAAAGGCATCACGAAAAAAATATTAGGGATTTTTACAGCACAGCTCTTGAAAACTGTCAATTACATGACAGCCTCTACGATTTGTGTAATTATACTATGAACCGTGTAATTTTACTAACTCTTACGCAATGATCCTAAGATAGGTGACCATTCATGAATAGTAAATGGTTTAGGTTAGATTTGAGTAAGCTTTGTTTTGAGGATTCGTAAGATAGGTAATCTTTCTAGAAAAGTAGTGATTTAGAAGATTGGTATAATAAATGCGACGTGTTATTGTTTGTGTGTTAAAAGTAAGATCATGGAAATCGGCTACCAAATGCTTTGGCTTCCATGAAATACATATATTTGTTAACTCTAACATAATCTATTAGGAAAATTCCTATTTTACCTTTAAGCTTATCAAATTTTAAATAACATGTCAACCATCTTCTCCCTCAGACTTTCAACCCCATATTGCTCTCCATGTGCCTCCTCATCCAACATTTTCTCAACATCCTCGCCTTATTAATAACAAAAACGCAATCAAAGGGGCTCACCTCGGGATCGGATACGCCACGATGGCCTTGACGAGGGCCGACTCGCTATCACCAGACGGCTCGGAGGCTGGGCTTCCTTTTTCGACAAAATCGCTCTCGGAGATCGGGCTCCTCTCCACCAAAGATTGATCAAAGAATAATGAAGGACGAGGAAACCAATAAAAAGAGAAGAACAATAAAAAAGGAAGGTATATATAAAAGAGGAAGGTGTTTAGTGGTGGAATAAATAAATAAATTAAAATGAAATTTAGGATTAAATAAAATTAATTAATTTATTTACAAAAATTAATTAGCCATCTTAATGGTGGCTATTTAAGGTATAGAATCATGCCTTTATATACAAGGTATGTTTTCAAATTAAATAATGAATACATTAAATAATTAAGTAGTTAAATTCAAATTTCATAATTAAATTAATTAATTAATTAATGTTAGATATTTACTTTTTTTGGTGATTTATATTTTGGAAATTAGTTGTATACAAATATTATGTACATATAGTAAAATATACATATGTACAAATAAGGAAATATTTTTTTGATTTTATTTTTTTATTTTTATTTTTATTTTTAATGATGAAGATAATATTTACAATTATGTGCATTATGTATAAAAAAATAAATTTGAATAAATATATACAATAAGTAAGTGCAAAAGTGCACAAACTACCCTAGAAAATCGACTTTTCAACCGTAACTCCAAAAATTATGTAACCACAACCATTTGAAAGATAATTTAATTTAGAGTATAATGGAGGTGAGTTTGATTCAATTTGAGTTCGTCTGGAGCCAGAATTGGTCTTTCAATTATCATTTTGCGGCTTTTTCTGAGTGTGATTATTTGTAATTTGTACATTATTTTATTTTGCAATTATTTTTAACACATTTTTATTTATAACTTTTTATTTAGAAAAATATTTAATTTGAGGTAAATTTATGTACAAATAAAAAAATGTAAATTTATACAAATATACAAGGAAATATTTAACGACCCTATCTCCCCCTACTTTATTCCCGGTCGAACAGGTCAAGTCATGACCTTCTCTCGGGGTTTGGGTCAGTCTGCATTTATTTCATAAACACATCCTTTATTTTTCTTTTCTTTTTCTTTTCTTCTTTATTCTTTTATTTTGAATATAAAAAGTGTTAAAAATACATATTTAACAAATGCATGCAAAATGGTAATTTCATGGAATTAGTGGGGTATTTACATGTGTTTGACTAAGGAAGTGAAGATAAAATAAAAGAATAAAGGCGATGAATCATGGATTCATCAATAATGCACAGTAATAGGGTTTTGAACTTTTAATGGGTATATCCCTGTAGTTGTAGAGTTTGAGTTTTCTTTGAGATTGCAACCTTTTTTTATGAATGAAATTTGGATGACCACTGAACTTGAGTAGTCATCTTTTCGCTGTAAGAAAATGCTATCACTTGCCTTGAGGACCAGCTAGAGGTTACTTGGACACACTTTGGGGCTTCCAAGTCACTTTGTACTACCTCAAGTCCTCCTTGACTGGTCAAGGTTGTTGGATTGAACTAGTAGCTAAATGGCTAGGTCTTGATAATGGTTGTTAGGCCTTGAGAGGCACTCATTGCCATAGGAACCTCATAACAAGATTGCATGGCTTGGATATATAATAAACATACCTTTAAAGTTTAAAAGTAAGTTGATGTTATTATGAAGGACCGTCTAGATGTTTTAAAGTTGGTATATAAGCCTAAAGTGTCAATTTGGGTGGGGTGGAGGGGGTTCTCCTTACCTCGATATTAGCTCCCCCCCTCGAGTTTTATGCATATTTTTTTCCATGAATTAAGATCATCTTAGTTATTAAAATAATAAATAACATACAAATACACATTTATTTGCAAGAATAAGGTGTATTTAGCACACTAATACACATTATATCGTACATATCGCTGGTTGTTAGTGTTAACTACTAACTGTTGAGATATATTCTGGACCCGTGATTCTAACATGATCAACATTAGACTTGTTTCATCTTTGTTGTCAAAGAGAGCGAATTTCACCAATTGAAGAACCACCGTATGCACCCCCTGTCGTACCATACCCTACCGACCTGAAACAAAATATATAAATCATGCTGTGTTTTAATACTAGGAGTAGCAAAATAAGTAGTGAAATCAAGCTTACAAGGGTAATATTCATCTATATATAGATATCGGTAAAATATCAGAGACATCGATTGATATTCGAGAAATTTTGTACTGAAATCAATCATTTTTTAGCGATATGGATCGATATGGCGATATATTGCCGATATCTGCGAGATATCAATCGATATCCTGGAAAATAATATATATTTGGATATCGATACATCGATCTCTTTGATACCGATATATCAACGATATATCGTGATATTGCCTACTTTGATTTTATGGAATTGTAATAGAAAGTGCTGGCCTATGAGGGGTATTTGTTGTACATTCCAAGGATTTTAATATTTGTACAACGTGGCTTCATCTTGTGTAAGGATCCAGTCTGGAAAGACGGACTATTTTAACATCAACATCGGCCTGCACCAAGGTTCAACTTTGAGTCCATTTATTTTTACTTTGATTATGGATGAGTTGAGTAGTCACATTTAGGATGAAATGTCGTGGTGTATGTTGTTCGTCGATGATATCGTGTTGATTGATGAGACTATAGATGGAGTAAGTATGGATCCTGAGGTTTGGAGATATTCATTGGAGATTAAAAGATTTCGTATAAGTAGGGCTAAGACTGAATATATGGAGTGTATATTTAATGGAAGTAGTGCTGAAGGAATCTAGGTGAAGATTGGAGATAATAACATTCAGAAGAAAGATTCTTTTATATATTTGGGATCTATTTTACAACTTGATGGAGAAATCGATGGAGATGTTACTCATGTAACAAATGCATGTTTGCTAAAGTGGAGAGGAAACTCTACTGTTCTTTCCTTTGAAAATTAAAAGAAAGTATTACAAGTCAGTTGTAAGACTTGCTATGCTCTATGGATCTGAATGTTGGCATGTGAACCGTAAACATGTGCAGAGAATGACAGTAGCAGAAATGAAAATGCTAAGGTGGATGCGCGGTCATACACGAAAAGATCAGATTCAGAATGATGCGATTAGAGAAAGTTGGTGTTTCCATAGTGGTAAAAGTCATCTGACTAGGTTGACTAGTCGAGTCAGGGGGTAGCCGACTCGACTAGGCCCAGTCGACTATTAGTCGGTCAACCCGACTAATCGAACCGACTAGTTAGATAGTCGACAAACAACTCTGCCGACTTCTATATAGATTTTTTATTTTTTTATTTTTGCTTTTTTAAAAAGTAATTTTATTCTAATATGCCTAATATTGTATTTAAAGCCAATTACTTCTTTTGTTTCATTATGATAGTATAAAAATGTACACATCTATGTAAATATATAAGAATATATGTATAAAAATGATGTATATATTTAAAATAATAAAAAAAATCAAAATCGACTAATGACCGACTAAATCCAATTAGTTGTCCGACTTCCGATTACTCCTTAGTCAGTGACACTGTCGATCGAGTACTGACTACCGATTTCTGCAACCTTGGGTGTTGCTCCAATAGAGGATAAGATAAGAGAAAACCGCTTAAGATGGTTTGGTCACTTGCAAAGGAGGTCGGCTGATGCGTCGATTAGAAGTTGGGAGATTTGGGATGTCGAGCAGGCTAAAAGAGGGCGAGGAAGGCTCAATAAGTGTTGGAATGAAACCATTCGAAGGGATCTTAGTTATTTGGATCTAAGGTTGAGAATGGGCGGAGATAGATCTGAATGGTGGCAACGAATCCATGTAGCCGACCCTGCTTAGTGTGGGAAGAGGTTGTTGTTGTTGTCCAAGGGTTTTAATATTTGAGAAAAATCCAGTGTCACTCCTATTACTTTCTTGATACCATGTTTTTGTATATGGTTGCTTTTGATTTTTAGGTTTTGCTATTCATTGACTAAAATCACGATGAACTCACATGTACACATGCACGGGTGCGCACACATAAACTCATGCATGCACACTATACACACCCACACAAGGGATTATAGGTTATTTGGATTGAGTCAGATTTTGAAACAATACACATATGTATAAGAATATATTTATCTGTATCAGAAATGAGAAGCCTTGGTGTAACCACTAGAGTTCCCTTTGTGTAGCCTACACACATGCATGGGACAATTCAAATGAGGTGGTAACTTTTTTGTTAAAAAACCTGTTAGAGTATTTGGTTATGCGCCCATGAGTTGTAGATGGGTAAATGGATACCTCCAGGATCCATTTACCCCATCCAGTTGTTTAGTCCCACATTGTCTAGTGGTGGGGCTTGGAAGCTCTGGAGAGGCTATATAAGGAGCCATAGACCTCCTGTATCCATTGAGAAAAGCAAATAGAAGCATATGCCCCGTTGAGGGCTTCTCCCGTGGTTTCATCCCGCTCCTCACGGAGTAGGGTTCCACGTAAAATCATGGTGTTTTCATTTTCTATCTTTCTTGTTCTTATGCTCTGTTTATCATTCCGCTTTCGCTTCCGATTTCATAACATGGTATCAGAGCGGGTCGATTCTCATGGATTTTTATGTATTTTATTTTTTCGAGATTCTTTTTTCGAGTTCATATTCTTGAAGATTTGTTGAGGACGATTGAGTTTGGAGTTGTTCAAGTGTTCTCCAAAATTCTAGGGCGGCGTTATTCCTTCGACGCAACTCCTGTTGATGAAACCCTAGATTCCTGGCTTGTAGTATAGCCGCATCTTCCAAGCACGCCCCAGGCAAGAAACCCTCCAGATCCCTGCGCCTTCCTAATCCATGCGGAGGTTTGATCTGGCGGCACTTCTTCTCATAACGCAACTCATATGGCGGCGTGCAATTCCCAGATCATGCGCCACCCCTCCAAGACTCGATGTTCCTGTTCACGGGGCAACCAAGCCCCCCAGGCTCTCCATGCGCGCATGATGCGCGTATTCCAGGTCGTCTCCAAGCTTCATTCATCCGATCGCACCTTCCATGAGGTGCCCTAGTGGCCTTGCGTCACGGGGAAGAAGTCAACATCCACGGCAATGCCCTCTGCCGCCAACACAGGCACCCCATGCGGCGACGCTCCATCGCCAACACAGGCGCACAATCTCGTGATAGGGCCCCCAGAACCCCTTGCACCCAGGTGGTGGCTCCTGCCCTTCAAAACGGCTCGGCTTCATCTCGAGCACAACGGGCGGCGCGGCGACACCTCCTTTCGAGCGCTGAAGCAGGAGACGCTCTCCTCTCCAAGCACATTCCACGGCGAAACCCATATGGTGGCGCGCATTCTCCCTCAGCGATGCTTCTCTCCAACTCGCGCAAAGGCGGCGCGATGCCTTCCATCCAACTCGCACAAGGCGGCGCAAGGCGGTGCCTTCAGACAGAGCTGCTCCATGCTCCGAGCAGCGCGCGCCCCCAGGCAGCCCGCAGATCGCGATGTCATTCTCCCCAGACGGCAATCGAAATCCCCCTTCAGGCGGCTCCAGGGACTCCATGACAACCCCTGTGGCGGACCCCTCCACCAGATCTCCTGCGACGGCGGCTGCGTATGAAGGGTTCCCAATCGTGGGAACCCTAAAGGGAAGGGGGCTACAATATTTAAGGCCCAAATGGACCGTATGTTAAAAAAAGGGGGGGGGGGGAGAAAATGAGTGGAGGAGAGAGCAACCCAAGTAAGGCCACGACACGAGAAAAAAAAGGGCCTGATATATTTTAGGCCCAAGTGGGTTGATCTAAAAAAAAGGATTGTTTCAAAAAAAAAGAAGAGAAGAAAAAAAAGCGCGTACATTTGAAAAGCCGTACGTATAAAAAAAGGCGCTGTAAAAAAATGTGTTGACACGACTTTAAAAAAAAATGATTACGGCTTATAAAAAGAAAAGAAAAGCCGCAAGAAGTTTGTTTGAGAAAGTTCACGTGTAACCCCAATTTCATTGTCTTCTCCCAACTTGGTCAACAGTTGTCATTTTGACCAGTATGAGAGAAAGGGGGAGTGTTGTGTAGAGTCACAGGTCTGTTCCATGATCCAGATACAAATGTCAGATTTCAGGCCAACCAGTTGATCAAACTCTACAGTTTTTCCAGATGAAGATTTTCCATGCACAATTCCAGACTCGAAGTTTAGATCCCGAGTCCCAGTTTGATGCGCAGATTCAGACTCGACAGATCGGTCCGAGTCCAAGTTCGAGGCACTCCATGTTGAGACCCATTTTTCAATTTCTCCAGAGAGAGACTCATTTTCAGACACGCACAAGGATGCGGTCTTATTTCAGATGAGCACGTGTTTGCCATCTTTTGCAGAGGTCCCCATCATTATTCTTGTTTTGTCGGTCGGAGTTTTCATGTGAGCCATAGGGACTCCAGAGTAGAGGACCATTCCCTATGCCATGTTGGCAAGGGTTTTCATGTGGCATAGGTACACCAGAGTAGTGCACCATTCTCTGGGCCAGATGGGAGAGACCCAGTTCTCCGACGAGGAGACTTTCTTTCAGACTCCATTCTCCAGCGACTGTGGACTCCGACGAGGATTGCACAACCACGCCCCTTTTCAGTTCGGACCTTTTCAGAGATGGAGCAGTTGTCCACATATTGTGGCGGGCCAGAGTACTCCGACGAGGAGACTCATTCCAGTTGCAGTGACTCTGACAGGCGCAGTTCAGAGCACATGCTCTCCGATGAGGAGATTCAGAAGACTCACACTCCAGCCCGTTTGTCCTCCTCACCTGCACGGCATGAGAAGCAACGTCCTCGACCGCAGCAATGTGCACGTTGGGTTGATATTGTCCATAGTGTCCTGTAGCGTTGAGTTGAGTTTCTTTCTGTTTGTCTAAGATGAGCATTGCATGCTCCAGCTTGAGGAGGAGTGTTAGAGTATTTGGTTATGTGCCCATGAGTTGTAGATGGGTAAATGGATACCTCCAGGATCCATTTACCCCATCCAGTTGTTTAGTCTCGCATTGTCTAGTGGTGGGACTTGGAGGCTCTGGAGAGGCTATATAAGGAGCCCCAGACCTCCTGTATCCATTGAGAAAAGCAAATAGAAGCATATGCCCCGTTGAGGGCTTCTCCCGTGGTTTCATCCCGCTCACGGAGTAGGGTTCCACGTAAAATCATGGTGTTTCCATTTTCTATCTTTCTTGTTCTTATGCTCTGTTTATCATTCCGCTTTCGCTTCCGATTTCATAACAAAACCCATGCTTTACCCATGTATTCAACAGGTTGGGACATTTAAACATTAGTTTTACAGCAATACCATACAATTTATGAATACATTTGGTACAAATATGTGCCTTTTTTTACGATGTCATTTTTTACAAGGTGTCGTTGATATGTTTATACAACTTTCACGAGATCCATACTGTCTTTGAAAAAAAATAAAAAAGGGTGTCACCTTGTTTGGACATATGGGGGCTGCAGATATTTTTAGTAGTGGAAATTTTCTCAATTGCTCGATCTCCTTTCTTTTGAACTTTAATCTAATACTGCTTGTTCGTGTGAAACAGCCTGCAGAGGTTTTTGCAAAAGATGGAATGTCTTTCTTGGCAACCTCCCAAAACCTCGTTCCTCGACCATGGATAATAGATGACTTGGATGCATTCAAACTGAAATGGAGTAAGAAGCCTTGGAAGAAGGCATGATTTCCAAAATTTTCCTTTTATGTCTCATTGTGCCCTTCACAAATCCTTTGCATTGTGAATATGTGGATCTACTATGAACTCAGACATTGTTGGTTGAAGTTTGAAAGGTTAAGAGTAGAAGGTGGATGCAGTTAAGATGGGTTTAGTCACATTCAAAAATCGAGTCAAACCTTATTGGATTGAGAAATTTCAAATGTAATTCAATTGCTCATAAGGTGCAGTCTGATTTAATCCAAAGCACGTTATTTTCTTGTAGGCATACAGGTTATGTTCTTGCATATTTGTTGTTTTCTAGAACTTGATACCACCATGGATTTTCCATGTTTCTTGGAAGTACATGTGTGTGTTTTACCGTTTTCATTTAATCATTTTCTGGTCTCAATCTAACTACGAAATGTTGATGCTTTTTTCTCTCTCTCTCTTGCAACTGAGAATGTTAGCAATTCGAGTCCTAATGCTCATCTGGCCGTGTTTGTTCGTCTGTAGGCTATAATTTTTGTTGATAATTCCGGTGCTGATGTTGTCCTCGGAATTCTGCCATTTGCCAGAGAACTGCTTAAACATGGTACAACGGTATGGAACTTACAGTTTCTTCTCATTATGCTTATTTGTAGGAACCATGTTGTTGAACTGTTTGTTCTGTATGGATCACACCTTGTAATTTGCTAATAGCCTTTCCCTGTTTCCTTGGTTGTATTTTTTAGTTTGCCTCTTCATGGCCTATGTATTTATGTTTTGTAAAGTAGAATTGGTAAATAACACGGATGGTTTAGAACCCAAAGCTCTAATACTGCACTATTTATTGAACTTTTATTGAAATTCGTGCAATGCGAGATCCTTGAATGATCACATGTCTGCTGGATTTTCACCTTGAATGGCCACGTCTGAGTCCATTATATTGACGGCAGTCCTGATGATTGCCAATGTAAATGGTGGTTTTAGTCCTTAAGTTATGATTTATGTCAAGGAAAGTCCATGGCTGTAGTGCATTATGATAAATACAATGTGTTAGGTATGTTATGGCAGATTTATCTTCTTTACAGGGAAACTTATTTGTTCGAGGTTTATATAATACAACGGGCATGTTAATTTTTATGTTACGTGGATTATGTTTTCATTTTGTGTCGAACAGCGTGTTTTCTTTTAAAGCTATTGAACATGTTTTACTTTTCCTTGTTGGATGGTTTTCTTATAAGATGGAAGGGGCTTTTTATAATGCATTTTGATGCGAATCTAGGTTGTCTTGGCAGCTAATGATTTGCCTTCTATCAATGACATCACGTATCTAGAATTGGTCGAGATTGTCACAAAGGTGAACAAAATTTTAAATGTATAATGTTCAGCCATGTTTTGAGTCTTCTTTACACTTGAGACCTACTTTTTCCTGATTCAGTTGAAAGATGAGAATGGGCATCTTTTGGGTATTGATGCTAGTGGCCTTTTGGTTGCTAACTCGGGTAATGATCTGCCGGTGAGTAAGAACACTAATTTAATGTTCCCCTTTCTTAATTATCTTTAGTGTTTCCCATTATGATAATTTATTCATCTCTCTATGAGAAGTCATAATAAATGTACAAACTTTTATTTGAACTTCTGAATTCGAGATTTGCAAATTCTATGCAGGTTATCGATCTGACAAGCGTTTCACCCGAACTTTCTTTCATAGCTGCTGATGCGAACCTCATCGTGTTGGAGGGAATGGTAACATCTCCTGCACTCATAACACTCTCTAACATGATTTATGGCAAGACGAAATCAATATGACACGATTATTTTTCAGGGCCGTGGAATAGAAACAAATCTTTACGCTCAACTGAAGTGTGATTCTTTAAAGATCGGGATGGTACCAATTTCATGCGTTATCCCTTTTTTTAACATAACAGAATAGTAACAAGAGTTTCTATAAGATCTACACTAGATGCTTTAAAACCTGTACAAGGAGCATCCCAATTCTTCTTTTTCCTGATAAAACAGGTCAAGCACCCAGAGGTTGCAAAGTTTCTTGGAGGAAGACTGTATGATTGTGTGGTCAAATACAATGAAGTTGCAAATCGCTGAAGCTGCATCATGGGTTCAAAATTTTCCCAACTATTTTTTTAACATACTTCAAGATTCCAAAGCCAATTTTTATGCTGTAAACATTTCCAGAGACAGGTTGTTCTTATTTGCAAAACATCTGGCCAGTTTTTTTACCAGAGCAAGCGAAGAAAAGGTACAACATACACATATAATGTTGTTATGCTTAGATGTTTGATTCAACATTTCATGCTAAAGGTGTACAAACTTATGTAACTTTAAACTTGACAAAGGTAAAAGACAACTTTTCGTGTTATTTTCAAAGATAAAAAAAGTGCAGATGTGAATTAATTTAGTGTATATTAGACTTTGCTTCAACCTGTATTTGCTAGTAAAATCAGATTCCTTAGAGCCACACAGTATAATTCCACAGACAAAATATATAGTGGATCTTAATGTTCAAATGGAAAATCACAAAAGCATAAATCAGTAGTCAATTTACTTCTTATTTCCTTTCAAGAAAGACAAGATGGAAGTCAATTTGTCTTTGTCGGGTACGAGGCCAGCTTGTTTATTCCGCAGAGCCCCGCTGGTTTTCCTGTGTTCCTCTTCATCCTTATGTATCCTTTCTCACCCCATCTCGCTCCCCAGGAGTTCTTGACAATGATGTAGTCTTGTCCTTTGGATGATCCGTAGCCAACAGCCGCTACTCCATGGTCAAGGTCTGTTCCACACGGTCCGTCGAAGACTCCCTGCACATAGAACTCTTTCGTTAAAATTTTAGCACTGCTTACCATACTTTTCTTTTCTCTCTATGTCCATGTTGTGACTTCTTAAGTCCTACCCCTTTGTAAAACTGGAAGTTTCTGCATGATGCCTGGATGGCAACGCTGATAGGTTGTTTCGATAGTGCTTTAAGTAAAGCCATCTCGTCGTTCTTTGGCACATCCTCATAGCTATCAATCGTCACTGCTTCTAAATCCTGGATACAAAGAAAACAATAAGAAAAATGGGCTGGTTTTTTACGGATGTCGACAGTGTATCACCTTCTTGTCCTCGCAGGTCCCTTCCTCCATGAGGTAGGGGTAGTCATCTTCAGCGTAAAGGCCGCCATGAGCGGCTATGAATGTGAAAGCATAATCCATCAGACCTCCATTGCATCCGCTATTGTACTCAGTATCACAGTCTATCAGTTGTTGCTCCGACAGCGATGTCAGGTTTCCTGTCACAATCTGGTTGATTCCTTCTACTGCTGCTACTGTCGAGAACGCCCAGCAACTACCTGTGTGCATAACACGATTTCTAGATTACTAGCAACGATTATAGTGGCTACAGATTAGTTACGTCTAGCAATCACGCTATGTACCGCAAGATCCTTGGTTCTTCACGTCTGTTACAGCGCCTTTCGTTCTCCAATCCACAGACTCAGGCAAATCTGTGTCGTCTTTGAGCATGACAGACTTGTTCTCGTTATAAGATCGCCGCCTTTGCTCCCTTGCAAAGTCTGGTTTCACGCCGAAATACTTGGACTTGAACTCCTCGTGGCTCATGTCCGCAAACTCGTTGAGACCGAGCCAATAGCTCTCCGTCCTCGAGTTCGTTTCGTGGATGTGCTTCAAGTTGTCCTCGAAGATCTGGAACCTCCACCATTTCTCCTCCAAGTTCACGTAGCTCTTGCTGTGCGTGCCGATCCACCACTCGAACAGATCGAGGAGTCGGTCGCGGGACGTGAGGTCCTCGGGCGAGTAGCCCACGATGGAGAAGTCGTGGAGTAGGGACGAGCATTGTAGGAGAAGCATGGAGAGGATGGGGAGGAAGAGCATCACGGCGGAGGAGCTCACGGCCATGTTGATGTGCTTGTGAGATGAGTGAGGCCGTGCTGGATTTATATAGTGTGGGACATCTCTGTTGCTTGAAAGCAAAGGCTCGGGGGATAATATTTAGAGAACAAGAAGACCAATACTTGAAGGATTGGTGAAAGAGAGGCGTCTGGTTCAAGCAAACACTGGAGGCAACTTCTTTTAGTTTTGCAGCATATGATATGACTTCATTACCAAAGATGGTGTTCTTTGGCATGGGCTATTTGATGTTGCATTGTGAGCGAAGTGTGCGGTTGTTCTCTATGCTTATGATGGTGCGAATAAATTTGTTCTGGTTGGGGGTTTATCACACTTTTCTATGCCCTTTTATGTCATGAAATAACCACTTTGTCAAATGGCATGGATCAGATAACTTCGAGAAGATCCGAATAGAACAGTAACACCTCCGGCATAATCTCTCGTTAAATACTCACGGAGTATGCGACTGGGTTTAAAACGGCTGGAGACTACTACTCGATAACTTGAGTTTAAATATTTTAAATGTTTGTATATAGGGGCGGATTCAATATATATTATAGAGAGGCCATGAGACCTCGTTAATTCCTATATGTCGCTTGTACAATGTATTAGAGTTTTGATACGGTCCCTACTTAAATGTGAAACAAGTTATATGTGTAAAAATATAGTAACAAACCCGTTTAATGCTATGGTGATTAATTGATCTATTATTATATTTTGTGGAATGGGGTTCGAATCCCCTTACAAACAATTTATTTTTTTAAAAAAATAGTTTAAAGCACATTTATTATCATATTATTTCATACCTCCTTATAAACAAAATAAACATTATTATTTCCTTTTAACCATGGAAATTTTTTGTTTAAAATTTTCATTTGTTAATTTACAGTATTTAGACAAGTTTAAATAATTAGATTTAATAAAATTTTAAAAATAACCATTGAAAATAATGATTTATTTGAAAATTTAATCATACTAAAATTTTTTAATTTGTAAGTTTATAAAAATTGAAAAAAATTGAAAATATTAATTTTATTTAAAAAGGATAATTACACCCATAACCCTGAGTAATCCTGCAATAACAATCATAACCCTGCATAATCGTGAATTACACGAGAAACCCTGAGTAATGCTTAACTCTTACATGACATAACCCTATGTTAGGGTCCGTTTGATTTAGCTGTTATATTTGACGGTTTCCGTCAAAAAAGACCAAACTAACCCATATGTTTATTTTTATTTGCAAAACATGCCCCCCAACCCCTCTCCCCAATTCAACCGACCTCCAAGCCAACCACGCCCCCCGCCGGGACCTCGCCGACCTCCAGCAACCACCTGGGAAGCCTCCCCAACTTCCGCGACCTCCAGGCACCACCCTGACCTCCTCGACCTACCCCCGACCTCCTCGACCTACCCCCGACCTCCAGCCAACACCTGCGAAGCCCCCCGTCCACGAGCCTGCAGGCCCTCCACCCTCGAGCCGGGACCTCCGCGAGCTGCACCCCCGATCCGCAGGCCCTTCACCCCCGACCAAAGCACCCCCTCCCCCAGGACCTCGCGCCCTGTACCCCCGACCCGCAGGCCCTCCACCCCCGACCAAAGCACCCCCCTCCCCCGGGACCTCCGCGCCATGTACCCTCAACCCGCAGGCACTCCACCCCCGACCAAAGCCCCCGCCCCCTGCTCGCCCCTGCTCGCCCCTCATCCCCGCGATTGCCCCCTGCTCGCCCCTCCTCCCCGCGGCCAAACGCCACCCCCCCTGTTCGTCCCTCCTCCCCGCGGCCAAACGCCGCCCTGCCCCCCTGCTCGCCCCTGTGCACCCACGACCTCTGCGCCCCCGGCGCCGCCCCCTACAACCCCCACCTGCATCCCCCACCTGCACCCAAAGCCCTCCTGCAACCCCCGCCTGCACTCACAGCCCCCCTGCAACCCCCGCCTGCACCCACCGCCCCCGCATCATCCAGCATAATCCCCCAGCAACAAAGCTGCCTTCCCGCGTCATCCCCCAGCAACAACGCTTCATTTTTTTTCTTTTTGTATTTTTATTTTGAGTAATCTTAGCCGGTAGATCCTATATTGGTTAGATTAACCCACTCATATAGTTGAGTTAACATATTAAACTAACGGAGGGTTATGAGTGTAAGACGGAGTGAATATTGGGGGTTTCTCGTGTAATTCAAGATTATGCAGGGGTATGATTGTTATTGTAGAATTACTTAGGGTTATGGGTGTAATTATCCCTATTTAAAAATATCACTTTATATAATAAATTATTATTTTTTCAATTTTGAAGATACATGATAGCTGTATACTTGGCTCCTTTTCCACTCCTGATTGTATACGAGTCCTGTTGCAACTGAGCTTAACAAAAACATCACGAGTTTAATTTTGGAATGTAACAAATTAAACTCGCTTAAATGGTCTAGTGATTCAATGATGTATTTTCCACTACCCGTATACGGATTTATAGCTATACCTCGTTTCTTACTTATAGCTATATTAAAAAGCTATAATCATGTACTAGTTTACGTTACGATACCGTAAATATTCCATTCCTTGTTTCTTGTCATGTTAAATACGTTTTTCAGGGATACACTATTCGATATTCGAGTATTATGTTGTGTATTAATCTTTTAGAAAAAAAACCCCATTCATTCTTATTGGAATGTTCGACTTATGTAATTGATGTAAAGTTGAACAATAGCATCTCGACCCTTGAAATCCAATCCATAGATCACGATTCACCATTCAGAAATGCGACGTTTGGAGTAGTATTTAGGTATTTTACACTTGTATTCTTTCGAGTATTTCCAATAACACGTGCATCCCTAATTTTGTTATACTTAAACTTGTATCTTTATATTCTTACAAATTTCCAGGAATATCCTTTTCTACACGTAAAAAAATAGGGTCATAAATGCTATTGAAAATTCTCCAAAGGATACAAATGTGAAAATCCCTTATATTTAGAACTAGACGCATAGTCTTATTGCTGTATGTATTTGTAAAATGGTTAAATGGGGCTGCCCCTTCGGGGAGCTAACTTGGCTCCCCCGTGACATTTCGTCCGTTTTTTTTATTTTTTTTGAAAATTTCTTCCGTGAATATTCATCACTATATCCCTTTATTATGTCATTCAAATTTCGTACGAAATAGAGACTCCTACGGCCTTCATCTAAACATGCATTTTTTAACGGTAACAGAATTGCTAAAAACGATCCTTCCGGATGGAGGTCGTAGGAGTCTCCGTTTCACGCGAAATTTGAATGACATAATATAGGTATATATTGATGAAAATCTACGGAAGAAATTTTCAAAAAAAAAAAGCGGGCGGAATGTCGCGGGGGAGCCAAGTTAGCTCCCCACATGGGGGCAGCCCCATTTTACCCCAAGTTAGTCCTATTCATCTCGTACAAATTCTGTTTTCTTACATTGTTAAATATTTATTATGATTTTACTTTTACAAATCTTGCATGAGATCAATGGTTGCGTTGGAGCTCCGTGTGAAAAAGTATCTTGTCGCGTGTGGCTAAAACTTTTCACATAATGTGGGCTTTTTCCGAAAGGCATCACGAGAAAAAATATTACGGGATTTTTACATCACAGCTCTTGAAAACTGTCAATTTACATGACAGCCTCTTCGATTTTTGTAATTATACTATGAACCGTGTAATTTTCTTTCACGCAGTGATCCTAAGATAGGTGACCATTCTTGAATAGTAAATGGTTTAGGTTAGATTTGAGTAAGCTTTGTTTGGAGGATTCGTAAGATAGGTAATCTTTTGTGAAAAGTACTGGTTTAGAAGATGGTATAATAAATGCGATGTGTTATTGTTTGTGAGTGTTAAAAGTAAAAGCATGGAAATCGGCTACCAAATGCGTTAACTTCCATGAAATACATATATATGTTCTCTAAAAGAATCTGTTTGGAAAATTTCTATTTTACGTTTAATCTTATCAAATTTTAAATAACATGTCATCCATCCTCTCCCTCAGACTTTCAACCCCATCTCGCTCTCCATGTGCCTCCTCATCCAACATTTTCTCAACATCTTCGCCTTATTAGCATGCTCCATATCCATCAAAACTCAAAGGAGGAGGAGGAGGAGGAGGAGAAGGCGCATACTTCTCTGGAAGCTTCTCGATGCTAGATTGCCTCAACTCAACATAGTTCCTAACACATCCTTTGATCTTCGCTTCACATGCATCTGATCCTTTCTTAACAAAAGCTTCGAGGGTGAGTGATATGCATAGCGGACAACATGAGGCTCAACTGACTTCACCGATCCGATATATGGGCAAGGAGCCTCCAAGGATTTGACACGATGGAGAGAAGCGACGTCGATATAGGAACTTGGATGGAATCCATTCGATGGGGGGAGAGAGAGAGAGATTAAGGGAAATCGTTAAGTCATGTCCTGGACCTGTTTTTAGTTAGACTGACACAAAGATGGTTAAGTTAGAGGTGTAAGTTGGTGGTATGGGCTATTGTGTTAAACAAGGTAAGGTTGCGGGGGTTATGGGTATAACCCCAAGTATTATAGGGGTTTTCATGTAATTGACAATTTTTCATAATCGTGATTTAAAATTCCAAAAAGTCATCCAAAATCCTATCCAATCGTAGTCATCTTTAATGTAAGCTGAAATGATCACTTGTGTGAGTTGTCTACAAAAGTAGTCATATCTTATTAATTTGCATGAATATGTATATTTTGATGATAACAAAACTTGCGAAATTAATTTGTAGATAAGATATGATCATAGGCAAAAGTAAGAGAAAAGTTCAACCTAAAGGATCAAGCTGAATAAGCACATTGAAGAGTGCTAAGCTCATTGATAGATCATAGAGTTATAACTCATGAAAGATGAAAGAGTCGTGAAGACTCAAACCGATAGTTTCAATAACATCAAGCCCTAGTTTGAGTATTGTAATCATGTGATCTCTATTATAGTAGTATGCAATAAACGCAACATATCATGCAAAATGCATCTACACTCTTGGATTAGGTTTCAACCTTGAATCAATCAATCCATTGACTACATGCATCATCATTCGACTAATCTCTTCTACAGATCACACTACAGGAAAATCATGTTTTCCTGACAACTTATTTCATCGTATTTACATGTTGTTCTGTCACGAAAAGGTCGTTGTGACGGGTAAGTTGTTGGGTATACTTCGTAGGGAATAACCCCGTAGGGAATACTATTTTAGACAATTTCGTCATCGGGAATAATATAAAATCCGTCACTATAGAACACCGAGATCCTTTTTTTTAACTTATTCACGACGAATACCCCGTAGGAAATAATATTTTGTCTGTTTTAATCAGTTGCAATTTGACTTCAAAGATGACGAGCTAACCGCGGGGAATGTGATTTTTGATCATCAACCAGACAATTGTTGTGTACGCAATTGTCTCTTTTTATGACTCGTATATGTATCTAATATGAACAATCTTGAATGTACAGAATCCTTTCTAGATCTACGTTCGTTATGAACTAGTGGATTATCCTCATTCAAGATACTTTCTTTTCAATAATTTTATCATAATGTACAAGCAAGAAAGAATGTACAGAAACATGAGAAGAAATATGACATGTAAAAACTCTACAATAAATATATCGCATTCGATGACGATTTATAAATTAAAACCAGGAAGCCAAGCACATATTTTCTGATCAATTCACTCGATTAGATCTTATTTTCGGTCGACTCATTCTTGCATGAGTCGGCCACTCGTGTCCCAAAGATCAAAGTATGATGTCTTGACATTTTCAATCGACTAACCCATCTAGTAAGTCGACTAATTCGATTAACCTATTAATCAGGTTAGCCTACTATCCCCTTCAGATGACTAAACAAATATTCAGTGGATTACTTTTTGTAATTTCATAACTTGATTTTGAACTTAGTCTGATTTCATGGCAGGAAACTAGCAGTGTTATAGACATCTTCTAATTTTACAACAAGATACGTCACTTCATGGCAAGATTTTATTGAACTTGCTTTAAAATTACTTTCAAGACTCTTAAAAGTATTATTTGTTCGAAATTCTGCTATAAAATTTATTTATGAGACCTGCCATAAACATATAGTAGTATGTTCCGAATCATTCCATTAACGTTTGTAGAGAGGATCGTCTGCTGTAGCATCTGCTGCAGCAGACTCTGCTGTAGACCCTACAGTCGTCCGATCACTTATTCTCGACCTCGAAATGCACGTCCACTATCCCCGACCTCTAGGAGGATCGTTCGATTCTCATCTGACGCTCCCCGCCTTTACAACACATGTTGCAATTTCCCTTTACAGCAGACGATCGGCTTCCTAACATTTGAGTCTTGCCATAAATCTACAACGATTTCAAAATCCCATTGTAACTTTATGAATTCTGTTAAAATCTTTCCTGCTATTAACTAAAATCATCATGCTAAAATAGGTCTTCTTATAAATCTAGAGTATCTCGATCCTAAGTACTTTCTAGTGGATAATTATGCTTTTAGACTCCTGTGGATACTAATAGGGATGATCATTAGGTCGAACCTTTATACACCTAGCCGAGGTCTCTGAAATCTATCGAATCTGATCCAAGCCCAAGCCCGACTTGAAGTCGATGGCACAGCCCAAACCACCGAGACATCTAATAACAATACTCGATAATCTGTCAAGTATCTCAATTAATGACAATATCATTAACGCATATTCTTTTAATTTGTTAGAAAATGATCAACCTCCAGTATTCTCGTGTAACCTCTTATTAAAGATCTTAAGGAAGTGTTTTTTTTTGTACATTACATTTTTTATTTGTTATAAGAAAGGCCTCGTTAATTTGACGTTCTTTCAACATAGAATAGAATGTTGACAGTTTTGCTCAGAGAATAATAACCATATCAACGTGCATGTGCGCGTGTTCATGCGTGGGTGCATGTGTGTGCACTTGTGTGGGTGGGAGTGTGCATGTGTGCAAACGAGTGCAAGAGTGCGTGCACGTGTGCGTGTGTGTGACCAACCCAATTCAACGCCCTGGATGCTAAGCTAATCACGTCTATGTTGATTGGATTGGCACTTTGGAGAATTGTTAATGGCTCATTAGTTTGAATGATAGGGATAGATAAATGTGTGGGGTTAATGGGTGTGTGCATGCATGAATAATAAATGGATACAACTTTTTTTCTGCCTATTTATTTAAACTTGGATATATTTTAGTCATTTTTTTGAAGTTGAGTGTGTTATAATCATTGTGATATATAGATATCAACAAAAAAATGGACATACGTAAGGGTTTAATGGAGCTAACCTCGACGAGGAGCCAACTTAGCTATTTCGTTCTTATTTTTTTTGTTTTATTAGGTATAATACGAGAACTCATTGGAGGATTTAGTCAACTACATGACAACATGTTATCAATCAAATTTCATGTGAAACAAACATTTCTAACCCGTCCATATAAAATGGGCCGATTTCAACAATTCAAAGATCATAAAATTTAGCAGGCTTGATAGATGGGACAAGAATGTCAAATTGAGTCAAAATTTTAATAAGAACATTGTGTTATATAGTGATCTAAATATCGTCAATTGCTTTCAGAAAATATCTTAAGAAATAAGAAAAATAAAGATGAGACAGTCAAGTTGGTCCCCCCTAAGGGCAGTCCCATCGAACCCTATATGTTAGGCATGTCAATGTGATCTAAATATGGCGATTGGATCTAAACCGTTATCGGAGAAAACTGACCACATCAACTTGTTGAACTCGTGTTCAATCACACTCTTCAGAAAACAACAAAATGATCAAGCCCGGGTTGTAAAGTGGTAGCATGTCACTCTTAACTATCCCTTATAATTTGTGAATAAATATTAGATTCAGGACTATGTTTGATGCGTTATAATCTCCCTCACTTATATATGCAAGGTTTTCGTTGCAACATATAATTCATAAATTTAATTATTTCCAATAATAGTAATGGTTGCACACTTCGTATAATCTTTTTTCTACAATCTCTTTGAATCCTTTACTCTATGAGAGAGAATCCACTCCGATACCATTTGTTGCATCTCAGATACCGGAGCTTGAATTTTTCCTACCAAATACGAGCGTTAAGATTGGATAATCTGTGTCTTGGCGGACTTGCTTGAAGTGAATGATGTAACTGAGTAGCATGTATTCATGATGAGCAAGTAGTACAATTAGGTTATAGTTAATTTATCCTCCCAATCCGGATCAGTAATCTTCTCTTTTTCTTTTTCTTTTTCGATAAATGGTCAGTCCATTTCATTCATCTAATATAAAAGACATCAAGATTCATTAGCCGGCTGATCCTTATATATATTATATGATTCCATACCAAGAACATCTGTTATAATGCAGGGATCTGTTCAATGGAGATCAGACAATTCTCATAAGTAGATGTTGTATTACAGCAGATGATTCGTTCTCGATTTAGGATGGATAAGTTTTTAGACCGGTCTAGAATGCCTGGTCTAACAGGGTGCGGATTGTCTGCTTAAAGAGGGTTGCAACAAACCTGCTGCACCCTTTGGGGACACGAAATCCCTCGATCCGGGCCCCCAAAAAGTGGGATTTCGTGGGAACCGCTCGATCGTGATCGAGCGGCCCCAAAGGGTGCAACAGAGTCTGCTGCAACCTTCTTCACAGCAGACGATCCACGCTATGGTCTAACAGTGTGCATGTGTGTGTGAGTGCATGAAAGATTCCCATTTCGTTTCTCGCTCAATTCAAATTTCGGGTCCAACCAAATCAAAATTGATCTGTGGTCGAGGATGCCCAGATCAGGAGGGAGAAAAATATTATCAAGCAAAAGTGCAAAAAGTTCACGCATGCACATTCTCAATCTAAAATACTTGGACAATACAAATACCTAGATACCAATCCAAGCTTTGCAACACATGCACATGTTAATTAAAAGTGCTAATTGGGTACCCCAAATCAGCACCACAAGATCCCAAGCAAACTATTGGGTATTCACAGGACCCTTGAGCTGAATCACGAGCATCATCTTCAACCCCTCCCGTCTTTACCTCGATACTCTCCTCCGCATCCGACTCCCACCTCCTCCCCGGCTCCTTGCGCCACAGTTGCACCGGCACCGGCTTCTTCACGAGATCCCCGCCCGGCCGCCCGGTGAGCCTCTGGACGAGCCCCCGGAAGTTCGCGATATCGGTCTTTATGATCTCCGGTGCATATACATGGATGACCCTCACCTTGGGCTTCGCCTTGGTGATCGTGTGGGAGTTCGCGTGGATCGCCGCAGCCGGCTTCGGCTTGAAGACGACATGATGAGGCTCTCTACTGGTCATCTCTTCCACTCTAATAGCTCTTGTGACCAAGACAGAATAGAGGATGTCGTGGGATGTATATATGGAAAATAATAAGCACAAGTTTCTGTTGGGAGGCAAGTTTTGGGTGAGGACTGCAATGTCTGACAACATTTGATATGGTATGTTGGTTTGATTTCTATTCACGTCAATAATACTGTGTGAAAGGACTATGAGAGTATCAACATCAATGAAAACTTAGTCGACAATTCACGGCTCTACCGTGCACCTAGACCGTTGGATGCGGATCCGACGGCTATGCATGCCACACCGCCGCGGCAATTACTTCATTTAAATGTTAAAACATGCTGATGAACAATCTAAATAAGAAGAGGGTTTGGTTTAATATCACAACATGCTGCTGGTTTTGGAGGGCAACTGCCAATATATTTGATGGTGCTGTATCAAAGATTATATGCTTCGTGTATATTAAATATCTGTCTAGATTATATTACTTGCCTACTTGAGCACTCCAATGCAGATGATGTACATTGAGAACCTGCTGAAAGTCAACGGCGATAAGATGTGTGATTTTTTTGAGGTATTTAACAATATATACAAGTAAGATTGATAGTTGAAAGGAAGGTGTGAATCGATTATTCAGAATTTCAAACCATCACAGTATGACCGCTGTTTCCCATTTTAACTCAGGATCCATTTGAGATTTATGCAAAATCTGGGGTTTACCATGCAAAATTGCCACGTCAAGATTACTGCATGTGTACGAAGGGGTTCACGACGTACAAAGCGAGAACCGCGTGGTCTGCACGTGAGCTAGTGACGCAGTTCGAACCAACCACGCGTGGTCCAAGCTGGGCATCACGTGATCTGTCTACAGTGGTGACGAAAGCGAGCTGGGGTGGACGATACATGGGTCGTCCGATCAAATGAGGACGGTTCAGATTCGTTCTTGGTTTGCCCAGGACAAACCTGGTGTCTGTTGGAAATGGAAACTTCCAAGAAATTTTATATATGGTTTTTGACCTGCTTGTTCGAGTGATTTGAAATTAATTTTGACGTTAATTAAACCTCTAGAAGTTAATTAAGCTCCGAATAGAGATGGGATCGGATCCGATCAACAACACACAAATAGACAAAACAGAAAACAAGAGGAACATGCACGATAGTTACATGAATACCAATTTACAGCAATGCTTAGGGACAAGGACGGATTTAAGAGGGGGCAAGGAGGGGCAAGTGCCCCCTTAAATTTGGAATTGCATAACATATGTATATGTAATTTTTTTCCTATAGATTTTTAAGGTAAAAATAATCATAATATTTCATAATTATAATACCTTATTTGGATTTTTTGAGGGTAGAACTCGTACATTCCCCCTTTTTTTTTAGAAAAATTTCAATAATTTTTACCAATAAATAATATATCTCTTAACATAAATTCCTACCCAAAATAATAGATTTTACCTCAAATCAACCTATATTGGATAATTTCTTCAATTGATCAACTTATAATAGATCCCTACCACAATCTTATTGGTTATCCATTTTTTAGAGTTGAAATATAGAATGAATTGATCTTTCATCCAATCTCATTATCACTTATACAGATAAAGGGTTTAATTCACAATCTTAAAAAGTCAAATTTAAAAAAAATCATTTATTGTCAAGTCTCATATATTATTCCTTGGTCCTATTTATTATCAAGTAAAGTGGTCAAATGCACGTATGTTCTTTATCGACTATTTTTTTCATAGATATTAATATTTCTTGCTATTGATAAAAATTATAGAAGGTTTTTATATTTTTGATTTGATATAGATTCGGAACAAGAGCAGTTTATGTTGTAATTAATCAAAATCCGTATACTGAATTTAAAATAATTAAAATACTTGAATATAACTTATTTTTTTAAAAAAAGATGTAAATATCATTTACAAAAATCCTGCAATTGTGGAACATATATGATATCATTTTTTGTAAAATTGAATAAAAAGATATAGTTGATTAAAAAATAAGTTCAAAATGGACTATTATTATATAATGAATAAGTTCAAAATTGATGAAAAATATACGTGAAAACTATAGGTATAATTTATCCATAACAATTATTGTTATATAATGAATATGATTGTACTATGATTGATAGACATTTTTTTAATACATCGTGCCCCCTCCTCAAAAATATTCTGGCTCCGTCCCTGCTTAGGGATAGGGTTACAGAAATGGCTAAGGTTACAAAGAAAGGTGGATCGATGAGGTTGATTCATGCATGTACATTATTAAAGGACGTTAAGATATGAGATTCCCTCATATTCAGAAGTTACCGATCATGTTTGTAAATTATTCTATTTTTGTAGGGGTTGTCTGTGATAGTGGTCGACGTGCAAATGGGACCATTGAGAACATTTAAACCGGTGATAAAAAAAATTTGGAGATGGAGCATGGCAACAGGGTCGTCATTCGGGGAAGAGATCCTCTGCTGTAGAGGGTATTGCAGCAGAGCTACTGTAAATCTCAATAATTTTTTTGTGATTTAGATTTTAAAATACAACCTTATAGATTGAATGTTAGGTTAATGCTCTACATATCCTCCGAATTTCGCTTAAATCCGACATTATTTGCTATTTTATCTTAATAGTTCAAGATTCGGATCTTATTTAAATGGAGTTCAAGTTGCTTAGATCTTGACCGATTGTTTGACCATTAAGATAAAATAGCAAATAATGTAGGATTTAAGCGAAATTTGGAGTATATATAGAGTATTAACCTAAGATTCAATCTATAAGGTTGAATTTTAGAATCTAAATCACAAAAAAATTATTGAGGATTACAACACCTCTGCTGCAATACCCTCTACAGCAGAGGATCCTCTTCTCGTCACTCGTCAATAAAGGTAAATATTGGTGGCAAACGTAGGAATAGATAACGAAAAAGGGAAAATAGTATCTTGTTGAAGTCGTATTACTGGCCGTTGTACACTAACCAGCATACAAATCGATGGACATGTATTATGTGTGTGTTCTTGACGACTATAGTTTTCGTTTTTTAAAGCTCTATCTTTTGACCTCGAGTCCTCTTTTGAACGTTAACTATGAGAGAGCAGAGGTCTGCAATAAAATTATGAATCATCTCAAGATCGAGCGGCTCGTACGAATTCCCATAGCAAGGGCTCACAAAAACAATGAATTTGTACTTAACCGCTCGATATGACCCACGGTTTTATTGCAGACTTCTGTAGTAATGCAGAGGATCTGCTCTATAACTATGAAGCTGACTTGATCTTAGTTGGCGGTTGGGATGACCTACAGTTTTATCGCAGACTTATGTAGTACTGCAGATGATCTGCTCTATAACTATAAAACTGACTTGATCTTCGTTGGGAGACTAACACGTGAACACGTGTGCTGGACACACGTGGAAATCAATGCATCATTTATCAACAACTTGTCGCAATGTAAAATTGTGGTTTGTTTTTCTCAACAAACTTTTAATTTCCACAAAGTAAGAAGCATTATAGATTCTTTGGCAATTACATGTAATGAATTTTCCCGTTTGTGGCAGTACGAATCGATATCTATCGCGTTTCTTTAGCCACTCTAATTTTAGCAACGATTTTTAATCCCACTACAATTAATTGCCGTAAGTTCAAGTCTTTGTTACCACAATTTCTAAATCAGATACGTAAATAGTTGCTACAATATATTTAGTTTGCTACAATAGTACCCTAAGGCAGTCAGATTTGCAAATTATACACAAAAAATTGTCAAAGAATCGTATAAAATTAAAAGCTGTTTGTTGGGTTTGTTGCTATCTTCAAAGTAGCACACTCCACAATTTTTTTTTAGAAATCCCGCATGTTATCCCTACCATCGAGAGTTTCTTTATTAAACTCTTTCTTGACCCCATAAACTCCACCATATGCTAGCTTCGCTCAAAGTACTGAAGAATATCCTTCTTGAGATCGATAATCGGAGACATTTTCTTTGTTGAGGCATCTTTGCAAAAAAAAAAAGTCGCTACCAAGCCTGGTGGGAATCCATTTGTTGTTCTAAAGTAAACGATGGTTGGAGCATCTTGAACTTAGAAACTTTCAATTGCTCTGTGTAGTCCAAATCGTTGATCAGGTCTAGGAAAATCCATTTTCTTTATTCTCGAGAATAATGGGTGGGGGGGGGGGCAACTTCGCAACTCTCGTTCCAGCCCTATTTTAGAACCTCCTAATCAACGTGATTCTCCGTGTCGGAGAGCTAACAAACATGGCTCGAGTGCCATTCAAAATATAGCATCTCGTTCAGCCGACTAAGAAGAACACTCCCTCCTCTAAAAAGATAGTCTTAACGGTGACTCCCTCCACTTTTTCTATCCTCTTCATCAACTTATGGAACTTGCTCGTAATAGAAATACATCCCTCTCGCGAGCCCGCAAGCTTCGGTGCCAAACAGAAATGGCTTAAAGCCCAAGATCGATGTTCGAACTCTCATCAAGACATCTCTAAACTCATGACTTTCCTTCTAAAACACCTTCCCCAACCTAACACCCTCGGCTCCCTCTCTGTTCCAGGCAGAACATCCAACCTAAGACTATCTGCTTCTGGTCCAGATCTTTTCACTCATGTGTCTCACTCTTCCTTTTGGTCTTTTGCCATAACAAGCGAAAGGACCAAGATCGGCCTCTGTTCCCCAACACCCCTACTTCAAATGCTTGCCCTCTTTGCCTCTCAGACGCGGAAACAATTCTACATCTTTTCTTACATTGCCCCTTTCTTTCTATGTTTTTACCCTGTTTAATTATTCTAATTTCTTGAGAACCTTGATGATTATTTTGAACATCACAATTTGCATCCATATTCATCATCTCATTGGCAGATATCCATCATATAGGTCTCAATTTGGTGGTTGACTTGGGAGGAGAGATGTTCAAGGATGGACCCGGGTACCTCCCACCCCTGCACTCAAATTGCTAAAGCGGACATAATTCTCATACTCGCTCTACTTAACATAATAGCTCCCTCCTGTTGATATTTCATTGAGAAATATAAAACAGTTGAGTCACTAACTTATTGTTGCAACCAAGATGTCACCAGTTCCATGAGCTCTCGCCTTCGTACTCGTCATCAGCTGACAAACAAGAAGTGAAGCCACCCAACCATCAGTTGATGGCCCTTGTCGCTCTACACAAAGGCCTAACATTCCCTTTTTTGGCTAATAGAAAAAAAGATATTATCCTTTCCTCTTGCTCCTCCCGTGGTAATCTTTGGTTGTACTAAATACCAAGGCCACACGAGTTTTCTCGGTTTGTTTTTGTTTTTGGTTATGTTTGTGTGTCATGCACTACAAAAAAGGTAGGATTAGCGTGCATAGCTTTTCGTGCACTAGGTGAGCACATGTGCTCGCCCCTTACTGGGCGAGCACACGAAGAGCACATGTGCTCGCCCATGAGGGTCGCCGGTTTGAATGTTGTGGGGCGGCGCGATTTCCTATTCGGGCGAGCACATGTGCTCGCTTACATGTGCTCGCCCACTTGAATTTCTTTGCGCGGAATACTTTAACGCCATGTAAATTGCGGGCGAGCACCTGACGACTCTCGTTCCAGCCCTATTTTAGAACCTCCTAATCAACGTGATTCTCCGTGTCGGAGAGCTAACAAACATGGCTCGAGCGCCATTCAAAATATAGCATCTCGTTCAGCCGACTAAGAAGAACACTCCCTCCTCTAAAAAGATAGTCTTAACGGTGACTCCCTCCACTTTTTCTATCCTCTTCATCAACTTATGGAACTTGCTCGTAATAGAAATACATCCCTCTCGCGAGCCCGCAAGCCTCGGTGCCAAACAGAAATGGCTTAAAGCCCAAGATCGATGTTCGAACTCTCATCAAGACATCTCTAAACTCATGACTTTCCTTCTAAAACACCTTCCCCAACCTAACACCCTCGGCTCCCTCTCTGTTCCAGGCAGAACATCCAACCTAAGACTATCTGCTTCTGGTCCAGATCTTTTCACTCATGTGTCTCACTCTTCCTTTTGGTCTTTTGCCATAACAAGCGAAAGGACCAAGATCGGCCTCTGTTCCCCAACACCCCTACTTCAAATGCTTGCCCTCTTTGCCTCTCAGACGCGGAAACAATTCTACATCTTTTCTTACATTGCCCCTTTATTTCTATGTTTTTACCCTGTTTAATTATTCTAATTTCTTGAGAACCTTGATGATTATTTTGAACATCACAATTTGCATCCATATTCATCATCTCATTGGCAGATATCCATCATATAGGTCTCAATTTGGTGGTTGACTTGGGAGGAGAGATGTTCAAGGATGGACCCGGGTACCTCCCACCCCCGCACTCAAATTGCTAAAGCGGACATAATTCTCATACTCGCTCTACTTAACATAATAGCTCCCTCCCAAGTTGATATTTCATTGAGAAATATAAAACAGTTGAGTCACTAACTTATTGTTGCAACCAAGATGTCACCAGTTCCATGAGCTCTCGCCTTCGTACTCGCCATCAGCTGACAAACAAGAAGTGAAGCCACCCAGCCATCAGTTGATGGCCCTTGTCGCTCTACACAAAGGCCTAACATTCCCTTTTTTGGCTAACAAAAAAAAGACATTATCCTTTCCTTTTGCTCCTCCCGTGGTAATCTTTGGTTGTACTAAATACCAAGACCACACGAGTTTTCTCGGTTTGTTTTTGTTTTTGGTTATATTTGTGTGTCATGCACTACAAAAAAGGTGGGATTAGCGTGCATAGCTTTTCGTGCACTAGGTGAGCACATGTGCTCGCCCCTTGGCGAGCACACGAAGAGCACATGTGCTCGCCCATGAGGGTCGCCGGTTTGAATGTTGTGGAGCGGCGCGATTTCCTATTCGGACGAGCACATGTGCTCGCTTACATGTGCTCGCCCACTTGAATTTCTTTGCGCGGAATACTTTAGCGCCTTGTAAATTGCGGGCGAGCACCTGGCGACGGTCGGGCGAGTACTTAAGTGTGCTCGCCCAGACCCGTAAACAGAACCTCGCGGGGTCCTTCTTCCTCATTCTCACGCGACTCTCCCCCAATTCCTTCCCTCCGGCGACCCGCCTCCCCTCCGCCCCGACACCGAAGCCCGTCGTTTTCGTATTTTGAGTAGATATACATCTACCATACAGTATAATCCTTCATCCTTTCTCTTTTTATAAGATTTCATTACATATTTGTATTGTTTGGATAGATTAGGGTTTCATTTTTTAGTTGAATGTAGTGTTTGTTTTGATAATTTAAATGTTTTTTAAATATTTAGGATAATAGTAGATCACTATAGTGTTGTAATTTCGATTATGGTTGTGACAATAATATGTATAATTGTATGCCCTGTAGGTGTTCGATAAAATGCCTCAACCAAATTATGTTTACATTTTGTAAATTATAATTGATAAAATATCCATTACAACATCTGCATTAGTTAGTATTGTTAATTTTCTTAAAAATATTAGTTATGAAATTTGTGAATAACATTAGTTAGTTAACTTCAATAATGTAGATATTAGATATGATGAACATCATTAATAATAGTTTCAAAATTTCATATCGTGTTGATATGAGATATGGTATACACCAATGTTTCCTTTGTGATAATTTATTATCACATTAAATTCTAGTTAATGTGACCAATTATATCACATTAACTTATAGATAGGTTTATGATAAGCACAAAATATTATTTATTAATTATTAGAAAATCGCACAAAATCCATCACACACAGTGCGTCCTTCCACACCGGGTGGTGTGTGGCCCTGCACAACGGGTGCCGTGTGCAACACATTGGAGGATTTGATCACCTCTAACTGTGTTATATATTTTTTATTTTTTCACAGCACTATTGGACTCACTTTGGGATGTTTATCCCAGATCAATGGTCGTGGATTTTGATGTTTGCAGGTTCGAATTTTTTTTGCAGGTGTCCATTAACTCTTAGTGACCCAAGCACTGTATTAGGCACTAAATAAGGATCACACTTATCCCTATCCCCATCGTTAACCAACCAACTATACGTAATTGCCCGGTTAATATAAATGAATAAATATTTTAAGATTATTTTATAGTCTCATTTGTAGCACATACAAATGTATGACGTAAAATAATCTTAAAGTATTACATTTATATTAGCTTTCCTTAGTTCGGAGTTCCCGGACTAAGGGGGTCCGTAAGGATTCAAATTTACTAAAAGGTGATCGGTGTCACAAGGTCTTTATTTCTTACGGAAATTCGGTTCATAACCCCTTCCTCTTCGGTATACCAAATCAATCATAGTTATTATTGAAATAATCATTAATATGATTATTTTGATAATTAATTGCGATTGATTTATGAGGTATACGGGAGAGATGAAAGGTTATGCTGCCGAATTTTCGTTAGAAATAAAGATATTTGTAACAATGATCATCTTTTAGTAAATTTGAATCCTTATAGACGGGCTAAAGTGATAATATAATTAATACAGTTCTCTTCTCATCTTTTATCTCAATAATGTGATACGTTTAGATATCCTCAATTTCCTAGATTCGACATTTTAGATTATTTAATTCAGGTTCATCAATATGACCAATAGAGAATGGATGTACAACCGTGTAGTAGATGGACGTATAGCAGATGCTTTTCAAAGAGGTGTTCAGGAATTTATACAATTTGCTTACGCACAAGGTTCCCGTATTGTGGATTCAAATGGAACTATCTTGTGTCCGTGTAAGAAATGTTGTCTAATGAGGAAGAGAACAAAAGATGAAACTCAGTTACATCTTTATAGAATGGGTTTCATAGAAGGATATCAGATTTGGTGGAGGCATGGTGAGAATTTCGAAGACAATATGAATGATGTGGAAGAAGCTGACAATATTAATCCCTTTGCAGATATGGTTATGGATGTTGCGGGTCCAGAATTACTTTATGTATATATTCATTACAAGTAATTCTTATGTTTCTCTTATCAATTTTAGGGAATCTAGAAAGAAAATTACGAAGGAAAATCCTATATATTCAGATGACGAAGTTCTGAGCACTTATAGGAGTCAATTTCCAGCGTGGTTTAAAGACCGTTCAAAACAGTTGGACGGTGGTGACTTCTATTCTCATATTTTAAAATATTTTGGAGAAGGCCCTGTTTATAAGGTCCGATCATACAACTCTTGTTACAGTAATGGGTATCGTTTTCATACCTTAAATTCCGGTAAATATTTGACAACTCAAAATCATGGAGTGATGGTTCGCGGATCTTATTATGAGGAAGATCATCTGAATTATTACGGAATTTTAAAGGAGATTATAGAAGTGGAATATAGTATACCAGGATTGAATAAAGTAGTTCTTTTCTTGTGTGATTGGTATGAACCCAATGGAGGTGTAGTACTCGATAAAAGAAATAACATTGTCGACGTGGTGCAAAGGAAATTTATACGCAGATTTGAACCATTCGTCTTAGCATCTCAAGCGGATCAAGTATGTTATCTCCCACAAATATCAAAGAAGAGAAAGAACGTTGAAACAGTAACTGTTGTGAAGATAAATTCTCGAGGTTATATCTCTAATGATTCCACTAATCAGGAAGATGACATAGATGAAGTATTTACACCGACAAATGAAAGAATAGACTTAACAGAAGAAGTCCCAATTATCGAGTCGATTCGATTGGCTGATAATGAAGTTTTCTGTGTTGACTTACAAGATGATACTTACTCCAGAAATGATTACTCAGAAAACTCAGAAAACGAAGAAATATCCTTTAATCCCACCGAAATAAGTGATGAAGATTAGTTGTAAGTTTTATTATACAATTATAATCGAATTAACTAAAATCTTAAGTAATAAATATGTAATACATCATTATTACAGTCATGGCAGGTTTTGGACGTGGCGGGGCGCATGGATCACATAGATTCAATCGTCCATCTTCCTCAGACACACCTTCTTCCAGTAGGCAGCCCACCCCGGATGTTGTTCCTGATTCACAGTCCGACGAGGTTCGTCGGGTGATAGCTTACTACGAGTCTCTTGGTTATCCTCCGCTACCCTTTTACGTAGGAGGCTATGGAGAGCCATCTACCTCAGCAGCCCCTACAGGATTCCCAGTCCAGGTCCCCATACCAGCACAGACATCGATGGGTTCTGACTCTCCTTCTTCTGGACGTCCGAGCACATCCGTGCCTTTACCTACTGTAGTTGGACAGACGTTGGAGTTCCACCCTTTATTGGAGGTTACGGCTGATGGGAGGTAAAATTTTTATAGATTTTATCTTTAAATATTTTCCAAATTTTTATAAATTGTATCGAAGTTAAATTTTCTAGCAAATGCAGGGATTTTGTGAACAGCAACAGGGTGGCAAAGGAGATAACCAACATAATAAAGACGCACTTGACTTCCATGCAATTTAGATGGTGTCGCATCCCTGCTACAGAACAGGAGAGACTGTTTGACATGTTTCTGGTAAGAAATGTTTCTAAGAAGTGATACAAATTTTTTTGGTCAAGTTTTTTGTATCTTATAATTTGTTATAATTTTCAGAGTAGGTTTCGCCTTGGCTCTGGTCTGGGGAAGGAGGCTTATCGTAGAGCCTTCATTCGTTTGGCAGAAAAGAGAATGAGCGATACATTTTTCAAGGCAAGGAGAGACTCGCATGCGAAGACGGGATGCGATGAGATGAAGAGGTTCCCGCCGACATGGTGTACGGAGGATAGGTATTATACTTGTCAAATAATTTATATTAAACTTTTTAAAATAATCAATTATCATAACATAATCCTTCCAGATGGGCGGATTTCTGTGATGCATTCGTTGAGGATGATGAGTTTGGTAGAAGATCTACGGTGGGAAGGACAAACCGCCAGAAACAAAGGATTAAGTCGACAAGTGGCTCTAAAAAACACAATCAGATTAGAGCGGAGATGGTATTACGATTTAAAATTAATTTTTGGAGATCTACTTTAATATAATGCAATGTTGTTATTACATCTTAAAAAAAATTTCAGACAACTAGGTTGGAAAGGGAACCCTCTTTTCAGGAGTGGTGGTCGAGGTCCCACATGAGTGGGAGAGAAGGAGAGTCGCAATGGTCCACTCCTGAAGCAGGACAATTGTTGGTAAGTCTATCAATTTATTTACAATTAAATGATATATTATAACTCATTTATATATATTAAACTTTGTATTTCAAGATCGTTATCTGGCACTATCTGCAGAGAAATGGGGTGTCGATCCAACTGAAGAGCAACCACCATTTGATAAAACGATCTGGAAGCAGGTATATATGGATAAATATTATCTTACTATACTCATTTCTAATATATAATTTTATATTAAAAATTGAAAAACTTATAAGGTGTTGGAGGAGAGGGACGTTGTGGCGAACATGAAGCAGACGCTTGGTGGTCTTCCTCCATATTATGTTGAGGAACATCGTCACTCCTATTCTGCATACTCTCAGCCATCGTACACGCAACCACATCCGTCCCAATCAACAGTTCCAATGGAGTCGCAGATGGCGATGATGGTGGAGCAGGTGACGAAGCTCCGAGAGGAGTTCACGGCGTACGTGTAAGTATTCTTCTTATAGAATGAGTAATAATTTTAAATTTCTATATCTACAAAATGCATGTAATAGATATATATCTTCCATATATAATATAGGTTGTAAGGGTGTGCCTCTCAACCTGAAGAGATTGAATCTGATAACGAAGAGGAGGAGGAGAACGACCCTGAAGAAGAGGCACGCATGTATGCGAGGTTCAAAGAAAAGGCGAAAGAAAAAAAGAAATCAAAGCAGGGTTTAGTGTCTAAATTTTTTAGATCAAAGAAGAAGTAAATTTTTGTTGGTTTGGACCTGTATTTTTGTTAAACTTTTAGCACATCTTTTAATTTATATGAACTTTGTTGGCTTTGACTTGTTTGTAATATTTAGATGTTAAATTAGATTGTTTATTTCTTAATCCATGTATATTGCGTGACTTTCAATTGTTAGTGCTAGTTATTTTACTCAACGAACTGCTATAATATATATACCCTTAGGGAGCTACCTGCAGTGGTTTATTGGCAGGCTATACAGGTTCGACGGGGTGTCAAAACCATGTCGAACCTGTATATTTTTTCCTGGAATTCAGTTTGGGCGAGCACATGTGCTCGCCAGGTGCTCCGTGGGTAATCGCAATTTATAAAGGAGGCGATCACGTCGGCGAGCACATATGTGCCCGCCAGGTAGCGGGCGAGCACATAACGTCCCGATGTGCTCGCCCACCAGCCGGGGCGACTCTCATAGAAGCGAGCACGCCCTGAACGAGCACATGTGCTCGCCCACCTCTCGGGTGTGCACTTGGCGGGCACTAGACGTGCACATAACGAGCTTTTATGTGCACGCCAATCCCGCCTTTTTTTGTAGTGATGGTTGCCCTTATAGTTGAGCTTGATGGACTTGTTACTATCCTTTTTTGACGAATGGAATGCGATCGTTTGTCTAAAAGAAGCTAGCACACTGCTATACAGAATTGCGAGCTTGCTTCTTCTTTTCTATTACTCACTATATAATGATGGTAAAAAAACGGTGAAAAATAAGCCGTGAGGGAATGACAACTAGCGTAGGTTTAGCCATAGCATGATGGTAAAAAACGGTGAAAAATAAGCCGCGAGGAAACGACAACTAGTGTAGGTTTAGCCATAGCATACCGTGTCCCTTAAATCCCACTTTTTTTTACAAAATTTATACTAGATATTCGACCATGTAAATTGAATCCAAGAACTATGATTTGTATACACCAAGAAAATGTTAAATAAATTAGGTATATATAAGTATTTTATCTTAACAACTCAAAATCTGATCATTTTTAAGTCTAAAAAACGTTGACCTTTAAGCCATATCTTTAAGATATATACTATAGATATTGTATTTACATGATACTTCACATGCATATAATGTAGAAAACATAATGCGGAAGCATAAATGAGATAAAGAAATAAGAAGATGGAGAACACTTGGAATTTACGTGGAACTCTAGCTATCCCATGTGGAGCAGGATGAAACCAGATGTGTGCGCCTCAGAGGGCTGGATATTTCATTATAAATATCTCGATGAGTGCAGAGGTTGTGAGGCTCTTTATATTAACCCCACCACTATAATCAAGTATCACTACTCCACGACGTGGGACTAAACATGAGTGCATGTGATAGTTGTATAATGGAGAGATCCGATTACCTGTCTACACACAATCTCTAACACCTCCCCTTAAGCTGGAACATGCAATGCTCAATTTGGACAAAAAGAAAGAAGCTACTCACTCATTGAATACGAGACACTACGGAAAATATCTACTTGACACAAACTCTTCTGATTGTCTGCTGAGGGTGTTGCCATTCATGCCATGCTGGTGAAGAGGAATTTCGTAGTGCGAATGAAGATCCTGTAGAGAAATCTAGACTGTCGGTTAATTTGTATGCTCTGCAACTAAATATATTAGAGTCATGAGCGTTTCACAATTCATTTACCTAAAAATAAATAAATTTTCATTTTAAATTCATTGCAATTATTTCATCTTTTTTCTAAAGATAAAGGAAAAAAAGGGAAAAAATCATTTTTTTATTTCAATACGATCAATATAATATATTTGCATAAATAATTCATAATAAAATCAAAAATCGAATGTATCTAGGGAAAATGAACTTTAAAGGAACTATTCCCTAGATACCCATATGATGTTACAGTTGAATCAATTTAAAAAGACGTAAAGTCAAAGATTTATCAATAGGTAATGTTGCCCCAATACCTAACCAAAGTGCTACTACGGTACTGATCCAAAAAACAGTTGTAGCTACTGGACGACGAAGTGTATTTTGGAATTTATCGACATTCTCCAAAAAAGCTACTATGATTAATCTTAATGGTATCAGAGTCATGACACTAGAATGAGTCTCCTTTATGGAGAACTCTGACCCGCAACATGTGGAAAGATGGCTCCATCTCTCCGAAGAGCTAAACAAAAGAAGCCATTTAAATATACATACATAGTGGAGTTCACAGTTGCTAGTGAAAGACGTGATAATATATGTATTTGGAGCTCATGGTCACTAGAGAAAGCTGTGGGAATATTCATACAGGAGTTCATGATTGTTGGAATATGGAGGTTGTATTGTATCTCTCTCTAGAGAACTCAAAGATACTTGATCACTCGAACGTTGAGTGCCTCGAACAATGGTAGCTTGAATCTGAGAGGTAGAGTTTAAATCCGAAGCCTCTACACAATACTCCCACTTTCTTGCATACTTATTGAAAAATATGAGATACTCGACAAAGATAGGAGAACAAATGAAGATGAGGGTATACAAGGCTTCTTCTTCTTCTTCCCATCTTTCTTATCTCGTTAAAATTTTTTTAATAAAAGTCATCTTTTCTCTTTTTAGGATTTTTTAAATCGGCATTTTTCACTCTTGGACTTTTCCCCCTTCTTCAGGCCTTTTCTTCCCTTTTTTAGCAATGGCCCAAAGGGTCCAATATTTCAACCTTCCCCTTTTGTTTACTTCTTTATGGGACAAAGATGAGTCAAGCTATTCTTTTAGGGCCCCTTCATTTTTTGTACAATAGTAGCCGGCCCCAATTGGGCCCAAAACCAGCACGTCTCTCCTCTTTTTTTCAACAACCCTCCCCTCTTTTTTCATACTTGGACCCCTTGGACCTAGGGTTGAGCATGGGCCGGGTCCGGGCCGGGTTCGGCTTGGCCCGGCCCAAACCCATTTTAGTATACGGGCTAACGGGCCGGGCCTAGGCCCGTTTTATTTTTCAAAATCTAGGCCCAAGCCCAAGCCCGACCCAAACATTATGGGCCGGGTTCGGGCCGGGCCGGCCCAAATTGAAACTCCGGGACATATTGAGCTTGTTTTTATCTTACAAATACACCACCCATCCCCAACAAAAATGGGTATTCTTTACACATGCAAATATGTTTTACACATTGATAATATTAAGAAATCATGTCCATGATACGAATTTGCTATGTACAACAACATGCTCTAAACATGACAAATATATTACCAATGTAATATAATTGTTTATAATATATGTTTGTTAACATGATAAATTATTATCAATATGTATATATAACAATGATGGTTGTTAACTTTACTAAATTAATATGTTCAGAATTTAATATCCATCTAAATTCTATTATCACTCATGCATAAGTAATGGGTCAAGCTAATGGGCCGGGCAGTTTGGGCCCTTGAAACGAGCCGAGCTAACGGGCCGGGTTATCGGGCTTTCGGGTTTGGGCCCTATCAGGCCCGAACCCGGCCCGAATATACAATTGGGCTTGAATTAAGGCCCAAAGCCCGGCCTAATTCTTTGCGGGCTCGGGTTCGGGCCGGGCTACATGGGTCGGGTTTCGGATCGGGTCGGGCTGGCCCGGCCCAATGCTCAACCCTACTTGGACCCAATAAATGAAATAAATAAAAGAGTAACTTACAAAAAAATACATGAACTATGCAAATGATTTCAATGTCATACCCGAATTTTAAAAGTTAACAATATGATTTTTGAACTTTAAGATTTGTCTTAACATGGTCCTTGACTATTGAAATTTAGTTGATTATTTTTGACCTTCTAACCTTAAATCATAATAACTAAAAACAACAATGAAACAAATTTTAAATGCCAAATACTACGTTGTTATCTTTTAAAGTTTAGATATGATATTGAAATCAGACATGAACTTTTGTGTAATTTACTGTAAATAAAAAAAATGTGTCCATGCTACGAGAAAAAAACCTTCCCCTTAGGTGCCAACTCTAGGGCCTTGTTCGTTTGGAGAATAAGTACTGGAATAAGGGGTCAATTTATTGTCTGGTGTAGTTTTCAAGAGTATGGCTATTCACATCTACATCTCATTATTTCACCTTATTTCACCCTTATTCCTATCTTTATTCCAACTTACCTACACTTATTCCACGTTAGTCTCCTTACTTCTATCTTTCCAACCGAACAGAGAATATACCCTTATTCTCCTTATTCTCTATCCTTATTCCTGCTTATTCTCTTTCCGATCATCCCCTAGATGTCATCAAATCACTGCCTACATCGGAGATGAGTGTGCCATCAGAGAGAGAATGACGCATGGAGTTCTTCAGGTGTTGCTTACTAGCAACGCGTCTAGAGAGAGTGACGCCCTGTGGATGGAGCTCGCACCTTGGGTCGCACATCTAGGAGGGTTGCTAGAGTGCAAAAATGCTACCAGGATGGCGATCTTCTTCAGTCAAACCTAGATTTCGCAAAGGAACCCAATAAAAACTTGATGAACAAATTAATCATAATTTCATGAACTTTGAAACTGGGTCAGAACTTCAAATATCAATGATGTGAACAAAATATCCAATTCATAACATCATGATTAATAATAGTCGAACTTGGAAATAGAATCGAATCACTCAAAATGGACTTGCTATGATACCACGTAGAAAATGTAATGCGGAAGTATAAATAAATAAGAACACGGAGAACAAATAAAATTTACTTAAAAACATACTCCCTAAAGAGCATCAATTTACGTGAAAGCACGGGAGAACGTCTCGCAGGACTGGATATTTCATTATAAATCTCTCAATGAGGTCCGAGGATATGGGCTCTATATATAGCCCAACCAATACCGCTAAGCCTCACTACTCCATGACGGAGGACTAAATATGAGTCTAGTGCATATGATAGTTGGATCCGGAGAGATCCAATTATCTACATGCATTCTCTAACATATAGAATAATTTCATAGATTCATTACAACGAAATTAGACTATAGTGATACTTTTTTCAATATCTGTCATTAAATTAGTTGTTGCTAAAAAAATAATGACAATATATGTATTGCGAAATTATTTGTTTTATATTTTAAATTAGTGACGAATATAATAATTGTCGCTATATAATTGATGATGGTCCATATAACGATGTTTATCTATTGTTATTTTTTAAATTTTAAATTAATCGTCGCTAAATTTTTAGTTCAAAATTTAAGGATAATTAGTTAATTTTTTGAAAAATAACAACGAGTAAGCATTGCAATATAGACGTCGCTAATAATATAAGACATAAATTATATTTGTCGCTAATGTCAAGTATAAAATATTCACAACGAATAATATTATCGTCATATACTTAACCATAACTATTTTAGTTACGGATTTTGAAAAAAAGCTCCGTGTATATGATTAGATGTTTCTTGAAGATTATGTAAAAAGGAAAGGGGGGCATAGCCTTCTCCTGGTTGGGTAACTTCCCCCCTCATTTATTAAAACAAATGAGCCTATAGTGATTTTTTTGAATTCGTTAATATATCATCCGTTTTTAAATATGTGATGGTGATAGCATTTGTTGCAAAATGAAACGGGTGCGAAAGAAATATGAATAATATCAGAAATACCTTCTAGATTATCTTAAGTATACATGTATTAGATGGCATATACACACGATATAATATACAAAATATACTTCTTCATCACAATTATATCAAGGGATTTTTATCCCGCAGATCCTATAAACTTGACCAATTACCACATCGACCTTTGAAAAAACGTATTTCCCCCCTCGACCTCGTAAACTTGTTAACTCTTATCCCACATACCCTGTGGTTAACCCATATCCATTTATCCCTTAAAACTAATCGGATCACGTATGTTCTTTTACATTACACCCATTTTGTTTATCAAATTTACATTAAGTGTCCCTTACTCTCACCCTCTTCCTCTTCTTCCTTTCCCCACCCACCACCTCATTGACCTCCGCTGCCCTGCCCTCCAGGTCCTCCCTGACCTCTTCCTCCAGGTCTGCCACCCTGCCCTCCATGTCCTCCCCGACCTCGTCCTCTTCCTCCAAGTCTGTCGGCCTCACCCTCCAGGTCCTCCATGACCTCGTCCTCCTCCGCCTCCTCCTCCAAGTCTGTTCCCCCCCTCCTCCTCCTGGTCTGCCCAACCTCCCCCTCGCCCTCCTCCTCCCTGACCTCCGCCCTCGTCATCCAGTTCCTTATCGTCCTCCTCCTCCTCCATTTGCTTTGCCCCCACCGATCTCCCTTGCACCTCCACCTCTCCCCCCTCCTCCACCTCCTTCCATCACTTTGGTCCGCCCCAACCGCCTCCTCCTCCCATTACTTTGCCCTAGCTGCCTCTACTCCCTATACCACCTTCTCCTTTAGGAAGAACAAACAACCGTTGTCGATTTGAAGCATGGGAAGAACAAACAACCACTGTTGATTTGAAGCATTAGGAAGAACAAACACTGTGTAGATCCGCCGCAAGGAAGAACAAATATTGTATAAATCCAGAACGCACAGTCACCATAGATCTGCCTAAAGGATATTAAATTGACGGTCATGATCAGTAAATCATAATTCCACCACAGCTGTCGATTTTAATCAACGAAAACAAAGAAGTGTTGTCAGATCTGTTGTGGAATGCTTCTCTGGTTAGATTAACCAAACACACCGACTCAAGTAAAGTAAAATTTAATGGTAGTGTTCGCGGGGTAAGACGGAGCAAGTTTACGAGGTCGAGGGGAGAAATGCATTGTTTCAAAGGCTGATGAGGTAATTGGCAAAGTTTATAGGGTCTGTGGGGTTAAAAATCCCTTTATTCTTTGATTTTTTTTCTCATTAATTAATGAGCAACCATCTATGAATGCGATGATTGTGGTCTTAGTTGCATTTAGAATGGATTAATTGAAAGTGAAGGAGCTATTAGTTCTTAGGGGATGAGTTGCTTCTTCCCTTCATATCTATCCTGGGGACCTTCCCCTTCAGGATTATAGAAGGAATGCCCCTTTTTGATGTGGTTGTTGTCTGTATTGTACTGAATTGAACACTTATCAAACAAAAGCAGTGATCCGAGGGTCCTTCCTTCAATGGCCTAGGAAAAGCAGCAAATCAATCGAGTCCTGACGGACATAAATCATCACAGTCTTTCTGTTCATAGATCACCAAAGGAATTAGACCGCTCAGTCGGCTGTGGATTTACAGACACACGGAAAGAGGAGTCCTCAAGAATTGGCTTCAATCTCAGGTCTGTGAGGCATTGATCTAGTAGGCGAAGTCGACACTTTTGATCCCAATGACTGTCTACTCGCCTCCTTTTGAGGGAGGGAGTAGGTCTAAAACACTTATATATAAAAGAGTTGAAGGATAGACTTTCAATTGAGGCACACGGTCATCAAGAGCTTTCTTGCTCGACCATTCTTCCTTTCGATAAATTCAAGTAGGTCATCTCTTGGTCTAGTTAGGTTCAAATATTATCTTCGCTCTCCTAACTAGATATAAGAGTCAAGTCTAAATATGTTATTGCAAAGGGATTTTTACCCGGCAGACCCTATAAACTTTGCCAATTGCCTCCACAACCTTTGAAACAACATAATTCTCCCCTCGACCCTGTAATCTTGCCAACTCTTACCTTATGAACCTTGTGGTTACTCTGTTTGAACCTCACGAGGGTTCTTGGGATAATTTATAGGGTCGATAGGGTAATTACGTTATGCAGGAGGTCGTGGAGGTGATTGGCAAAGTTTATAGGGTCTGCTGGGTAAAAATCCCTATTGCAAAATAAGTAGGAACATAACTGCAATTGCATCATTTTGAAGGGACGTACTTCAAAATAATGGGCACCAAATTAGGACCAGGCCTAGCTCGACCCAAATTCGGGTCTGAACCCGCTCGGTAAGCGAGGCCCAAGCCCTAGGTTTACCAAAAAACGTGGACAATCGAAACAATGTCATATGGCCAATCGAAACAATCGTCACGTATCTGCCATTCCTACATAGATTTGATAATAGCGATAATAAGGAACATTAATGCCGTAACTATATAAGGAAATAACTAGTCTGTAAAGCTCTCCATGGAAAATGAAAAAGCTTTTTGTCTCCGTTGACATTCTTGAGTCAATTACAATCGAAACAATCTTAACGTAATTGTATTAGTAAGGTCTCTCTTTTTTTCATTTTCATGAAAAAAAATAAAATGTGACCAGACAAGTACTATAATGTTGAAATCCATACCTCAAAATATTAAGATTTTTTTATAAACTCCCTTTTTGATATTTTTTTCTCCAAACAAGGATTTTTTTAATTACCCGAAAACTACAAAAATCAAGAAATGAGTTTAAAGATACGTAGAAGTAACTGAATCAACTTGGTATCTGCTTGTTGCCAATAGAATCAAACAGAACAATTCACAAGGCAATCGCACAAGAAACCCAAAGATTCACATGGAAATATCTGTGGAGAAAAAAGTGATGAAGAAAGCTTAAGATGAAGAGGGATCCAAAAATAAAAAGTAAATGATTAAAAGAGGCATCAACTATTCCTTGGGTCCAATATAGAGATTTTTTTCCAATATAGAGATTCGTCTTTCAAAATTTTCCAAAGAAAGTTCTGTGATCTTATTTTTTATTTCAAGTGCATGTTTCCACAAACTTCCACGACCATCATCATATCTAAACATAAAATCATAATGTTGAAAGATTAGCATCATCTTTATTAAATTTCAAAAATAAGTCCTAAATTTAATTGAAGTATAGTTGAAATTCTTTTTTATAATTTACCCCAGGAGTTGTTTGGTAACATAATAATGGTCGGAATAAACCTTTATTCCATTCTTTCCTTATTCATCAATATCCACTCCCATTCCACTCCTTTATTCCCCTTTCCTTATTCACATCTCCCCTTATTCATCCGTATTCACTTCCTTATTTTCCTTCCCTTTTTTCTTTATTTCTCCTTATCCACTAACTTATAACTCTTATTTCTTATCCCTCATATACTAATCGAACGAAAAATAGCACTTACTTACCTTTATTCTACCTTATTCCCCTTATTCTTATCCTTGCAACCGAATAGGAATAATGATTATTGTAGCTTATTCAACATCTTTATTCCTTTTTATTTCCGAACCGAACACCCCAGGAAAATGTTCTAAGATCGGTAAAGATTCAAATATCAGATCCAAATTTAATCGTAATTGATTTTCCATTTTTTTCATTATATAAATATAATTCAATATTTATTTATAGCGATACATAACCAAAATTTATGACTCTATTCATCGTTATTTATATTACAATTATGAGAAAAAATTATATCTAATAAGTTATTTTATATGAAAATCATCAGACATAGACGAATTTACTATTATTATTTGTATATATGATTCGTATTTATTTATAATTGGATTATTTTTTAAGGAATTTTTACCCGGCAGACCCTATAAACTTTGCCAATTACCTCCACGACCTTTGAAACAACATAATTCTCCCCTCGACCCCGTAATCTTGCCAACTCTTTCCCTATGAACCTTGTGGTTACTCTGTTTGAAGCTCGCGAGGGTTCTAGGGGTAAATTATAGGGTCAATAGGGTAAATACGTTATGCAAAAGGTCGTGGAGGTTATTGGTAAAGTTTATAGGGTCTGCCGGGTAAAAATCCCATTTTTTAAATATCCATCAATATTTACATCAGTATTCTTATATTTTTAAAGAGATTTTTACACCCATAATCCTGAGTAATTCTCCAATTACAATCATAACCCTACATAATCATGAATTACATGAGAAACCTCCGATAGCCACTCCGTCTCACACTCATAACCCTCCGCTAGTTTAATACATTAAACAAACCATATGAGTGAGTTAATCTAACCAATCTATGATTTAACAGCTAGGATTAGACAAAATAAAAAAACCAAAGGAAAAAGAAATAGGCAGGCTTGCAGGGAGAATCTCGATGACAGCTTCGTGTTGCAGGCCGGTGCTCGGCGTGCGGAGGGGAGGGGATGAGCTTGACGCAGTGGGGCTTCGAGCAGGGGGGAAGCTCGCACAGGGTGTGGGGGGTTTCGACAAAGGGGAAGCTCGGTGTGTGTGTTGGGGGGATTGGGTTGCAGGTCGGTGCTCGGCGCACGGGGGGCAGGGGATGAGCTTGGCGCAGGGGGGTTTCAAGCGGGGGGAAGCTCGCACGGGGTGTGGGGTTGGGGGGGATTGGGGGATTGGGTTGCATGTCGGTCCTCGGCGTGCGGAGGGGAGGGGATGAGCTTGGCGCAGGGGGCGTCGACCAGGGGAAGTCTCGACGCAGAGCGGGGGTGGCTATGAAGAGGAGCTCGGTTGTTTAGCAGAGGTCGGGACTGGGGATGGCGGGCTTCAAATTCGAGCGGGGGAGGGGGAGGTCGACAGCCTTTGACCAGGACAAGGAGAAGCTGGGGGGGGGGGTGTTCGATGCATGGCCTGGAGGAGGAGGTGGTGCCGGTCGGCAGGGAGGAGAGGAGAACGATGGCATGTTTTGCAAATAAGAATGAACATTATGGACAGTTTTGTCTTTTTTAATAGAAATCCTCAATTATAGCGGATATCCCAAATGGAACATAACAGAGGCTTATGTAATGTAAGAGTTAAGCATTACTTTGGTTTCTCATATAATTCATGATTATACAAGGTTATGATTGTAGTTGCGAAATTACTCATGATTATGAGTGTAAAAATCCATATTTTAAATTGAATAAGAGGGCATAATTATACCTATGTTATTATCCTCTTACGATATCATTTTCATCCCTAATCATAATCACCGGAGCTTATTGTTGTCGCTTGAGGATTTACTCTATATATTCTAAGATCAATGAACAACATTCTAAAAATCACATGAAAAAAAATACATTTTCTGGGTTATGCTCAACGTTTTACGGCGATAGGATTAAATGATTCTTTTAGACATAGATATTAAAAAGTCCCTCATAATTACCTGAAATTAAACGGCGAAAAGAATATGTTCTTATTTGAAATCTGAGGGTGTCGAACACTGTGACGTAGGGGTGCAAATTAAATTCAATCATTTGAATTTGATTAGGCTCGTCAATTCTACTCTCAAAAAATTAAATTTGAATTAACCTGAATTTTCTTATAATAACTATACTTAATTTGATAATTATATGTAGGGAAACGTCCAATGAAATGGGATTTTCTTGATGCATGGAAAGACACACAAATCTAAGTAGTTTTTCTATTAATTTTATGATTTCTAACTCTCTAAATTTAATAACAAATATTAACATAATATGTATATCAAGACAATTTTAGGAAATTATTATTATATTGGACAAAAAATGTTCGTTACAATATGAACACTCTATTTTACAAAATTGTACGTTTATCATCATTTTACAATATGCAGTTTATATATTACAAAATGGGAATGGGGAGCTTGCACCATGGTGCAAGCAAGTTATATGCACCGGACATCACAGCCGTTGGATCTATTTGCATCCAATGGTCTCTTTGCCCTTCACTTTCCCCCAAAAATATCAAGTCCCGATGTTGGCAGAGACGCCTCTCCCTCTTTTCTCTCTTCCCGCACAGCCCAAACTCCCGTTCTCCCCCTCCCTTTGCACCAGACTGCCGCAACAAAGAGGTGCAGGGGACTCGTGATAGCAGGCCATCGCGACGGAGGGTGGAGCGGCACGGATGCTCCTTGTCGAAGGAAGGGGTAGTTGTGAGATATGACGAGTAGCAATGCGGCGGCGCAATCGAGAGGGAAGGGAGGGGATGCCACTCGCTGCAGGAGGGGAGCGGCCGTCGAAGGGGGAGGGGCGCCAGGGCCTTGTTGCGGCAGTCAGATGCAAAGGGAGGGGGAGAACGGGAGTTTGGGCTGAGCGGGAAGAGAGAAAAGAGGGAGAGGCATCTCTGCCAACATCGGGACTTGATATTTTTGGGGGAAAGTGAAGGGCAAAGGGACCATTGGATGCAAATAGATCCAACGGCTGTGATGTCCGGTGCATATAACTTGCTTGCACCATGGTGCAAGCTCCCCATTCCCTTACAAAATTATTAAACAGTTTACAAATTTGATAGTAGCTTTTTAGATTTCAACAAAGGTCCACCTCATTGAAGGATCTATATTTATCTATATACATATTACATAAATATATGCATGCGTGCATGCATAAATACGAATAAACAAACATAAACACATACATGTATGTGTATATATATATATGCATGTATATTTTAATCATATTAGTTAATGATTAAATAGTCAAAATATATAGAATATAATAGAAATGTTAACCAAAAATCTAAAATGAGAGAAAAAATGTTTAAGATTGTTATCGCAATTAGCTATTTGGTGTTACATGTTCTCACATTCCTGAACATACTTTTTCCATTGTCTTTTTCATCCCAACGTAAAGAACTCACAACCTTGCGGTATATAGTGACCCTCCTTAATTCTCTTTGCATGTGAAAATGATGATCATGCTACTTCGCATTCCTCTTTGACATATGATGTGGTTCACAAGATATCACGACTCACGCCGCTAGTCGGGACGCGTGCGTCATTCATTGCACTGATTATCTTAATCATAATTGGTATGTCTATAAAAATTCGACAGTAACTCCTCTATATTACAATCCTCTCAAACGCCAACCTCGACCTGAAAAATTTCGTATCAAATATTCATTCAATCATCACGATCATATATGTAACCACTAAACAATTCCAGTTGAAGATCTGTATTCAAACAAGCGTATTTGTAATTTCCCTCTCTTCTTCCCGTGTTAAAACTGTGGAAGGCTGTATCCCGATATATCGGCGATATATCACCGATATATCGATATCGACATGGGACCGATATCGAAATCGATATATCGATATATCTGATTTCAGGCATTTTCTTCAGAAAGATTCTTAGATATAGCGATATACCGCCGATGATATATCGGCGATATAACGATATCGACACGATATCGAAACGATATCGATATGGATATGTCCTTAAAACATTCATAACCTTCTCACAAGTATCCCCCTCTGTCTTCTTGTTGTAGTGGTTATCGTTGCATAACTTATTATGAATGGTGATGGGTATCATCAATCATTGTCCAGATGATGTTGATCCTCACGTTAGTAATCTATAAGCTATTCTCACCATTACGTGAGTTGTTCCTTGGTATACCGAGAATCCAGTGTGATTCGTAGCTTTAGTTTTTACCTATATATGATCCTAACGATGAATGAAGTGGGTTTATAGTTATTTGTTTCAATCTTTTTTGTTTTGTATTAAATTAGTTTGCATAAATTTTCTACAGGAGCTCGATCTTGTCTTGCTTCAACTTGCAACGATAAATATAATGTCCAGATTTTTTTATTAAAAAGGTTTTATCTCTACAAGAAATCTGGTATAATTGTATTTTATTTATAGATTTCTTTCATCATTGAAAAAAGTGCATTTTGATTAAATAAGACATACAATAATCGTAAAAAATAGGTGTTTTGTATCCACTATGTAGAGGAACGAGCGTACTTTATGAAGTAGGTAAGCTTACCTATTCCATGCTTATTTTTCATCATTTTTTAAATGCTTTGGTGGATTTTCATAACTATGTCTCTCTAATATGTCATTTCAATTTCGGCAGAAAACGAGACTCATATACCCTCAATCCAGGACAGGTCAATTATAGCAATTCTAAGACCGTTAAAATTATATGTTCTAGATTGAGGTCATAAGAGTCTCTGTTTCTGACAAAATTGGAATGACATATTAGTGGGATACAGTGATGAAAATACATAATAATATTTTCAAAAAGTAAAAAATTGATGAAAATGGACATGAAGTAGTAAGCTTACATACTTCATGATGTAGACTCTCTTTTCTCCGCTGTATGTTTAACAAATACGTTTGAAATTAGATTTGGATTCCTGTTCGAAACTTTGAATAAAATGTAAAGGTGAATTGCAAGGTATTCCCCTAAAAAAAGAAGGTATAAAAAAGGCTGTGGAAAGCGGGATGTTATTGGATATGCTAAAAAATGTTACTAATTCCTTAAAAGTAAATAAGAATATAAAATTCGATGCAGACTAGATGCAAATAATAACAGGGGTAATTTTACATGAAATTCCTCAAATTTTCTATCTCATATCAACGTGATTTCCAAACTTACAATTATTACATTTTAAGTTCCAAACTATTTTAAAAAGTAACAATGTGATCTCCTGATGATTTAAAGAATGTTATATAAATTTAACACCGATGCACCATATTATCACCTTTTAAATAATTCTGGAATCGTATCCTTATATTTTGAAATTTTGAGATCAAACTGAATAACGAATGAGAAGATCAAGGACCTTCCTGTAAATTAATCTAACAAAAGTACCACATAAGGATTTGCTAGTCGCATGTATATACTTAAGGTACTATATCATATATGAGTTTAATGGGGCTGCCCCTTGGAGGGAGCTAACTTGGCTCCTCCCGCGCAATTTCGCCTATTTTTTTACTTTTTTTAATTTCTTCCGTAAATATTCATCACTATATCCTTATATTATGCTATTCAAATTTCGAACGAAACAGAGACCCCTACAACCTTCATCCAGACAATTATTTTTTAACGGTAATAGAATTGCTAAAAACGACCCTTCTAGATGGAGGCCCTAAGAGTCCCTGTTTCGTACGAAATTTGAATGACATAATATATGGATATATTGATGAAAATCCACAGAAGAAATTTAAAAAAAAAATAAAAAACAGGCAAAATTAGGGGGGAGAGGTGAGAGGACAAGTTAGCTACCCCAAAGGGGCAGCCCCATTTTATCCATCATATATGCTGGAAAAAAAATTACGAATAAGTCTACAACAGTATTATTATTGATATCAAAAATGATATCCGTATCCATGTACATTTCAAAACCGATATGGATAAAATACGGTAGCAGTACAACTGATCCATACATAACATAGACGAATCACAGGTGCCTTCTTTACTCGTCCGGCCCCTCCAACATTAAGATATTTTGGTATCATGCGTGTAAAGAAATGTTTTGGGGGCCAAAAATTCCATCCACCAATGCATAAGAGAAAAGAAAAGTATATGTAACCACTACTTTTAAAGTGAAAATGACCTCTGGTGTGATGTTAACAAACAACGACCACCACCTAAACCCCTCCACTTTGCTACATTTAAACTTAATTGCTTCACTAATCTACCCAACTTGTACAAACAAAAAACGGGTGTTAAATCTCCAAAATAAAACCGAAAAGAAAATTTAAGTTCAAAGGAGAGAGAGCCGCGGATGCGCCTCCCGCCGGTCCGGCGGTTAAATTTACAAGAAAGCCCCCATTTTTCTTACCATCATCTCCTGCCCCTCTTCTTGGCTGCCGGTGCGGGCGCCTCCGCCTCCGCCTCCCTCGCCCTCTTGGCCGGCGGCTGCGAGGGTGGTGTCGACGGCGGCCTCTTCGGTGGCCTGCCAACGCTCCTCTTTGGCGGCCCACTCGCCTCCTGCTTCTCCTTCCTCCTGTCGTCCCTCAATGCCTTCCTCTGCTCGACATTTGCCGACCTCGTGATGCCACCGCCGGTCTCGACGTTCTTTGCTGGTTGTGCCTTCTCCCCATTGCTGGGAGAAGGTGAGCTGGTAGCCCCCTTCAACCGGTTCAAGAAACCTGCCGCACTTCGTTTCTTGGCGACGGGCACCGGCGGCGGAACGTCCACGCTGCTCGTTGCATTGCCGCTGCTGCTCTTCTTCTCCACCACTGGCGCCTTTGCCGGCTCCGTCGTGCTGTCGTCCTTGGACTCCGCCTTCGGTTTCGGGTCCGTTGTTGGGATCGGCAAGTTGGGCTTCTTCATCATCGGTCCTCGGGTCTTCGTCGTCCGCAACCCCCTCGCCACCGGTTTCTCCTTGACCACCTTCTTCTCCGCGCTCTCCAACTCCTTCTCCATATCAGACTTCTCCGCAGGTGGAGGCAGCGGCGCCTCTTCCTTTACGGCCTTGACAGATGTGGACACAGCCTTGGCCGATAGAGAGCTCCTCTTCCGGCAGGCACTCAACGGTGGAGTTGGGGACACCTTGTCAAGCAGGGAGGTAAGCAGTTCCGGCTCGTTCTTGGGCTTGGACGTAACCGATTGGGGCTGCCGTGGGGGTGCGGGGGGTCGAGGAGCAACCGGAACAACTGGCGGTGGAAGCGGAACAGGTGCGTCAAGAGGTGGTGATAGCTGGGAGGGTTTCTGATTGAGAGAAGCATACTCCTTGTGGAGCAACTTCCGGAGATGGGTGGCAGCATTGTGCTCGGAGGAGTCCTTCGGAAAGAAGATGACGGCATTGGCACAGACGAGGAGGAGGTCGCGGAAGAACTCGGTGACGGTGTACGAGCCACCATCTTCTAGTTTCTTGCCGACGGTTTCGAGGTCCATGTGCTGCCGAATCAGGCTCCGGTAGCGCAAGCTGTCCTGAAAATTTATACACGTAAACGCCATGAAGCAGTTAGCAAAGCTTGCAAAAGCAGCTGGGAAATTTCAATGCACAACGCCACCTGCACGGGTTGGAAACAAATTGCTGGTGAAAATTATTGATTTTTATAATTAAGATCAAATGATGCATGATCATGTTATGATGTTTGCTAATAACGGACACAATTTAGCTGGAAGCAAAACGCGTTGTGGTGTATTCATTTGTTTATGATAGAAAATAATGTCATAATGCGTTCTATCATCCATTGAAAATGACATATATTTAATCGAATTGGAAAACACGCAATCAGATATCCCCAGATAAAGAAAACACGGCAAATTATTACACAATAAATATGTTCCGCTATAGTTGAAAAAAAATAGACGTGTTTGGAGGACAGAAAAAAAGTTGGTATGAATAAGTATCGTCCGATGGGAACATTATCTGGTTTTCTCTCTCCTAAAGCCATGTCCAGCGAATCGACCAACGAAAATGGCAATTTGAAAAAACCGAGGGACTAGACAGGAAACTAACTAAAAACAAAAGTTCACCAGCAATAACTTGGATAGGGTGAATGCCAATTCGCAATACACAGATCCACCCTCGGCATATTTTCCCATGCGTAGTATATTTGTTGCGTCCTCGACAAACAAGTCAAGTTCTCTAGTTCGTGCACAGCAAAAAAAAATACCGCCAAACATATCGTCGTCATCTTTGATCAGCCGTTATACATTTAAATATTATTATATACCATGTTATATATTCACAATAAAATACTTCAAATTAAATACTTTTTTCCATAATATTTCATTCTCCAATTTCACGGAAGACATTTTCCAATACCTCGAATATAATCGGGATGTTGGAACTGCAAATCTACCCACGTTCAATTTTTTCGATATTTTTGTTATCAATGTTTGGATTCGGCAATAACCTTTTCCCATTCAATGTATTCCATAGGATTAAAGTCCCAAGTGAACGTCTCGATAATCGCCGGGCCAGAGTAGCCGCATGTCAAATGGGATGGAGCACAGATTAAACAAACCTCATCCACCTACGTGTCAGAATCCAGTTGGCATTACGTGTAAATCCAGCCAAGTTGAATCGGGCCATCCCTGTGAAAGCCTTCATCTCATCCTCCCCCCATTTCCATATTTCTGAGATCTCTCACCCCTCATTATCTTTCCCGCCTTCGTACTGCCGTGCGAAATTTGCACAAAAAGCATGGGATTTATTTTTCCGAAAGGCAAAAAGGCGGTAGGCGGGACAGACACGTGTCCATATCCACCTCCCGATCTCGATCGAACGGCTGTGTTATTTCCTCCTCCAGGATATAGTTTTCAAAGAAATGGGGATCGCATAATAACACTCAGCCATTTCACGTACCTGTGTATTGCTTATCCTCTGATACGCCACATATATAGATCATCCCAGAAAAGAAGGGTATATATTTTATTATGAAATTATCGCACGAGATATCGCGAGAAAAAGTGGGGAGGGGTGACCCGATACCTGGCTATCGTGCCGGCGTTCGAAAACGGAGCCGTACTTGTGAGACCGGATGATCTCGAGGAGAACAACGAGCGGCTGAGATTTGCCGGAGAGGTCCATCTTCGAGTCACCATCGCTGTTACCCCCGGAGACCGCCGTGGCCGTGGCGGAGCTCGGCTTTCTCCGCCCGCCGCGCTTCCGCCGCCGAGACGGGCTGGCGGAGCTCTGCACGTCGCTGCTGTCCTTCGTCGCCGTTTCCTCCCCCGTCGACTCGGCCATCGACTCGCCGGAATCGGGGGGCCTAATGGTCGGAACCACCTCTCCGCCGGCGTCGTCGGCGACGTTAACCGCCTCCGCGCACTTACCCAGCACCACGGTCTCCGAGCTGCCGTTGCAGGAGCCCTCCCCCGCTGCCTTATCCTCACCGCCGGTGACCGGAACCGGCTTGGCCGGAGGAGTCCCAGTCTCCTCCGGCGGCTTCGGCTTCTTCTCCCTCCCCTCGCGCGGACCCTCGCGCCCCTCCTCCTTCGTCTCGGGCGAGTTCGACTCGTTGCACGACCTGCCGGAACGCTCGCCGGCGACCACCGGCTCCGGCAGCAGGTTCCCGTTGCTCTTGCGGTGGCTCCCCTCCGGATCCGGCGCATCGCCACCGTCCAACTCCTCCTTGAAACTCCTCTCCCGCTCCTCCGTGAGCTTCTTCACCTTGGACTGCAAGGACCTAAAAAATAAATAACCGAAACGTCAGGTACCGTTTCGTAAAAAACGCAAATAAAAATCAAATCTTCTATATTTAATAGCAAACCAAAGGAAAATGCATCCAGATCTCGCAACGCAAGCCGACACCAACCACCAGATCGTAATCCAACGGTTCAAAACGAAAAGGGGGGCGGGATTTACACGATCGATACGTCGTGCCTCTGGACCTCGCGGCGGAGCTCGGCGACGCGGAGCCTCCGGAGGTCGTCGAGCCACGGGATCGCGACGGCTTCATAGCCGCCGTCGCGGGGGCGCCCTTCCCCCTGGAATCGGTGGCAGAGGTCTCGGTAGCGCTGCTCGCACACCTCCGCCGTGAGTAGGTGCGGGAAGGCCGTCCTCTCCCCCACGACGGCAGCGACGGAGCCCCAGTCCTTGACGCCGTGGCGGCTCACCGCGCTCGCCAGGAGAAGCTCCTCCCACGTCCCCCAGATCTCTTCACCTTCTTCCGATCTCGCCATCCACATCGACCCCCCCTCCTGCGGCTCATCTCGACCCCCCCATACGAACGCGTCCTCCTCCTCTGCCTTCGTGTTCGACGTCCGCCTCCCTTCTCTCTCTAGGGTTTCGCCTCCTCTCGCTCGCCCTCTTTCGTTCCGAAGGTTTTGGTACTTGGTGTAATTTTCCCAATTATTTTTGTTTTGCCCCCTCTAGTTTTGCTGTTCGATTCCTACCTCTACGGTCTCTGGTGGCGAATCGATGAATGGTGGGCATATAAGAGGGGAGGGGTCGATCCACGCACACAAATGGGCAAATACCCCGCTTCCATGATATCACATGACAAAAATGCCCCTGCATGATGTGGATATTACGCGATACGCCCTCGAGTTGGATTGACGAAAATGCCCCCTCCCCTGACGGAATTCTATATTTGATGCTTTGTCGTTATATTCGGTAGGTGTGCGGTGAGTGCGAGGGTCCTGATCTCGGTGAGGAGGTCGGATTAGGACCGTCCGATCGCCGTGTTCGATCTATTTTTCTGGATGGTCTGGATCAGTTCGGTCGAACTAACGGGTATTATTGTCAACACCTATATTGAGTTGAGCCCATATTGGCCCAGATTTATAAACCTCCTCCGACCTTTTTAGGATCATGTGACTTGTCGTCATAAGCTGTGGACTTGGCATTATTGCTTGTGGGATTATTGCAAGAAAGGAAATAAATCAATAGATTTTACGTAATTCTGATCTAAACAAATCGTATTATTTTCATATTATGTCTGATCCGCACACTGCGATCATCTCCACTATCGAATTGATCTCGGATGATCACGATCGATCAAGGGGAGAAGAGGATAGTATGACCGTTTTTTTCTAAAGCGGTCACAACCATTCGATATCATTTGGTCGGCCAAGATGATCGACCATTTTGATCCTCTCCATAATCGCAGATCCATTTTCTTTAAAAACCGATATTATCGGTTTAATTCTTACAATGTTATCTCGAAGGAATCCAAAGAATGTCTTAATCACATGATTAGTAAGTAAATTACAAAGAAGGGTCTCAAATTTTGACCCAGTGCATAGTATGATCCATCTAAAGAGAGTGAGCTAACAAGGAGGTCTAAGAATCAGTACGGCATTCACTTATTATTTCATGATATGTTACATGGTTTCCCCTAAATTTTTTCTAATAATGTTTATCACCTTAACTTTTTATCTATTAAACTTGTGCCGCTATATTCTTAGGGCCCGTTCGGTAGGAGAATAAGCAGGAATAAGGATGGGGAATAAAGGGAATAAGGGTCTATTCTCCGTTCGGCTGGAGGATAAGAATAAGGAGAATAAGGTGAAATAAAGGTAGGTAAGGTGGGATAAAGATATGAATAAGAGTGAAATAAGATGAAATAATGGGGAATAGTCGTACCACGGGGAAGCATGTTGGGGGCTTATTCCCCTTATTCCATTCCTCCTTATACCCCAAACGAACCGGGCCTTAGAAAAATCATATTGGTGCCCTTCTATTTTTTTATATTTGTGATCTTATATTTACACCAAAAAAACAATACTGTAAAGTTTGAACTTTATAAGAATATAAGGGTACAAGTGTAATTTCAAAAAAGTACAGGATCAAGTATTGTGGATAAAACACTCTGAGAGCTAAAATATAATAATCCCTTATTTTATTTGTTGATTCGGATGACCTACTTCTACTTTATTAAATTTGATTATAGATGTGATTAGAAAGGACATGGAGAGACCATTTGAAAAGTATAATTTACAACACCAAAAGTTGATGGATCCTCGTTATTCTCATTGAAGCCTTGTAAAAACTATGTTTACGTTAAAACCACCCAAGCAAAATCACCTCTAACAAGTCTCATTCTACTGCAAATCCCCACTTCGGGAGATCTCAACTGCAGAGACCCTGCTATGACTTTTTCTACACCAGGGGTTGTTGTTTCCCTCTCTTTTGCAAAATCAATTACAAAATACAACCACAATTAAATTTATAATTATTATTCTGATTATCTTCAATTTTTGCTCAAATTCAATATTTATATCTGTTTTATCTTAACCGTCAACGAAAATGCAACATATGTAAGAAATATAAAACCCATTTTAGAAAAGGACCGTATGTTTGACCGTTAAGTTAAAATAGATATAGACAACGGATTTGAGCAAATTTGATAGATATGTACAGTAAATTAATTATAAATTCTACCTATAAGATTGAAATTTTTAAATCGCTTTCGCAAAAAATATGGAAACAACAGTCTATGTTGTAGAAAAATATGCTCCCCTCACAACATGGTCTGACGAATAAGAATATAGGTGCTGCCATACCGGTATATATTTTTAAATATGAATATGGACAATGATACATAATTTGGCGGTTATGAAAATTATATTAGCATATCCTTAAAATTGATACAGATGCAAAACGAATATCGATTGCAGATGAATAATATTGGAAATACTCCATATAATAGCTTAAATATACATGTGTTAGATGGAATACATATGATATAAATATTCTAAATGTACTTATATAGTTATATTACAATGATTATAACAAACATGGCAAGAGGAGGTATAAAATTATGTTATATATGGTTTAAAATAAATTTACAACTATATATATATATATATAAACAAATATACAAATACTGATATGAATGTCGTCGATATCAAATCAATAATCTTATCTGTGTCCATTTTAAAACGGATACAGATACAAATATCAAAATTTGAATAAAAAAGATGCAGTAACGTATTGGATACGTGTATATCCTTTTCTCCATTCCTTGTCCTTTCTTATGCTTCCTCTAAAATCATCAATAATCATGCAGACTCGAATCCTCTGTTGTAGAACAGAGGTGTTGTAATCTATGAATGTTGTATTTCGAAGAATTGGATTTGCCATTCAAAAGGGATTGGCGGCGCAGCTTGTTGCCCATCTCCCATCAATTTCTATGTAACTCATCCGATTTTAATATTTCACTATATATAAAGAAAGATTTCAAAATTCAACATTATTAATTGAATCTTAGATTAATTCTCTTCATATCTCCAAATTTCGCTCAAATCCGAGCTTATTTGCTATTCTACCTTAATTGTCAAAGATTCGCTCAATATGTGAGCAACTTAAATCCATTTAAAAAAGATATGAATCTTTAACCATTAAAATAAAATAGCAAATAATTTCAGATTTGAACAAAATTTGAAGGATATCTATAGCATTGATCCAATATCCTTCAAATTTGACTATAAGGTTGATCTTGGAATCGAAGTCCCAAAAAAAACAAAAAAAATTACTAACACATATGCAACACTCGTTATAGCAAAGGATCCGATTGAGGATCCGAGTCGTATTCATGCACCACCACCCCAATAAGGGTAAAGATAACCATTCCATACGTATGGCAACCTTTTTATTCAAAGTATCTGTTTATAACTTTTTCTAGGGAGACGACAATCTGGAATCAAATAAATCCCAACTTGTGGATAAAGATTAGATATAGCATTAACACCCAGAAAAGCGCTCCGTTTTATACGGCATAACTCTGTCATTAAAGTTCTCGTCAGCCACATAAATACAAGACTAAAATGTAATAGTCACATTTACCAAAAAGTCCTAAAAAACGAAAAGTAAGGTAGCGTTTGGTTCGCGGGTTACCCGCGGGTTAGGGAAGTTTACCCCCCTTAACCCATATCCCCCTCTCTCCCCGTGGGCCCCACTTTATTCCTTTTTTAAAAAATTAAATAAATCAATTTTACACCATCAATCCTATAAAAAAATAATATATTATACCATCATATCATATAAAAATTATAAACTACTCTACTTCTACTCCATTTTCCAAACTTCAATACAATCACATCACAATAACTACTCACTTTTTCAAACTCCAATACAATCATATCACCCCAAACCCACTTCTAACCCACCCCCAGTTTAACCCTCTATCCAAACACCAAAACACAAAAACGGATTACCCTCTACCAGTTTAACCCGCCTTAACACACCAACCAAACGCACCCTAAACGCTATATCCTTTCTCCCCTCACCCTTATCCTCTTCCTCCGGACATCACCTCCTCCCTCATTTGTATCCTTTGAGCAACACCCTGTAACGTCCCGGGCTTAGATCCCCGGTCCGTTAGCGGAGCATTACTGGTCCTAACAACCTCTTGGGATCGAGCTCATGCGGACCCGATTAACCACCCCCCAAAATGCTCAAGCCGGGTTGTTCGGTAGTAAGCTCCCCACTATTTATCCCACCCGAAAATTTTGTGTTCCACGGTATGGGACCTTTTTTGGGGGGTGTTGCAACCTCCCCCACTTATATTCGCAACGTCCTTGTTGCGACATGGCCATCACTTATTCCCAGTGACAGTGGCGGCTGCACGCTCCGGGTAACCATTTCCTCCAACCTCTTTGTAGTGGTGGCTCCACCTCTCGGGTAGCCCTTTCCATTGTCAGAGGGAATTTGACTCTGATACCATTTTGTAACGTCCCGGGCTTAGGTTCCCGGTCCGTTAGCGGAGCATTACTGGCCCTAACAACCTCTTGGGATGTAACGTCCCAGGCTTAGATCCCCGGTCCGTTATCGAGGAAAACTGTCCCTGACAACTTGTTGGGTTCGGACCCAATTGGACCCGTTGACAACCACCCAAAATGCTTAAGTCCAAGTTGTCAAGTAGTAATCTCCACCACTTATAAACTATACCCACACTTCATGAGTTTTAAGTATGGCACTATGTTTGGGGTTGGGGTGTTACAACCTCCCCCACTTATATTTGCAACGTCCTCGTTGCGACATGGCCCATCACTTATTCCCAGTGATAGTGGCGGATGCACGCTCCGGGTAGCCATTTCCTCCAATCTCTTGTAGGTGCGGCTCCACCTCTCGGGTAGCCTTTTCCACTATCAGAGAGAATTTGGCTCTGATACCATTTCTAACGTCCTAGGCTTAGATCCCCGGTCCGTTATCGAGGAAAACTATCCCTGACAACTTGTTGGGTTCGGACCCAATTGGACCCGTTGACAACCACCCAAAATGCTTAAGCCCAAGTTATCAAGTAGTAATCCCCACCACTTATAAACTATACCCACACTTCGTGAGTTTTAGGTATGGCAATATGTTTGGGGTTGGAGTGTTACATGGGATCGAGCCCATGCGGACCCGATTAACCACCCCCCAAAATGCTCAAGCTGGGTTGTTCGGTAGTAAGCTCCCCACTATTTATCCCACCCGGAAATTTTGTGTTCCACGGTATGGGACCTTTTTTGGAGGGTGTTAACACCCCCTGCTCAAGCACAACTTCACATGATGCTTGCAGCTGCCCAGAGCAATGTCGAGCATGCATATGATCAAGCCTTCTCTTCCGGTCACCCGCATTCAGGGATAGAGGCACGTGCGCCTAGGGTCCTTGTGTAATTTACTCAGATGCGAGAAGTGAGGCATGCGCGCCTGGTAAAGGCTGGACTCCGGCGGACCCCTGGAAGCTCCTCTGTACTAGTTCTTGAGCTCTGAAGACCAGAAAAGATTCCCTGGGAGCTGGCGAGGATCCCGAAGGAGAGAGGGAGGTCCGGAGGTGTCTGAATCGACGAATTGCCCCATCATTGTCTGCGCAGGGGCTCTAGAACTGAGTAGCTTCGAGGCATCCGGCCATTGCAGGTATGAGATACCTGGAATGTTAGAAGATAGTAGAAGCTGGTGTGTGCGTGAGATGGAGTGGCATGGGGACGTGGAAGGGCGGAGAGGCGAAGCTCCAAGGTGGGTTCTTCCCCGTCGTGGTCAGAGAAGAATGCATAGAGTGGATAAGGTTCCGGAAGAGGGGGGATGGTGAACATAGGGTTGCATGAAGGTGAAGGGTGCTCGGAGAAGCTCGGAGCGTGATTAATTGAAGATGGAGGTAATTGGGTGTGCCTAATTAAATAAGATAAAAACACGAGAAAAGGGAAGAGAATGTTACCTGGGAATTGTGGAAGAATGCATGCGGTGGAGAATGGTCTGGGTGGAGCTCCTAGGCAGAGCTCCAGTCTATGATCGACCTGGGCGATCGCACCAGGGGGTTCGATCGGTTGCAAGGCGATTGTGGCATGACCTCTCCGACCATGGGTCAACACCGAAGGTCACGACCGTCATCACACTTCAATTCCACCTCCCCCGATCGCATATAGAGGGGAAGAAGGCTTGGGTGAAGCCTCGCGTAAAGGTGGACAAAGAGGAATGGAGCAGGTGGTAGTGGTTTTGAAGATGAAGTCATCGGTTACAGAAGGGTGGTCGAGGTGTTTGTAACCGATGTGCATTAGCCATAGAGAGTGGATCGAGGGGGGTTAATGGTGGGCGCGGATTGTATGCTGTGAAGAGGGTTGTAGCAGACTCTACTACACCCTTTGGGGCCGCTCGATCACGATCGAGCTATTCCTACAAAATCCCTCGATCCGGGCCAACAAAAAGTGGGATGATGAGGGATGGTCAGCGAGGGACATTAGGTCGACGTCGAGGGATGGTCAGCGAGGGGAATGATGACGTGGAGTGAGCAAGGATTTTGGAAGAAGAACAATGGGAGGAGAGGCGTAACGTGCGAGTGTGGAAGTTATTGGGGATAGACGATGAGGGTGGACCACTGGATCAAGTGATCCAACGGTCAAGGAGAAGGCAGGATGGAATGGTCTTGATTTGATCCATCAGATGGATCTACAGCTGGCTGAGAGCGAGGATGGGGGCAAACGGCGGGGATGAGATCCCTCAGATGGATCTAACGGTGGAGTGGTGCAGGCGAAAACAAAGGATTGGGCCACACGGCTCAATCAAAGGGAGTCGCGTGGTCCTATAGAAAAATAAAAAATAGAAAAATAAAGGAAAATGAAAATAAAATAGATAGAAGTAGAATTGAAAAAGTGTACAACATGAAAGTTGTAGATCTCAATGAGATCTACAAGATTCTTGTTGAACAAAATGTCAAAAAAGCCATATGTACATAGATATATTTTTGTAAGCATTTTTATGGAAGTGAAAACCCTTCTTTTCATTTCTTTTGTTGTTTTTGGTATTTTTATTTTATAAATAATATTAAAACAAATATTTATAATATTAAACTAATTTTTAAGTTATTATTAAAAATGAGAAAATAAAATAAATAAGGAAAGTAAAATAATGTTAATTATATACAATAATGAGGGTTAGTTATGAAAAAGGGTTAATTTTTAATTAATGATAATTAGCTATACATTTTATTGAAATGTTTAATATAGAGGGATAATAAATAAGAAATATGATGATAAATCACAGATTTATCAGTATTGATATGACGAACCAATCTCAATTGTTGGACCGAATTCAGTCGGCCTACATGATGGCTTATAAGATCTCACTTGAAACTTCACCTTTATAATGATCTATGGCAAGCCGTGATGTTTACCTCATTGAGTTAGTGTATAAATCTGAATGGAAAATAAAGAAGATGAATTTCAGTTATCACCTAGGAAAACTTTGCCGTGACTTGAATATGAATGAACCCACTGAGATCCGAAACCACACACATGACAACATTGTGATCTATAAGGACAAAGTTAAAAAAATGGCATGCTCAGCACATTATGTGCAAGAAGTTTGTTCTGGGACAAAATATATGATTGTTCTACACGAATTTCAAGGAATTTCATGGAAAACTAAAGTCAATTGGCAACTATTGAAGCACTCTGTTGAATCAAATGAACGCTTAGTCCAAGTTGACCTGATTGACTTCATACAGAGCGATTATCAAGATGATATCTCAAGATACTCTACATGAATCCGCAACAGAAAGATTCAAATCAAAGCAAATTCAACATCTTTGCATAATCACACATTCTTCCTTTCTAACACTAATTCTTCATTTAATTTGTTCTATTCGTTTCGTGAGTTTAGGTTCTCTCTTCTTCAGATGCTTACTCCTTACTTATGTTATTTAAAGTCTAAGTATAGAGGAAACATGGAACCATGTTCAATATATCACCTTTGTTTCTTCTCTCACTTAGTTGGTTCCTCCTCTTTTCAACTACTTCTTCATACTTAGATAATTTTCAGCCTAAGTATAGGGAGGAAGAGCCCCTATTTGTTTTTTCTACTTGATTCTTCTATTCTTTGATACCCTTTTCTTTTGTATTTCATTCCTACACTTATTCTATATAAAGCCTAAGTATAGGAGTGTCGTGCATGTTTCATTTCTCGTACTTTCCTTCCTCTTTATACTTAGTACGAGCTATGTTCTTCATTCCACTTTATGCCCGAGGACATAACACAAGCTAAACATAGGGGGTGTACGTATATATTTTATAATACTTTATCTATAGCTCATACTTTAAAATGTCTTCATATGTTATTATGGGCTAAGGGTATGGGGATTTGAAACTAATTCTATAAAATGGTTTGTAAAATACTTTGAAAATATATATACATATGTGATATGGTTTTGTAAAAATATTACATATTATTTGTAAAATGGTACAAATTATTTTGACACATTGTTTTGATTTATACGCACTGGATTATTTGAAAATATAATAAAAAATAATAACTCGCTACAACTCTAAAAAAATACTAACTAATAAGTGATTTTATCTTTGACACTTACAAATCACACAAGATTTGTGTAGTTCAAGATATTTGGTTTAGAGTGATACTTGATCCAGAGTTTAACCATTCTTGATCATTAGGGTCTTAGGATTTAATAACTTAAACTCCCTAGATTGAAAGATATACATGATATATTGCATGTAGAATCTCTATGTTCAAAAAATAATATGATCAACACTTCATTTGCAAGATTGTATAGTCAAGTCGATGTATCGCATGAGGAACTAGGAATATAGGTTTGAGTTTGGACCTGATTTAATGATGTTCCATGATGAGATAATATTAAGGATTGCTTCATGAAGCCTAAGTGTCAGCACTTTAGTCAGTATGAGAATAAGGTTCTATATTATCCTGATTTAAAATCTAAGTTCTAGTATATGTTAAAATCATATAAAAATTTATCAGTATATGTCAACTTGGTAAAAGCAGTGGAGCTAGCTAAAAAGAAAAGAGAAAAGAAAAAAATTGAAAAGAAGGCTCAAACATTCTAAAGAATAGTTCAAAGAGCTTATATCAATGGTGAGCATTTGACGGTTCCGAGAATCGCTGCATTAAGAAGTTGTTTTTATTTGTGAGTGAAAATGATAATGGTTTTTCGTTCGTTGTAAGCGGCGATCAGAAACGGTCAAGAAAATAACCACATAAAATATTCGTCAATTTGATTAATGCGGTTTTATGTTTATTTTACTTGGACAAGTCTCAAGGTCGATCACAAGGAGGTAAAGGACCAACCTAGATTAATGTCTATCAAGATTCGTGCACGGTTTTCGAGGCGGTCTTTTTTTGGAATTTTTTAATGCAAATAAGGGATGCGAGATGCGATTTTGGCCTATTTTAGGGACTAAAATGCAAATTACGATCAAACAATGACCGAAAAATACGAAACTTGGCCACAATGCAAAATATGATGAAATAAATGCAATATAATTTCTTTGAAATTTTTAGATGCAATATGAATTTTTTTATGAAATTTTAAATGCAAACAGAATGATCTTCAATGTTTATTTATAATAAATACAAACCTACTTATTTTCAAGGATCAGACTTATCTAAGATCTATTACAAGGTGATTGATCTCAAAAAAATCCTAAACCTCAAAAATGTGAGATCTAATGCCTATTAAAAATTAAATATTGAATTATGCAAAATGATTTTTACAGGGCAAAATATGCATGCAAATGCAAATCTTTTTGGGCAAAATGTCAAGCACAATTAACTCTACATATGTGATTTCTCGGGGATTTTTAGAGCAGCGGTTACTCAATGGCAAATTTAAGAGCACAGACTGGGTAAAATACACCAATTTCCACCAAATAATTAATTATTAAATAACCATTGATCACAAAATTACCCACAATATGCCAAAATGTAGAGAATTAAGTGATAAACATCATGCTATTTTTGGATAAATGAAACATGCAATGTACGAGTCAGAAAGCACAGAGGAACACATGGGTAGAACTGCAAAACATGTAGTGGGGGTGGTTTTGTAATTACCAATAGCGACAAGGCATTTTCTGTAATTTCACCAGAGGTCACGTGCCAAGCACATGACCCTGGAGCTCTTGGACTTTAGTGCAAATCTGATATTCTCTCAGAGGGTCCTTGCAATTTCCCCCGAGATCACGCGCAGAGCACGTGATCCAAGGGATGACGTAAGCGCTGACGTACCCCCGGGAAGCACGTGCCTCGCACGTGCGCGGGGGTCATGGTTCGGCCCCCGACGGTTGGTGGCGATAAGGCTAGCTCCTGGCTAGAGCCTGGCGGTGCGGAGGTGGAGCGACGATGGAGGCCCTGCCTGCGGTGGCCGTCGATGAAGGCACAGAGGAGGGTGAAGTCGATGAAGAACGACGGTGCTGATGCGTCGAAGAAGATGATCGGGAGCAGCAGCTGGGCGGAGAGGTGGATGCCTAGGCGCAGCGGAGTTGTCGAAGACGGTGAGGAGTCGTCGTGGAAGCTCGAAGCTTTTGGAAGATGGAGTTGGTTGTCGAAGGTCGCATTGCGGAGCGGGTCGGCGGTGGTGTCGATGGCGATGGAGGTTGATGGTGTAGCGTTGTCGGAGAAGATGAACGACGGAGTTGGAGATGTTGATGAAGATATCACGGTGGATGTTGTCGATGTCGTTGGCTCGAAGCCAAGGGGCAGAGCAGGAGCAGTACGGCCGGGGGTAGCTCTGGCTGCAGGCGAAGCACGGCGAGGTGCTTCAGATCTCACCGCTTGAAGGAGAATCGGGTTGTCACCCCGGCAAGCTTGAGTAGCAGATCGGTGGATGATTTGGACTGAGGGTGGCGAGGTGGTTTTATAGGGTGCCGGAGATGCGCGGGGTGGTTGGGTGGTTGCGAAGATCACGGGGGTGACGGCTGGATGCGAGGTCAAGGGCGGAGGACTCGGGGCGATGGCCGTTGCGAGAAGAGTGGGCGGAGATCTCGGAGGAAGGGCGGCGGCGGTTCCGAATCGAGGGGGAAGACGAAGGTGGATGGCCGTCCGATCGACCGAGATCGGACGACCATTGAGGTGACACGTGGCAGGGGAGATAACGGTGCACGTGCCTGGGAGGCACGTGCGATGCACGTGCGCCCCTTTATTTTTTATTTTTTTTATAAAAATGAAAATATAAAAAGGCTAAAAAATGCTGACACGTGGCAGCACACCACAAAATTCGAAAATAAAAGATTTTGTAAAATCGATAAAAAATAGTAAATGACCTCGGATCAAAAAAGTTCCTTCACAAAAATGCTCGTCCCGACGAGATCTACAACTTTCATGAAGACAGCAAAGCCAAAATCGATCAAATGCACAAAGTGGTTTTTTTGGGGTATCCCATGTACATAGAATGCCTTGATTTTTGGGTTTTCTATTTTTTTGTCATTTTTAAATCCGATAAAAATCTGGAAAAATAAGAAGAAATCAAATATAAATAAAATACATCTAAATCTATTTTTTTGGATTTTTATTAATTAAGAAAATATATACATAAAATATCAGGTTAAAATCGCGAAAATACACACAAAAGAGGCCCAAAACCCAACTTTCACATATGAGCTCCGATTCACTTGAACTTGGTCTTGTTTTTTGAAGGTAATTGAATGTACATTAGTTCAAAAGTGAGTAGGATCAAATCGGACACTGGATGGGGGAAGATATGGGGTTTTTAGTCCAAAAATCCTGAAACTAGGGTTTGGGTTTTTGGTCCACTTATCAGGGTTAGTGATTTTTTTATATTTTTTATTTATTTTTGTTAGTGATATGTACACAGTGGAGGTGGTTTTGTCTCATTCGGAGTTAGCATGAACGAGTTAAAAATCTGGGAAATAAGGCTATTTTCATGTCATTTATGGCTTGGATTTTTGGCTTCTTATTTTGTGCAAAAATGATGGATAAAATGTCATTCTTATGCAAACATGCATGAATGGTAATTATGCAGAATAAATGCAGAAATGCTGATGATTTTAAGGGAATTGAGCTTAATAAATGAGACTTAGAGTAATGAATCCGGGATTCATCAGCATTCTAATCTTTTCTAAGTGTCCACTTGGACACCAAATCAACTAGGCCATATGAGTAGGGTGAACACGACATACGGGCTCTACATCGTTAGCGATACGAGTCCGGGTGTTGAATGCATGATAGATACTCAAAAGGGACACACCCTAGCATATCCTAGAAAAACTAGTGCAGATGACTCAGAATTCTCGACGGGCATACTTATTAATACCAAAAATACATGCGTACGTTAAATAAGACACTTGAGATATCCTTGTTCCAATATGAGGAGAAAGAAATAACACCAACTTAAATCCCCCATACTAGGCTATTCCATCTCACCCTTTTCAGTCTAACAACTAAAGAGATGGTGGAATGAAGCGAGACTCTATTTATTCCATAACGTTGAGGGTTAGGTCCTAAGGAAGATCTTTTAGATCGGAACCTCGAGTAAAGCTTTGACTCTACATTTGCACATGTAATCCACACTAAATGTATTACTCTTTATATATATATATATAGAGAGAGAGAGAGAGTCTGATAATTAGGGAAGTTGAATTCCTTTTGACTAAGACTTGGTTGAGTTTAGAGTTTAAAATTAAAATAAACTCATGTCTTGAATGTCAAGCTTTGTATTCCACATGCATAATTAGAGATTCAACTAACTAATTCATTCCTTATTTGTTCGAGGACAAGCAAAGTTTAATTACATGGGTGATGAATCTCAAATTCATTATCTTTATTTTCATCATCTTTATTTGGATTAATTATCTCTCTTTCTTAAACTAATTAATTAACATGATAACTAATTAATTCAATTTAACATTTAACACATTGTGAATAATTAAGGTTAATTAATGTATATAAATAAGTACATGATATGTATGTTTGAAGTCTCCTTCCTTTTATGTGTTTTCCATTATTAAAATCCATAAAATTTCAAATAATATTGTATATAATATATTATACATTATTCATTATATAAAAATATCAAAAATAACAAAATAAATAAAAAAAGTATTTTTATTTCTTTAACAATACTTACAAAAATATTAAGTATGTATTTATGATGTATTTTGATTTTCAGTTATATATGAAAGTTGTAGATCTTGAAAATATATACGACTTTCTTACTATACACTTTTATTTTGACTCCATTTACTTTTTTTATACAATTTCATTTATTTCTTGATTTTTTGATTGGGCCAGTGGCTCCTTCTGATAGAGCCACGTAGCCAGGCCCTTCAGCTCAAACCACCTCTCCTTGAGGCCATCTGATTATTTGATCAAACAACATTGATTCAGTCCATCTCGCCTCAATCGGGGCAACTTGATTCGATGATCAAACGGTTCCAGTTCAACCTCATGCGCCCAAATGTGGGTCGTTGGATCGCTTGATCCAACGGCCATGCTCCGTCATATTCCTCCAACGGTATGGTTGGCGAAGAGATGTGCCTCTTTGTTGTCCCAATTTCTCCCATTTCTCCTCACCGGTCGATGTGGCCTCCCCTCTTGGAACTAGTACCTTTGCGTAACACTTACCTCCCTATTCCTTGCTTAACATCCATGGCCGACCTCTCCCTCACGTGAGCTAACGAAAGGTGGTTGAAACCATCCCTTTGCAACTGCCTAGAACCTCACAAAAAGGCTTCGTCGATCAACTGTCACAGCATCCACTCTTTGCTCGAGTTCCTCCGAGCCATCTCCTATCTTCTATGACAGAGAAAAAGAGTAAGATTGAACGACGAAGGAGGTTAAACTATGGTGTGATCCTTGGCATCTCGACCAAGTTACAACAGCTCATCTTTGTTGCTGCTCGAGCTCATCGCATCATCGATGATTAGAACGAAGACTAGAGGCCACTCTCATTCCTAGGATGGTGTTTCACTCTACCGATCGTCTTCATCACTCCAGGTAAATCTTAGTCTCACATCTTTCATATTCTCCTAATTAATTCTTCAACCACACATCACTTCAGCATCAATTAGATAGCTCTTCACCTTCATTACATATTCACCATTCACACACATCACATCGATTAGCCCCATTGTTTCTCAATCATCTTCTTTGTCTTGACATTTTCTCCTCCATGCAAAGGAGGGCAACCCACTAGGGTTTCGTCTCTAACCACCATCGTAACCCTCCATTTTATCCCATTTCTCCCCCAGAACCACCTTGTGTGCTTTGGCTATGCTTTCTAACTCCTGCAGGTCCAAGATATGGTCAATAGACAGAATTCCTAACTAACTCCGGTAAAGTCAGCCTCCGACGAAGCTCCATCGACATATCGTTCTCCACTATGCAACAAATCCTCCGGTCACCTGTCTTCTTCGCAAGATCATCATCTCACTTCCCCGACCATCACCACAAGAACAAGACCTCGGAGGAGCTTTCGGTTCTTTGCTGGAGGTCCATCTTTGCATCACAGCTCACGGTGAAGCAGGCTCAACAAGGGACGTACAGTTGCCGTAGGACCACTATGTTCCTATGGCTTAGGAGAGCTCTGAGCCCAGATACAATCCTCCAACATCAGGCGAGTCTAATCCATTCCCGAAGCATCAAGAGCTGATACATAGTCCAAGCCTCCCATGAAGCTCGGGCATGCACCGCACGCGAGGGGCACGTGCATCCTGGACCTTTTGTGGATAAGTCCCATCAAGAACTTTGATTTCTATTTATAACCCTGCATGCCTGATATTTTGCATAAAAACCCCACTAGTTTACTTTATCTTATTTATACCCATGTTAGGACTTATTAGAGACATTTAATTATTTATTTTTATAATTTTATTGCATTTTATTCTTTGTATTATTTACTGAATATCTTGAGCATACATTATCCAATTAATGTGAATTTGATTTTGTTTGAAAGCCATGTTCATGCTCTTTTTAGTGGCATTTTACTCTTTGTTATGGTTTGTATTCTTCATAATAATAATTAGAGAAGTAATTTAGTTAATATACTTTATTGTTTAATGTCATTAATATATCTTAGCTTCATCCAAGGCTTGAATTAAACCCTTATTTGTTGTATGGACTTTGAAATTAATTACACGTCTAATTACTGATTCTTAAGCATTAAGAATAATTGATTGCTTAATATTCATTGAATAACTTATGCTTAATCAGAAATGGATGCATTAATTGAATAAGTTCTAATTTGAGCGAGTATTGATTAATTATTGATTCATCTATGAGTTTAATTCAAGCTTGAGTTTACATTAGTCCAGGAGTATTTTGTAGGTCATTATATTTGTGATCAGTTAGCATTGCACTGTAAATCCTTTTGTATCAGGCACTTAACTTGCATTTAAAACCACATAAAAAATCATGCATATATGCTGTTTGTGCATCCTTAACCTAGATAACACTTTATTAAATTCAGCCTATATATATTTAATGTCTAATTAGATAAACTAATATATCGTATCCTTGTGTCCGACCATGGACTTATCCAGATTAATTTAGGTTCGATATCTTCACAAAGACTAATTGATCGAGGTTCTATTAAGTAGTTCTTATGCTAAATTACAACGAATATATCTTAATTAAGTCGATTAGTGATTCATCAAAGCAACCCCTCAACCTTCGACAACCAGTTGACCTCTTTGCTTTAACAACTTTATAGAAATCACAATAGGAGCACCTCATTTAGGCTTCAGCTCCTCGTAGAGATGCAAACAGGCGGATACGGATATAGGTATTACCGTATCCTTATCCATTTTTGAATACGAATACGGATACGGATATTGACAAAACTATCTTACCATAACCTTAAAAAACGGATACGGATATAAAACGGATATTGATCGCACACGAGTAATGTTAGAAATACTATATAGAATTGACTTAAATATATACGAATTGGATGGGAAACACACGATATAAATTTACTAAATGTGTTTGTATCATAAAATTATACAAATATGGTAAAAGAAGATATAGAGTTATGTTATATAGAGTTAAAAATAAATATATGACTATATTTATATACGAAAATGGATATACGGATACGAATGCGGATGTTTGTGGATATCAAAATGATATCCATATCCATATCTATTTTAAAACAGATACGGATACGATGCCAAAATCTGTATAAAACGGATGCAATGACGGATCGGATACGGATATATCCTTAACCGTTTTCATCCCTAGCTCCTCGACGACTATATCTCTAAAGTAGCCCCTCCGTGAATTTATGTGTAGTCTAATATGATCTTTTTGAAATCACCTTATACTTGATTTTAAATCGATTCAAATTCATAATTTATCTTTGTATGATCATATTCGTCTTAAGTCGATTAATGTTCCTATATATTATCTCTTTATTCGATCCAAATTCGTATTGGATGATCGATCTGAATCCCATCATGTTAGGATGTGGTTTTCTAAATCCATATCCGATTATTATCCTTATTGGTATTTGTATTCACTATTGATATAGAGAATATATATAGGGAAATAACCATATCTGAACCGTATCCTATCTGCCTTCAACCCTACCCCTTCACCACATAGGGGGTACACACATGCCTAACTAATACACAATATACATGTTATATATATATATATATATATATATATATATATATATATATAGTGAAGAGAATGAGATCTCAAGAAAGCATATTACAAAGAAATTGTTGGAAGACGGGCAACAAGATGCACCGCCAATCCCTTTTGGATGGCAAATCCAATTCTTCGGAACACAACATCCATAAACCTGTGGACCATAACATTACTATGCATAATTTCTGGACCCTCTTAAGGCGCTCTACAGCTTCAGATGCCAAGAACCCAAAGGTATCAAATCCGAAAGGGATGAAGACATGTTGATTGTCAATACAAACCTTCTCATGTTTAGCAACTTTGGCTGAGGTTAATCCTAAACTGATGAAGTCTCCACTACCTTCTCACAAAAAGATATTAAAATCAAGTTAAATGGGACCATCATCCATGTATTGGTGGTATGAAATTTGTTTGAAGATGCGAAGTGTGAGGATTATGGAAGATATTCATCTCGTGAACACGTAGCTCTGAAAGAGATGCATAGCTTGCCATGTCCATATGAAGATGCCCAGAAAATGTAATGCGTTGAGGCTACGAGAGGCACATGCAATGCAATGATGAGACATCGAGAGATGAAACATAAAATCACAATCAGTTTAAGCATACTCTCATATTTTATCACTTAAAAATGTATAGACATTGAGGTCTATATGTTGAGAAGAGAGACGAATAAGATGTTTATTCCATAGAGTTAGAGTCTCTTATATAGAGAGAAAATCCTAGAGAGTACAAGTGTTACGGAACCCGAAGGGTCACAGGAGGTTACCGAACTCGAAGGGTCACAAAAAATTACGGAACCCGAAGGGTCACGGGGATTTACAAAACCCGCAAGCATAAATGTAAATATAATAACTCTAATGCTTCCCCTCAAGCTGGAGCTGAGAAAGCTACAGCTTGTAACAAAAAAGAAAAAGTATGCATCACATCTTCACACTGCATCACATCTTCACACGATGCATCATAAGAACATATGTCCGCTGCTGGTAGAAGACCTCGCTCGAGAACGGGTCTGCGACTTACATATCACGGAACGTATCTCTGCCATGCAAGTAGAGTCGTTATGATATCAGGTCATCGGAACGTATCTCTATCGTGCCTGCAGGTCATCGAAACATATCTATGTCGTGCCTGAAGAAGAATCGTTGTAGGAGAAGTCCAACGCTGAGTAGTAGCCGGGTCGTAAAAGAAGAAGTATACACTCTGACGAAGAAGTCGATACTCGGTGAAGACTGATGATCTGAGTAGTAGTCTGGAGTGTCGGCCTGTCAGTCATGGTAGGGTAGTAGACGTCCAGAAGAATCATCTATGGAATATCAAGTTGGGAGAAACAAAAAGTTAGAAGAAATAAGTCGTGGTAAAGCAGGGGTTGTTAGAGGGGGGCTCCAGGCGGTGCCGGCGACACAGGAGGTGCAGCTGGAGCTGCTGAAGCCTCGAGCGACCCTTTAAGTGCCGATGGAGGTAGCAGCCGGTGTTGTTGGAGACTCGGATTGCCTTGTGTGGGAACATCGAATCCACGAGCGACGCAAGAGGTCCCGCCCTCTCTCCTTGTCGACGGAGAGAGGGTTGGTGGTGGTAACGGATTTAGAGTATTAGGCTTCGGTGTAGGGCCCTCGCTCTGATACTATGTTGAGAAGAGAGACGAATGAGATATTTATTCCATAGAGTTAGGGTCTATTATATAAAAAGAAAACCCTAAAGAGTACAAGTGTTACGGAATCCGAAGGGTCACAGGAGGTTACCGAACTCGAAGGATCACAAAAGGTTACGGAACCCGATGGGTCATGGGGGTTTACAGAACTCGAATGGTCACAAGCATAAATGTAAATATAATAACTCCAACACTATACATAGCCTTTATCGTGGAAAACAGATTGTGATTGTTGTCTCAGAACATATTTAACCCATGACCATCACTCAAAATGCTTAAATCTATGTTATCAAAGAGCTATCTCCACTCTTGTAATCTGCTATCATATATTGTGAGTATTAAATGTGAGAGTATGTTGGGAATGCTATATAGTAGAGTAGTTAATGAACCACACCATAAAAATACGACGACCAAGCACGTTTCCTACACCTTCTTCCCGCGCTTCATTGGCGTAAAAATATTAGTTGGATTTTCATTCTTCATCATGTAGCTTTTCATATTTTCATATCCAACAAACTTTAGAAATCATAACACTTATCAAGTAGGATAGATCCAAAAATTTAGCAAAGCTTAAGTGGTATAACTCCCTCATCCAATTTGGTCGATATTTACCCAAGTGAGGGTAGCTCGTATTCTTTCTTCGAGGGTTGTGTTATTTTGGGGGTCAACATTAGCGGTGACCTTCTCGATCATATATGCTTCGTAACAATCACTTAAACTCTGCAAACTTGCTAACTTTAATATTAGAGGTTTCTTGGTAAACTCTCATTCGTTTGGTTGTTAAAAAAATCAAATTCCGATAAAAAAAGTATATATTATCCTTATTTTATCAAATTTATAAAGATATCGTCCTCTCCTTTCTTCCCCCTCACCTCATCCACCCTCCCTCAGCCATCCTAGTGTTGCCCTGCCCATAGGTTATGGGTTAGATGGGAAAGGGGAACTGGGCTCGGAGATGGCGGAAGAGCGGAGCCTGTGGAAGATTAGGGTAGCAGAAGAGCACACCGAAAAATCAAGAGGTGATGGCGATGTCCAGATCAAGTTTGGGTTTCAAACAATACATATGAAGAAAAGGAAGAAGATGATGTAGGATGAGTGTAGCGGAGAAAGGGAAAAACAAAAGGAGATGAAGAAGATAGCAGTAGAAGAAAATATGGAAAAGGAGGGAGAAGAGGAGGAGAGAAGGAAGGACAGAGATGTAAGAAAAATTCACCATTGATTTTGACGTGGATTGATTAATTCAACCTTAACCAAGCAAGTTGACTCAAAAAAGGGCCAAATTAGCGGCATGGTTAGTCGTGCTAAAGGGAGCAAGTTTCCAAGGTTTAGGTGATAATTACGAAGTACAAAGAGTTACAAATGGTACGTGATGAAAAATCCCTTAATTTATTAAATACTTTCTAAGTTGTGTTGATTTACATTGATTTCGTTACATGAGATGTATATGTTGTATTTGGAAATCAATTTGATTTCATTCTGGAAAATAGTTAATCAGTTAGTTGGAATTTGATTTGAAAGATGGAGGAGCTATAGGAATAAAAAGTTCGAAATACATGCAATATTGACCTGAAAACCAACTATGAATTTATGTGTGTTAAGGTGACTTCATATGTAAAGAGCGTGTTTATGATGATAACATGCGAGGGAATCTAGTTCATTATATTCTCATTCTAATTTCATGTATTTCTAGCACGTTCGTCTAGAATAGATCAATAGCAACAATTCTAAAACTGTTAAAATATGATAAGCTTGATGGATGAAATAGAAGTCTCAAATTTAGTCAAAGTTTGAATGACAACTTGTTGTGATGTAGTGATCTATATTCTCCCATATGTTATTAAAAATATCAAAAAAAGTGGGGATAATCAAATTATCTCCACATGGAGGTAGCCATATTTTACCACAAAATTAAACCGAATATATATGGGGAAAATGGGGTTGCCCCCTTGGGGCAGCCAACGTGGTTGCCCCCATCCCATTTTTCACAATTTTTTTTTATTTTTTTGAAAAAAATATCACAATGTATATTCATTCATATATCCCACCTATATGTCATTCGAATTTCGTCTGAAACAAAGACTCCTACGGCCTCCATCCAGACGTCGTTTTTTTAACGGTCGCAGCACTTTTTAAATCGACCCTGTCTGGATGGACGTTGTAGGAGTCTCTGTTTCTGACGAAATTCGAATGGCATATATGAGGGATATATGGATGAATATACACGATGATATTTTTCAAAAAAAATTAAAAAATTACCAAAAATGGGGCGGGGCAGCCATGTTGGCTGCCCATCAACCCCTATATATATATGAGGAAAGGGATCATATTCCATGGAGTGGGTAATTTACCTACTCCATTTTCTGTTTTCCACTTTTTTTATTTTGGGATATTTACACCCATAACCCTGAGTAATATGGTAATTACCCCAGGAACCCTGCGTAATAGCGAATTACGCTAAAAACCCCGAGTAATGATTAACGATTACGTGTGTAACCCTCCGTTACGCTGGGACGTTAGGGGTAACCACGGTTGGGTTACCACCTACCACCACCGAGTTTCGAGGTGGAGATCAAGTGGCTGGGATTTGTTGTCGTCACGTGTATGGTGTAGATGGAAGGGGAAGTCTAATCGATGAATAGTGCCGAAGTGACGAGGTATATGTTTTTGCCCTCGTCCCGCCCGCCCTCGACATCCTCAACAATCGTTCCCGCCTTCGATCATCATCTTCGTCATCTTCTCCAACTCGCGGAAGAAGAAGAGCCCCCCACCGATCACCGACGACACGCTTCCTCCTACACCAAGCTACCAGAAGCAACTCGAAAGGCAAAGGTAAGTCCTCCTCCATCGTCTTCGCCTCTGAAAATCTTCGTGAAATCTAACTGAGTAGATGAGAAAGAAAGCTGCATGTACCTTAGGGCATGGGTTGGTTCGAAGGCCGCGATGGAGTCCTTAGCATTTGCGTCCGGTATGGGGGATACTTCAAGAAGGTGCGAGGTCGTGGTGGCGATAGGTACTTGCTGGGACAACAAGTCGTCATAGGGACAGATCCAGATTACACGTGTTGGTTCGACATCTTGGATGACATCGCAGAAGTTGTTCCATGGCAAGTAAAGGATTCGTTGCGGATGAGCTACAAAATTCCTAATTCCCATCCATCCAGGTATGAAACTATCTCATGGTGTGAAGTTATCGCATGTTACTCGCTTATTATTTAGGTATACGAACTGTACTCGTATTTTGTCTTCGTTAGGTATGCGAAGTTATCTAATGAGAAGCAGATGATGGAAATGTTTCACTTGCACCAAGATGGGATGCAAGTTGAGTTGGTGGTGGAGTTTGATCAAGATGCTGAACCACTTGATGCCGAGGAAGCGGATGCGAATGCAGGTCAAGATCCAACTCCCACGTCCTTAGGGACTGATGCAAATGAGGAAGTGGAGGCTTTGCAGGCGTTGGGATCAGTTACGCATGAATCCTTGGAGACAGTTCAATGCATTGCTAATACCGAATTTGCGCAAGGGGATGGAGTGGAGGGATTTACTACTGAAGCCATGGATTTAGAGGATGAAGTTGTGCAAATGGACATTGACCCGAATGAGGCAGTGGGGATGGATGATGATCCCCTATTTGGGGAGCCACTTGGGGATGATTCAAGAGAGGAGGAATCAAGGGCACCCATCAGTCCCAATGCCATGGAGTCACAGATGTTGAGTTCTCAGCATTCGTGTATAATGAGATCCAGGAGAGTGTTGCGCTCTCGAACCCTATGTATCGATGTAAGCGAATCAGAAGATTCTGATTTTGTTGTTGATAGCTCAAGCACCAGTGACGATGACCTCAGCGGTCTTGAGTCTGAGAATAGCTACCACTATCTCTTAGATTCAGATTTAGACGATGTTGAGGACTTCGAAGGTAGAATATCCACCAACGACATGGAGATTCCTGACATTGCAGTTGGAACCGAGTTCGATGGACACGATGAATTTAAACATGCATTAAGCACTTATTGTCTGAGGAATGAATTTGATGTGAGATTTATAAAGAGTGAGGCAGTACGGGTGACAGCCATATGCAGGGGAGAAGATTGTAAATGGCGAATCCATGCTTCTAGACTCCAAGATAGCATGCGATTCCGAGTCAGGACTCTTCATGACGAGCACAATTGTTCCTCTGTCAGTAGGATTGGCAATTCATTGGCTTCACAAGAGTGGATTGCCAAGTACATTGATCCATGGATCAAGGACAACCCAGAAATGACTGTCAATGCCATATCTCAACGACTAGCCGAGCAATTCCAAGTCCGGTTACCTTACATGAGGATATGGAGGGGAAGAAGGATTGCTCTAGATAAGATCCGAGGAAAAGTTGAGGAGTCATATGAGAGACTTCCATCTCTCATTTATGAATTGAAGAATCGTAATCCTTCAAGTGTAATTCACTATGAAACTGAGAAAGACGATTCATTTCTACGTGTTTTCATATCGTTGAAAGCACAAAGGGAAGGTTTTATTCAAGGATGTAGACCTTTCATAGGTCTGGATGGGTGCCACCTGAAGGGGAAATACCTAGGAACACTACTCTCGGCGACAGATTTAGATGGATGCAATGCATTATTCCCTGTGGCTTTCGCAGTTGTAGAAAGCGAATCGAATGTCACGTGGAATTGGTTCATGACTCATTTGAACCATGCTATCGAGTTTGGCAATGGTGCTGGGTTGACTTTCATATCAGATGCACAGAAGGGTCTCGAGTTGGCGGTGAAGACCCTATTCCCCCAAGCAGAGCACAGGACATGTATGCGACACTTGTATAAAAACTTCAAGAAAAAATTCCCAGGCGAAGAATTAGAGATCATGGTTTGGTCTGCTGCAAGGGCGTTTGATAACAAGCACTATACTCACTGGATATCTGAGATTCAAAAACTTAGCATGGGTGCATACCACTGGTTGGCAAATGTAGGGGAGAAGTGGAGCCGTCATCAATTTGGTGACTCGGCGAAGTGCCATTATGTCACAAATAATTTGAGTGAATCATTCAACGCTTGGATATCACCAGCGCGAAATATGCCCATTTGCGAGCTTATTGATTGGATTAGGCAAAAGTTGATGACAACGATGGATGAGAGACTTCGACGGTCGAAGAATTGGAAAGAAAAAGTTGTGCCATCAGCCTTGTCTTATGTGAGAGGCATCACAAGGGACTTGAAGGGCTTCATTGTTAGAAGAGCTAATGACAGCAATGTGGAAGTAGAAACTCCTTCCGGGAGGTATGTTTTAAACCTTCTAGCCCGCGAATGCTCGTGTCGAAGATGGCAACTGTGTGGGCTTCCATGCACACATGCAGCAGCCGTGTTGGGAACCATCAGAGGAGTGCGGTGGGAGAACTACGTCGCTGATTACTACAAGGTTGATCGTTATAGGAAAGCCTACACTTGTGCATGCATAGCACCAATGCCCGACAAGTCGCAGTGGTTGATGGTCAATCTGCCATTCAAGGTGCAACCGCCTCACACCACAAGGCCACCAGGACGTCCGCGAAAGAATCGCATTCGGCCAAGGGACAAGAATGATGGCAAATCAAGGCATAGATGCGGCAGGTGTAGCAAGTTCGGGCACCAAGCCCGCACCTGCAAAGAACCACTCAATGCACCATCGCCTCTCGTACGAGCTAACCAAGAGGTACCACTATGCCCCTCAACGCAAGGTTTAACAAGCAATCAAAATTCATTGGCCAACAGAAGGTATTAATTTCGATTGTCTTGCATTTTATCTACATTAGATCTTTATTTGTGAAACATCGTAAAACCTAAAACATCTGTATTTCCCTAGTGGAATTGGGTGCAGGTCAAGAGGTTCTTGGACAAGAGGAAGAAGGGGCGAAGGCTGATGAATCCACATTTCATCATCTTTATTCTATCATTTTGGCACCAAAAACCCTAGCAAATGCCTTTAAATAGCCTTAAAACCATCATCTTAGCATCCATGCATGTACATTCAGATTGTGTATAAATCACTGTAATTAAGGCCAAAATTATAGAATAAATAAAGAAAAGAAAAAGAATAAAATATTGTAAATATTTTATGACCCAAAACCCCGAGACCTAGACATCTTGATGAATAGGTCGACAAGGAATAAAGTAGGGGGAGATAAGGGCCAAAACACAGATAAAATACCTATACAACCTATTCATTCTTTATTCATTTTGGGACCTATTTTTGGTTCCACTTTTTATACATCAAATAAAGAAACTTTGTACATAAAAGTTGTAGATAAATTAATAAAGAAAAAGACAAAATTGATTTCACAGAAAAAGAATGAACAGATGAAAAGATATGGTCTGAATAAGAATCCAAAATCCCAACTTCCCAGACCCGTATCTCACAAACGACAACTCCAAATGCAGTGTGCTCACCTTTAATTGTATATAGAATAAAATAATCTACCCAATGGTGGTGGTTTCGCATTTGGCGGAGCTACGGTTTGAAAGTTGGGTTTTGAACCCTCATTGTATACTTGTACTGAATAAAATATTCACTTTATTCTTAATTCATTATTTATTCATTTTTTATATTTTTATAATTTTGTAAATATTACTTATAATAATTATGTGCATTAAAATCAGAATAAAAATGTAAATAAAAATCAAAATAAAAATACTTGTATATACATTACCAGGTATAATACCTATACACATACCTATAATGTTACTACTTGTATTTTATTAAATACACAAAACATATCAGAAAAATAAAATAAAAATATAGTTATGTGTATAAAAGTATGTTATAATTTTATAAAATACTAAATAAAATTAGTAAAGAAATAAAATACCTAAATAAAAATAAAATACTAAAACACATAGGTATTATACCTATATAGGGTTAAAAAGGTAACTTATAAAAATAAATCTCATAAAAATAAATAAAAATCGGAATTAAATACTACATAAAATTTTGAACATTTTTTATTTTATAACTTTTATTTAATTCGGCCATTTAATATTTTAAATTGATTTAATAAGATTTTATTTTGGGGTTTTTCCTGGTTGGTCCACGTGGACCAACCAGGAGGCAGTCAGCGTTGACCCCAGGTCAACTGCCTGCCCTACCCCCCTGTAAACCTGTCAGACTTGGTTTTTGAGCTTTTTCTTGGCTTTTTCCCAACCGAGTCTTGCACTATTTCATATCACTTCCTTCTGCAAAAATCTCCCCTGTAGATTCATCTTGCTCGCGGAGTGTTTACATTGGGCTATGGATCAAGGAGCCGCTCCAGGGATCTTGATCTTTGAGCCTCTGCCACCTCGGGTCAAACCACATAAAACCGACCCCCCTCTTTCCCTTTGATTTTTGAGTCCCCTTGGTCCACCCCTCTCCGCCTCTCTAGTGCTAGGATCCTTGCCGGAGGTGACAGCTCCGCCGCGAGCTTCTCAGCCAGGGCGAACGAGGTCGAGGGACGCTCCAGCACCTCCGCCAACCGCCGGCGTCGAGGTAACCTTCATCCTCTGGCTCCGGCCATCGAGGGCTTCCACCCCGCTTTTTCTTTCGTGTGTTTTATTCCTGTTAGCTTTAGGATCGAAAACCCCAAAAAAATTTGACGTTCCATCGCTTATTTCGCCCATTCACCCATCATCGCCGGAGCGCAACTCCGGCCACCATCGACCACTCCACCTTGCGCTTAGATTAGGTCCTCGCGAGGCCCAGGCAATTTGCCATGGGCCTTCTCACCACCTTTTGCAGGTCAAACCCACTTGAAGGCGTCTGGAGGCGAGTTTTGACGCTCGCCGGAGCGTGGCTGGGCCCCCCAGCTCCGCCACCTTCGCCAGAGCACCTCGGCCGCCGCCGAGGCATTTTGCAGCCCCCAGCAGATCGACGAAGACCTGAGGAGTCTCCAGCCCCGTTTTGAAGTCGAAAGAGCAATCGGAGAAGGAGCTTGAGCTCGGCGAACTTCGGTTCGCCGGAGTTCTTCGCGGTTCTTGCTCCGCCCTTCAGCGTCGTTGGATCGAGGCAGAGCTCCAGTTCGCGTGTGGGCCGTTGGATCCTCCTTCGCCTCGACCGTCAGATCAACCAGGGAGGATCTAATCTCAACCGCACACGGCCAACCGTCATCGGCCGCCGAGGACACGCCACGTGGATAAGTGAAGCGCATCCAGCCATTGGATCGCGCCTCGTCGCCCAGCCGTTGGATGCGTGCCACGCGTCCTCATCAGAGCGCCCGGGCGAGGGTATTTTGCATCTCAACCCTCGCCATTTTTGTATTTAATATTCAGTTTTTAAACTTTCGTCTGTAGCGTAAAAAGTTTGTAATATTTGCAAAAAGACCCTCGAACTTTCTTTATTTGCAGTTAGGTCCTCGCCACGTCACCTCACGTGACCAGTTCACGTGAGGGGGTGGGCATTTTGCAGAGGAACCCTCGGTCTTTTGTTTATTTCGTTTTAGTCTTAAAACTTTCGAAGCACGTGTAATATTTTTGGTTATTTTGCAACTTGGCCCCCAGGGTTTTGTTTTATTGCACTTTGGTCCCTCCCAGGCGCGTGCAAGTCACGCGCCCTGGTGGGTAAATTGCCAGGAGGCCCAAGCGGTTTTGTTAATTGTCTTTTAGTGCCAAAAGTTGAATATTAAGAGTATATTTTCTTGGAAAATTGCTTGTATGCCCCTGGATGTTTTGGATATTGCATTTATGCCCCTGCCAGACCTGATTATTAATTGGATGTTTGTTGTAATTATTTGAAATATCATTTTAACTCCAAAAATCCCACAAAAATAAGCTTAAGTTCCTGGATAGGTGTACTTTAACGCTATCTAATTAGTTTTTGATTTTATTTGATTTTCCTATTTATTAAAAATCAAAAACTCTCATTTTGTGCACTGTCTAGCTTAGAAAATACCAAAAAAATATTAAAATACCTCCAAAAATTCCAAAAAAATCACCTAGTGTCTCTTTTATTGTCTTTTAGTGTCAGTCCAAAAATCATTAAAAATCTCAAAACAAAAACACTAAAAAATTAAAAACTCTCAAAAACTTCAAAAAAATATATAAAATAGTAGAAAAATCAAAAAAATACAAACTTAGCTTCTGTTTATCCCTTATTTTGTCCTTCTTATTTGAAAAATAGTGTGAAATATTTTTGCTACTGGTTGGTATTTTTAGATTCCATTTTACTCACAGCCAGCCTTGTTTGCACTGTTTTCTCTTATTTCAGCTTTTAAAAATATCAAAAACATCTAGAAAAATCCCCAAAAATCACAAAAATAGTAAAAAATTATAAAAATTCCAAAAACATTTTACTTCTGAATTTTTGAGTATTTGTGTGCATTTTTATAATTATATTAGCTTGCCTTTTATTATATTGCCTTTACTTTCGAATATTGAAAAAGAAAAATAAAAAAATATAAAATATAAAATATAAAAATCAGAAAATTAAAAATCAAATACAAAATTAAAAATTAAAAAAAATTTAAAAAAAATTAAAAATTAAAAACCCACAAAAATTCCTTTGCTTGCTTAGTGTAGACACTCACACACTCACACACTTTAGCATTCATTTGCTTGGACTACACTGTTTGCTCCCTGTGTTCGAACTCTCTGCATACTTGCCCTTTACATCATTTGTGCAGAGTTAAAAATAAATTTTAACTCCACATTGTTTCTAATTTATTGATCTTAGTGTGGGTTAATTGTTGATTTTAGTCAGATTTAGTGTGGTCAACACACCGACTGAGTTCACGCTTTGTGCTGAACTTAAGACCACCTATTTTTGGCTTCATCAAATGGCGTCGTTGCCGGGGAGCAACAGCTTGTAGTTCATTTTTACCTGATTGTGTGATTGTTTACCATAGCTTTACTTTCCATTTCTCACATTTTTGATATATCTTGTTGAGTTATCTGACCATCTCTTTTCTTGTCTTCTTGCGAGGGACCGCGGAGCGAGGCGGATCGCCTAGGTGACCCGTCGCAACCTTGGGACGTGGAGCCGGCTTTTCTTTAGCCAAGCCGGCAGGAGAGAGCAAGGAGTGAGAGAGAGTGTGATTAGTTAGCTTTTCTTTTATTTGGTGAGAGAGTGACTTATTTAATTTGTAATAATACAGGTACCTTGGACTTGGACACTTGAACATTCGGGCCTAATTTCCGGGTGTTTGTTCACCCGGGGGCTCACCGCCGTTTTGACCGCGTTTTCATCGCTTGTCATTTTCCGGTTTTGTTTTCATTTTTCACTTTATTTTGTGGATTGAGCTCTTAGTTCTAGGACTGCTTGACTCGATTAGATTAGGTCCAAACACTTAACTATCTTTGCATGCACCTATAGATTCGTATTTGGACTTAGAATAATCAAACAGTTAGCGAGTAGCTTCCAAATCCACGCGCCGCGAGCTCACACCCGAACAAGCGCTTTCTCCTACTCCAAATGTGTTGGGCAGAGGAGGGGTGAGCCAAGACCGGACACTCGGATTAGAAGATATTAGCTAGCTTGTGGTTCTTCACGCTAGCAGTTGCCTGTACTAGGACGATTTCCGCCTTGCATTCGCCATATAGATTGGGTTTAAAAATTCTGCTTTGCATCCCGCATGGAGAGAGCTGGGATTCGCTGTAAGTCTTCTAACTTTGCACGCATCATCTAGGCACAAAGGTGAGATTTCCACCTTGGTGTCGACTTGCACGGCTTTTCCGACTCTTTTCTCCCTCTGTTTTTGGACAAAGTAGGATAAAGGAAAAAATACAAAAACGTTAGGCGCTTGTTTGAATTGACTCAAAAGAAGCGATAACACCAAAAAAATTAAAAAAGGGACTGCTAAAGAAAACTTGACCAAAATAAAATTGGTAATTGGATTCATTGCTTGGGGAGAGTAACACCCTCACTTGTTTTCAGGTTGCATAGGAAGGTTTCCTTCCCAGTGAGGTGAGCACTTCGTAAGGATTAGAGCCCAAAACCCAACTTGTGGCTGCCTTGTGTATCGCCTGGATTTCCGAAGTATTGGCGCTACTATCGTACGTAGTCGAGTAGGACTTGGTCACCATTGGTGACTCTCTATTGTGAGAGCACCGACCTTGTCCGAAGTACCGAGTCTAGGCCACGCCTTCACGGGTGTGTCTGTCTCACCGGCTGCGTCCGAGTAGGACCTTGTACGCTCACGGGTGATTCCGTTGCGAGCGAGGTCCGAAGTATCGGTTTCGCCTATCGGCTTCCTCTCTCTTTTCTTTGGCTGAGTAGGGATCCAGGAAGGGTTACAAGGACCTCAAAAAGCGCAAGTTACAGGTTACACAGGAGGAGGACAAGTACGGGGACACTTTCCTGGCAGTACTCTCTCTCCTATAGGCGTAGCGCTCTAAGGACTCGTGAAAAGATTAATACCTGAAAAACAAGCTAAAACTGACAAGATAAAAGCCGAACCTTCACGGCTTCACGAGTTGAGTTGGTGAACTTACCCTTGCTTTGTGTTTGATTGTTAGATTTATTAAGGTCAAGATCAAAAACACCGCACAATTGTGCAAAATTTTGTTGCATCTCATTTTCTTCTTTTCTTGCATTATCCCCACTCTTCTCAAATAATCAAAATGATGGGACGGAGATCTCTTAGGCCGACCTTGTCGGCACCGCTATCCAGCACTCCTCCTTATTCATCTAGGAACAACTCGGAGAGTCCGCTCTCTGAGCCTGAGTTCACATCCACCCTGTTCCCCCTCGACCACCCTTCCCATTCTCCTTCCCTCAGTCCAATAGTATCAGAATTCAGTGCATCGCAGAGCTCAGCTCATTCAACAGCACCTGAAATGGCCTCTTTTGCATTTTCAGAGAATCAAGCAATGGCAGACAGAGGCGAGCACCAAGATGATCACGATCACCCGCCGTTCATTATTGATCAAGCAGCCATCAACAATTCCTTGCTAGCATCCCTGGAGAATATGCAGAGACAGATCCGTGACCAGGGCACATTCATGGGTGACCTTATGAGGGAGATTGCACATCTGAGAGAGAACAGACCTGGAGGAGGCGGTGGCGGTGGAGAAGGAGGAGGACCCGATGCAGGAGGAGGCGACCCGGACGGTGAGCGACCGCCACAGACTATCATGAGGGAACTTCACAACCCAGCTTCATCCCTCACTCACCGGTGGATCAGACTTCCGCCAATCCACGGAGACTTCGAGCTTCGGCACAACACGATTCAGATGCTACCCAAGTTCCACGGGTTGCCGACCGAAGAGCCACACCTCCATCTCCAAGAGTTCGAAATGATATGCAGCACCATCCACGATCGGTTGTTGACCGAGGACACTATCAAGATGATCGCCTTCCCATTTTCATTGGTTGATCGAGCCGCATATTGGCTCAAGCATCTAGGGCGATTTGTCGACACTTGGGCAGATCTCCGGTCCGTATATTTGAAGAAATACTATCCTCTCGGCCGGACAAACGCAGCTCGAGCCATGATCAGCAATTTCACCATGATCCCGAATGAACAGTTCCATGAAGCATGGGATCGTTTCAGAGAGCTCATAGACCGGTGTCCACATCACGACATCTCCAAGCCCCACCTGGTGCAGAGTTTCTTCTGTGGGCTGACACCGGAGCTGCAGGGGCTTGTGAACGCCTCTTGCGGTGGATCCTATTTCTCCAAGGGAGAAGACGACGTCTGGGCCATTTATGAAGGAATGGCAGAGAACTCCACAGTGATGACCCAGGCCAGAGTCTACACTCAGCAGAAGCCCCCGCAAGGAGCGGGCACATTTCAGAGGATCGCTCGCATCGATGCCGGTCCCAGCACAACGTCGGTAGCCGCAGCCCAAGCAGAATCAGCAGCAGCCGACATGGGCATCATCAGTGAAAAATTGGACCGCATGGAGATCCTCGAGAAGAAGCAGAACCAAGGTCTAGCCCAGATGGACCTTCTCACAAAAACAATGAGTGACCTGAAAACTCAAATTCTCTGTATTCAGGAGGCACAGACCCATTCCCAACAGCCTCCCAGGTCACAGGTTGCTTCCAGCAGCAGCAATCCCAACCAGGCCTCCACCTCATACCGCCAGGTGAACCATATCCAGGCGGAGCCGGTTCCATTGCTGCAGTACCATCCAGAGCAACCGCCATCTCAGGAGACTCAGATGGTGGTGTATCAGCCGGAGCAGCCACTGGCAGTTCTTCCTCCACCCTCCTTCGAGCAGGAGCCGTTGATGGAAGTCAACGGGATTTGGTATGACCGATACCCTCAGCCAGCGATTCGCAGGGATCACCCCGGATTCCGTTGGGGTAATGGTGGATCCACATCCCAACAGCATTCCCCTGCTCAAGGATAGCAGAACGGCCAGCCACAGCAACAACACCAGCAGCCCCAGTACAACCAGCCCCAGCAATATCAGAGTGGTCCTCGTCCCGCCTATCAGGGACAGCAGTGGAGGCCGCGACAGCCGCCTCAGCATTCTTATCACCAGCCTCCCCCTCAATTTCAGCAACAACACCAGCAGCAGCCCCATTTCCAGCAAGGACAGTCATCCGGTTCTCAGGGTCCAGCCTACGAGAACCCAGCCCTTGATGATCTTGCCCGCTTGCTATCTGAACAGCGAGCATCTTTCAGGCAAGAAATGGATGAGTTCCGGCAGGAGATGCGGGACATTATCAAAGGCAAGGCCGCCATACCCGCTCAGATCGAACCAAACCCTAATAATTTCAAAAGAAAATCTGAGCAGGTAGAGTTCATGGAGGGTGCCTCTCCTAGTGACAATTTGAATGATATGTCTTCTTTTGTGAATGATGCTGATTTTGTGACTACTAGGAGTGGTAGGATACCAGCCGGCGGCGCCTCTTCTGAGCGACAACCAGACGCAGGATCAGGAGCGCCAGAAGAGCAGAGGAGCGGTGCTGATGCCGCTACAGATGATGTTGAAGACGGTGGTGCTGATGCCACCAATGATGGAGTCCAGGACAACAGTGCTGATGCCGTTGTGATACCAGATGCAGACGGTGGTGCTGAAGCCACCATTTTGGAGGATGAACCAGAGCGCGGTGCTGATGCCGCGAAGACAGGTGCTAGTGGTGGTGCTGAGGCCACCACATCTACTTTTGTTGAGCCATCTTCTGTGATGCCACCACTTTTTGTATCTAGTGACTATGGGAAGAAAAACAAAAGCAAAAATATGAATAAAGGAAAGGTTTCTGTTCAAATTACGGATCCATATGTGATGAATGATGATGATTGTATGGATTCTCCATCTCCACAGGCACAGGGACCGATTCCAAGGCCTCCTTCTGAGGAGGCCCCTACCATCCCCTTCCCTGAGGCACTCCGCCGAGCGAAGGGGAATAAAAAAGAAAATCCTAAAAAGAGCCAACAGGTAGAGTTCGGCAATGAAATGATTGACAGATTCCACATTCAGCTGACTCTACGGGAAGCGTTTGAGCATATCCCCTTCTTCAAGAAGAACTTGAAAGAAACAACTACTGTCAGAAGGAAGAAGAGGCACAGAGATCAAATCCATATGCTCACGCATAACACTTGCTGCGCCATTCAGAACACATTGCCAGCCAAGCGACCAGACGCAGGAGCTCCCTATGTCAGATGCGAGATTCAGGAGCAGCAGTTTGATCGCACTCTATTAGACAGCGGCTCTTCAATTAACCTTCTTCCGGCAGCCTTACTCAAGCAATTCGAGTTTGGCCCTCTTCTTCGAAGCAGAACCGTCCTTCAGTTTGCTGATAGGTCGATTAAGAGGCCGAAAGGGTTATTGAAAGACGTGGTCGTTACCATTCAGGGTCTGAAATTCCCCGTGGACTTCGTTGTGTTGGACATGGAGATCCCTGAGTCGGTAACTGATGCCCCCATCATTCTCGGACGTCCATTCTTGGCCACAGCCAAGGCGGTGACCGACCATGATAGTGGGAAGGTATGCTTTCGCGTAGAGGGCGAAACCATACAAATAGAGACGATCGAAGAGATCAGAGCCAGAGAGGCAGAATGCTCAGAGCAGTCCAGCGAAGCCGAGCAGATGACAGAGGAGGAGCTAGACATCCACCAGGTTTGTGATTTCGAGATGACTGATGATGAATCCAACTGGAAAGATCCCGTAGCACCGACCCTCGCCTTGCCGACAGATTCACTGTATCTCAAGCTCATGGCAGTCGAGAGCCGGGAGAGCACACTCCTGGATGAGGATATCTCTGAGGCTGACAGTGTTGTGATGAGTGGTGCCGAGGAATTTCAATCTTGCTCATCATCTTCTGATCCCTCGGATTCAGACATTGATTGGGATGACTTTGATGACTATTTACCTTGTCTGATTCCCACTGAGCCGACAGCCATGACAGAGTGCGAGCCCGTGCAGTTTATTGATGATCCATTAGGCCGCCCTTCATCAGAAATTCATGCAGAGCGAGAGTTCTCCCATGCAGACCTGGTCGCCTTCACACAGACATATCAGAAACCAGATCTGCCACCTCCCAGTTGTCCGGAACGGAAACCTCTGTCGCAGTCAATGAAATACAGATTCCTTGCTGGAGAGCCAGAAATGCACCCAGTCATTATCTCAGCAGATTTGACTGGAGAGCAAGAATCTCGTCTGATGGAGGTTCTTGAAAGAAACCGCAAGGCAATCGGTGGGAGTATAGCTGATCTCCAGGGACTGAGCCCAAATCTTTGCTCTCACCACATCTATCTCGAAGATAACGCTAAGCCGTCGCGTGAGTTCCAACGACGGCTGAACCCGAATCTTCGAGACGTAGTCATGAAAGAAATTTCTAAGTGGTGGAGCGCCGATTTTATCTATCCCATCTCCGACTCCAAATGGGTTAGTCCACTCCATGTGGTACCCAAGAAGACGGGTATCACTACAGTTGTCAATGAGTCTGGAGAGGAGATCGCTACCAGAGTACCAACTTCTTGGAGGGTCTGTGTGGACTACAGACGATTGAATGAGGCCACCAAGAAGGATCACTTCCCGCTACCATTTATTGATCAGATTATCGAGCGGTTAGCTGGGAAGAGCCATTACAGTTTTCTTGATGGGTACTCTGGATACAATCAGGTGGCCATTGCGCCCGAAGACCAGGAGAAAACGACATTCACCTGTCCGTTTGGGACCTATGCTTTCAGACGGATGCCCTTTGGTCTATGTAACGCTCCGGCGACATTCCAAAGGTGCATGTTGTCCATCTTCTCGGACATGGTGGGTGATTGTTTAGAGGTCTTCATGGATGACTTCTCGGTCTATGGCGACGGGTTCGACGCTTGTCTTGACTGCCTAGACCGCGTGCTGAAGCGCTGCATAGAGGTTAATCTAGTCTTATCTTGGGAGAAGAGTCATTTCATGATGACTCAGGGGACGGTCCTTGGTCATATCGTCTCCAACAGGGGCATGGAGGTCGATCCGGCTAAGGTGGACATCATCAGAAAACTCAACCCGCCGTCCAATCTGCGTCAGTTACGGTCTTTTCTGGGGCATGTCGGTTTCTACCGACGGTTCATCCAGGACTTCAGTCGAATTGCCCGACCGCTTACTGACTTGCTCACCAAAGACACCGAGTTTATTGTTAATGATAAGTGTCTTGAATCTTTTGAGACTCTCAAAAACATGGTTGTTTCAGCTCCTGTCCTTCAGCCACCCGATTGGTCTCTTCCATTCGAGATCATGACGGATGCTTCAGATTTTGCCGTTGGGGCTGTGCTGGGACAGCGGAGGGATGGTTTACCGTTTGCCATTCACTACGCCAGCCGGACTTTGGATGCCGCGCAGCAGAATTACACTGTAACTGAGAAAGAGATGCTGGCCGTAGTCTTTGCTCTTGATAAGTATCGATCGTATATTCTCGGATCTAGAGTGACCATTTACACTGATCATACCGCCATCCGGTACTTAATGTCCAAGAAGGATGCCAAAGCACGTCTCACCAGATGGATCCTTCTACTCCAGGAATTTGATATTGAAATTAAGGACAAGCCTGGAGTCAAGAATGTGGTGGCGGATCATCTCTCCAGATTGGAGAATCTTGAGGAATCTGAGCCCAGCGCACCTATCACTGAGACGTTTCCAGATGAGTCAATCTTGGCTATCACCTCACTCCCATGGTATGCTGACTTTGTAAACTATCTTGTTGCCAAGACAGTCCCTCAGGGTTGGCCCAGGCAGAAACTTGAGACCTTCCTAGCTAAGGCCAAGTTTTACCATTGGGAAGATCCCGTCCTTTATCATGAAGGAGGGGATAGTATCTGGAGGAGGTGCATTCCTCAAGAAGAGCAGCATAGCGTCCTCACATACTGCCACAGGCTTGAGGCAGGAGGACATCATTCTGGAAAAAGGACAGCACAGAAGGTGCTTCAATCCGGCCTATGGTGGCCTACTCTCTTCAAGGATTCTGATGAATTCGTGAAGAGATGTACTGACTGTCAGAAAATGGGAACCTGCGGACAGAGAGACATGATGCCCATGCAACCCATTCACTTCTGTGAGGTTTTTGATGCATGGGGGATTGATTTCATGGGCCCATTTCCTAAAAGTCAGGGATTCGAGCACATCTTGCTTGCTGTGGATTATGTCAGCCGATGGGTTGAGGCCATCCCTGCCCGAGCCGCAGATGCTAAAACCGTATGCAAATTTTTGAGGAGAAATATCATTTCACGGTTCGGAGTACCTAGAGTCTTGATTTCAGACGGGGGGTCTCATTTCATCAATGACAAAGTCAGGGCCCTTGCAGACGAGTTCGACATTGACCATCGGGTTGCCACTCCTTATCACCCTCAGACTAATGGTCTTGCCGAAGTATCGAATAGGGAGATAAAGACTATCTTGCAGAAAGTTGTCCGCCCAGACCGAAAGGATTGGTCACAACTTTTGGACTCGATCTTGTGGGCTTATCGGACATCTTTCAAGAATCCATTGGGAACATCTCCCTTTCGTCTCGTCTATGGCAAGCCGTGCCATTTGCCAGTGGAGATCAAGCATAAATCTTTTTGGGCAGTTACCGAGTTGCTTTTAGATCCCGAGAGTATAGGAGACCAGAGAAGAGCAGAATTGGCAGCCCTGGAGGAATTGAGAGACACAACCTTCTCCAACAGCCTACAGTACAAAGAAAAAGTGAAGACATGGCATGATTCGCATATCAGCCATAAACAGTTTGAGCCAGATCAGAGAGTATGGTTGTTTGATTCCAGGCTGAAATTATTCCCAGGGAAATTACAAAGCAAGTGGAAAGGACCGTATGTGGTCAGGAAGGTACATGACAATGGCAGCATCGACATATCCGAACCGTCATCTTCCTCTACCTTCCGCGTCAATGGTCAACGCCTGAAACTATATCTTGATCATGATCCGCCGACCATTGACGTTGCCCCCATTCTTCTGGTATGAGATGTGTCCTTTGACTCTCATCATCTACATCTCATACATGGTGATCAAAGTCTATCTTCCGCTGTACAGATCCATCTGTTTATATCACTCTGTTGTCTGTTGACTTATTTTCTTCTTTTCTTCTTTTCTTCTTTTCCTCTTCTATCTTCTTTATCTATCAAAAAGGTGCCGCCCTTGTAGACAGTTTTCCATACTTAGGACGTACTTTGTCCTAAGTATAGGGGGGTTGGCACCCCGAGTGATTCTACTCTTTTCGATCCTCTCCATTGTCTCCTCATCTTGTCTATACTTAGGGATATCTTACCCTAAGTATAGGGGGAGACAATCTGAGTACGATCTGTTCATTCCCACCCTTGACCCTCCCTGCTTTGTGTACAGTCTGCTATACTTAGGATTATTTGATCCTAAGTATAGGGGGGACGGTCAACTTCTCATTCATTGATTCATTCATCCATTCCTTTATTTATTCTTTAGATTTTCCTATACTCAGTACGAGTTATGTCTTCTCTTTTCTCTCCGATCTATGAGGACATAGCTCAAGCTAAGTATAGGGGGGTCGTATATACTACGTATATACTTTAGCCATAACTCGTACTTTCGTATTTTCCTAATAAATATGGCTAAAAATTCCTTAAAATTCAAAGATGTGGTTATTCCTCAAATTCTTTTTCTATTTACTGATTAATAAATCAGGTGAAATGTTTTTTGCAAAATGTTTGAAAAATAGTTTGAAAATCTTCGTGAACATTTATTGAGAACTATTTTGAAAATATTTTGTTTCGTGTTTTCAACCTGTGTGGTTTGTAAAATTTATTTTCTTTGTGTGAAATAAAAATGTTTGAAAAATGATTTGCAAATGGTTTGAAAATGGTTGCAAAAATGATTTGAAAAACCTATATATACTGTTTTGAAAGCCTTTGCAAAATGATTTTCAAATGTGTGTAAAATGTTTGTAAAAATTATTTTGGACTATAGTTTTCAAAAATTGTGTGAAAAGCTTGTGTCAAATAAGTTTGAGGAATATACACATCACACCAAAATCCACTATATATATATATGTATAAAATTGACCACTTACCCTTGTAAATTCTAAAGTCCACTTCTTGTATATATAAGAAGCACTCCCGTGTACATATTTTCACCTAGTTTTCAGCCAAAACTTTTTGTTTTCAAAAATCCCCAAAAACATTTGCAAAATTAAAATCCAAAAACATTTGAAAAATCTCTTTGAAAAACACAAAAAATGCATCTGCATGCATCATATTTTCAAAAATCCATAAAAAGTTCAAAATCTTTGAAAATTGCATCACAAAAATATTTTCTGCATAGCATAGCATGAGCATTTTTCGGATCGAGTTTGACAATTGAACAAGTCTAAGTAAAATCCGGAGATTGGAGCTTGATTGGACCTTATAATCTACCTAATAACAGGAACCTTATAGGAACTGGGTTTGAGGTACTTCAGGTCTAGTTGACTTAATTCTTTGAGGATCACGGGACTTAGTTCAATGGATTCTTGACTGCCTAAGTAGAGTATTTCGGAGCACACGCACGACTCTTGTTGATAATGACCTTACTTGGACACCTGCACCTTTCACATGGCTCAACTCAGTTGGAGTGGTGAGGGGATTGGATTTGCCGGTATGAGACGCACACAAGTGGAAACATTTGTCCTCCTCTAGGGAGGGAAGTGCACCCCAACCCGTCCAGTGATTAGGAAGTCTAAAGACAGGAGGCTGTGGGTTGCGATAAAGCTTCAAAAGAGGGATAGTCTACTGGCTCATGAGGAAAAACTCCTTATGTAAATGCTGCTGTATATAGTATTCAAAAAAAAAAATGTGTTCAGGCATGTACAAAAATAAAAAGCCTGCAAGTATGTACAAAGTCAATAAGCAAGCTTGAGTTCGAAAGTCATATCATGTGAGCCTGCAGCAGGATGACTTGACTACACTGGTCTTGCATCCAAGGATAGGTAGCTACACTGGCTACCGTCCATTCTTCTCTTCACCCCCTCCTCTTGAGCTGGTTGCCACTTGAACTTAGAAGGGAATACCCCGCTCCCCGAGGATGGAGTTGCTGGATTGGGGAATCATTGGGTTGTCATACTGGAGAAGTCAATTTCTTTGTCATTCTAGTTGGGGAGAGCCACCATCACTTACACTGTACAAGTCAGATTCATAGTCGTAAGAGTTTGCGTATGAGTTGAAGTATTTCTGACCTGGCAATTGAGGAGACTTGGACAGAGTTTCGGGATTCTCAAGGACTGTTGGATTTCAAACACGGTTCTCACTAAGGTTCCGCCCGCACTAAAATTCCAAAGGTCCGACTTAAGCTCCAAACTTTGATTTTGCGAAGACAAGTTTGATAATCAAATAAAATCCAAGTTCTTCTTTTTCTTTTCTTTCTTCTCTTTTTGCACTTATTGCATAAGTGTTTGCTAGGGACTAGCAAAGGTAAAGTATAGGGGGATGATGAATCCATATTTCATCATCTTTATTCTATCATTTTGGCACCAAAAACCCTAGCAAATGCCTTTAAATAGCCTTAAAACCATCATCTTAGCATCCATGCATGTACATTCAGATTGTGTATAAATCACTGTAATTAAGGCCAAAATTATAGAATAAATAAAGAAAAGAAAAAGAATAAAATATTGTAAATATTTTATGACCCAAAACCCCGAGACCTAGACATCTTGATGAATAGGTCGACAAGGAATAAAGTAGGGGGAGATAAGGGCCAAAACACAGATAAAATACCTATACAACCTATTCATTCTTTATTCATTTTGGGACCTATTTTTGGTTCCACTTTTTATACATCAAATAAAGAAACTTTGTACATAAAAGTTGTAGATAAATTAATAAAGAAAAAGACAAAATTGATTTCACAGAAAAAGAATGAACAGATGAAAAGATATGGTCTGAATAAGAATCCAAAATCCCAACTTCCCAGACCCGTATCTCACAAACGACAACTCCAAATGCAGTGTGCTCACCTTTAATTGTATATAGAATAAAATAATCTACCCAATGGTGGTGGTTTCGCATTTGGCGGAGCTACGGTTTGAAAGTTGGGTTTTGAACCCTCATTGTATACTTGTACTGAATAAAATATTCACTTTATTCTTAATTCATTATTTATTCATTTTTATATTTTTATAATTTTGTAAATATTACTTATAATAATTATGTGCATTAAAATCAGAATAAAAATGTAAATAAAAATCAAAATAAAAATACTTGTATATACATTACCAGGTATAATACCTATACACATACCTATAATGTTACTACTTGTATTTTATTAAATACACAAAACATATCAGAAAAATAAAATAAAAATATAGTTATGTGTATAAAAGTATGTTATAATTTTATAAAATACTAAATAAAATTAGTAAAGAAATAAAATACCTAAATAAAAATAAAATACTAAAACACATAGGTATTATACCTATATAGGGTTAAAAAGGTAACTTATAAAAATAAATCTCATAAAAATAAATAAAAATCGGAATTAAATACTACATAAAATTTTGAACATTTTTTATTTTATAACTTTTATTTAATTCGGCCATTTAATATTTTAAATTGATTTAATAAGATTTTATTTTGGGGTTTTTCCTGGTTGGTCCACGTGGACCAACCAGGAGGCAGTCAGCGTTGACCCCAGGTCAACTGCCTGCCCTACCCCCCTGTAAACCTGTCAGACTTGGTTTTTGAGCTTTTTCTTGGCTTTTTCCCAGCCGAGTCTTGCACTATTTCATATCACTTCCTTCTGCAAAAATCTCCCCTGTAGATTCATCTTGCCCGCGGAGTGTTTACATTGGGCTATGGATCAAGGAGCCGCTCCAGGGATCTTGATCTTTGAGCCTCTGCCACCTCGGGTCAAACCACATAAAACCGACCCCCCTCTTTCCCTTTGATTTTTGAGTCCCCTTGGTCCACCCCTCTCCGCCTCTCTAGTGCTAGGATCCTTGCCGGAGGTGACAGCTCCGCCGCGAGCTTCTCAGCCAGGGCGAACGAGGTCGAGGGACGCTCCAGCACCTCCGCCAACCGCCGGCGTCGAGGTAACCTTCATCCTCTGGCTCCGGCCATCGAGGGCTTCCACCCCGCTTTTTCTTTCGTGCGTTTTATTCCTGTTAGCTTTAGGATCGAAAACCCCAAAGAAATTTGACGTTCCATCGCTTATTTCGCCCATTCACCCATCATCGCCGGAGCGCAACTCCGGCCACCATCGACCACTCCACCTTGCGCTTAGATTAGGTCCTCGCGAGGCCCAGGCAATTTGCCCTGGGCCTTCTCACCACCTTTTGCAGGTCAAACCCACTTGAAGGCGTCTGGAGGCGAGTTTTGACGCTCGCCGGAGCGTGGCTGGGCCCCCCAGCTCCGCCACCTTCGCCAGAGCACCTCGGCCGCCGCCGAGGCATTTTGCAGCCCCCAACAGATCGACGAAGACCTGAGGAGTCTCCAGCCCCGTTTTGAAGCCGAAAGAGCAATCGGAGAAGGAGCTTGAGCTCGGCGAACTTCGGTTCGTCGGAGTTCTTCGCGGTTCTTGCTCCGCCCTTCAGCGCCGTTGGATCGAGGCAGAGCTCCAGTTCGCGTGTGGGCCGTTGGATCCTCCTTCGCCTCGACCGTCAGATCAACCAGGGAGGATCTAATCTCAACCGCACACGGCCAACCGTCATCGGCCGCCGAGGACACGCCACGTGGATAAGTGAAGCGCATCCAGCCGTTGGATCGCGCCTCGTCGCCCAGCCGTTGGATGCGTGCCACGCGTCCTCACCAGAGCGCCCGGGCGAGGGTATTTTGCATCTCAACCCTCGCCATTTTTGTATTTAATATTCAGTTTTTAAACTTTCGTCTGTAGCGTAAAAAGTTTGTAATATTTGCAAAAAGACCCTCGAACTTTCTTTATTTGCAGTTAGGTCCTCGCCACGTCACCTCACGTGACCAGTTCACGTGAGGGGGTGGGAATTTTGCAGAGGAACCCTCGGTCTTTTGTTTATTTCGTTTTAGTCTTAAAACTTTCGAAGCACGTGTAATATTTTTGGTTATTTTGCAACTTGGCCCCCAGGGTTTTGTTTTATTGCACTTTGGTCCCTCCCAGGCGCGTGCAAGTCACGCGCCCTGGTGGGTAAATTGCCAGGAGGCCCAGGCGGTTTTGTTAATTGTCTTTTAGTGCCAAAAGTTGAATATTAAGAGTATATTTTCTTGGAAAATTGCTTGTATGCCCCTGGATGTTTTGGATATTGCATTTATGCCCCTGCCAGACCTGATTATTAATTGGATGTTTGTTGTAATTATTTGAAATATCATTTTAACTCCAAAAATCCCACAAAAATAAGCTTAAGTTCCTGGATAGGTGTACTTTAACGCTATCTAATTAGTTTTTGATTTTATTTGATTTTCCTATTTATTAAAAATCAAAAACTCTCATTTTGTGCACTGTCTAGCTTAGAAAATACCAAAAAAATATTAAAACACCTCCAAAAATTCCAAAAAAATCACCTAGTGTCTCTTTTATTGTCTTTTAGTGTCAGTCCAAAAATCATTAAAAATCTCAAAACAAAAACACTAAAAAATTAAAAACTCTCAAAAACTTCAAAAAAATATATAAAATAGTAGAAAAATCAAAAAAATACAAACTTAGCTTCTGTTTATCCCTTATTTTGTCCTTCTTATTTGAAAAATAGTGTGAAATATTTTTGCTACTGGTTGGTATTTTTAGATTCCATTTTACTCACAGCCAGCCTTGTTTGCACTGTTTTCTCTTATTTCAGCTTTTAAAAATATCAAAAACATCTAGAAAAATCCCCAAAAATCACAAAAACAGTAAAAAATTATAAAAATTCCAAAAACATTTTACTTCTGAATTTTTGAGTATTTGTGTGCATTTTATAATTATATTAGCTTGCCTTTTATTATATTGCCTTTACTTTCCAATATTGAAAAAGAAAAATAAAAAAATATAAAATATAAAATATAAAAATCAGAAAATTAAAAATCAAATACAAAATTAAAAATTAAAAAAAATTTAAAAAAAATTAAAAATTAAAAACCCACAAAAATTCCTTTGCTTGCTTAGTGTAGACACTCACACACTCACACACTTTAGCATTCATTTGCTTGGACTACACTGTTTGCTCCCTGTGTTCGAACTCTCTGCATACTTGCCCTTTACATCATTTGTGCAGAGTTAAAAATAAATTTTAACTCCACATTGTTTCTAATTTATTGATCTTAGTGTGGGTTAATTGTTGATTTTAGTCAGATTTAGTGTGGTCAACACACCGACTGAGTTCACGCTTTGTGCTGAACTTAAGACCACCTATTTTTGGCTTCATCAAAGGCCTACAAAAAAGGGGGCGTGGACGAAAAAGATCAAGGAATTTTGAAGCATTTCCAGATGGACCTCCACCTTCGATGGATCCATAGGTACATCATTTCTCATCATCATTAAATCTTTCTTGTGACAATGTTCAATGTAATCGTTATTTCTCATTGCATGGAATGTGCAGAAAGGGGAAATGCAAATGGAAGTTTTTTTGGAGACCGTTTGAGCTCATGGATCTACTGCATGGACAAGAGAAGCTCAGCTAATACAAACTTTGGGATGTGAACTTCTGGATGGGTGTTTTTTTTTGGATGCACAACAAACTTCTTATATGTATATTTTTTGGATGGGACAATCCTTTAAGTATTATGTGGTAGATTGTCTGGATGTCGGTTTTTGTATATTTAGACGAACAATCCTTACATGTGCTATGTAATTGCTTTTGGATACTTGCATGAGCAATCGCCATTTCGTCATGAATACATGAGATTTCTTTTTTGTTGCGAAATATCCCAATATTATTTCAAAGCAGTGTATGTCATTAACAGGGATATGAATAGCAAACATATCAATATTGCTTTCAGCCATATCAAAATTGCTGAAAGCTTGTTCAATACTAGCTTAACATTCGCATCTGTTGATGGAGGCTTCTTCATAGTGCCGAAAGATTGTGGTTCTTTGCTGCATGGTTCATCCATCCAACGAAAGAAATCGCAAGTCTTCAAGGCGCATGTGTAGAATCGTGCTCCTTTGCTCCATGGTTTGGTGGAGGTCTTCAAAACAGCCTCGACGCCGCAAACACAACGCATACTAGATGATGGTTGAAAAGAACGCGACCGCATTTTCTGCAATTAACGTAGACATCTTCAAACAATAACTTGTAGTCACAAAAAAATCGACTTCTTGCAACATAACGAAAAAAAATATTCGCACCTTCTCTTGTGGATTTACCAGCAACCTTCCTCAAAAATAATATTTTGGGGCCTCTACATGTCATTTTATAGGTTTTTGCATGGGAGGGGAGACACCCAACAGATCTATTTCTAGCCGTTGGAGCCCCTCAAACCTGAGGGCATTTTCGTCCATAAACTAACGGCCGTCTAGCAAAAAGCAACGTCCACTAACACAGGGTTATGCTATGCAAGAGTTAAGCATTACTCGGGTGTTTTAGCGTAATTCGCTATTACGCAGGGTTCCTGGGGTAATTACCATATTACTCAGGGTTATGGGTGTAAATATCCCTTTTATTTTTTATTTTTTGAAAAATATTTTTATAGATTTTCATAGCTATATCCCTCTAATATGTCAAGTCAGAAATAGAGACTCTTATGCCCTCCATCCAGAACAGGTAATTTTAACAGTCTTAGATTTACTGTAATTTACCTGTTTTTGATGGAGGGCATAGGAGTCTCTGTTTCTGATGAAATTTCAATGACATATTATAAAGATATATTTATGAAAATAAATGGAAGTATTTTTCAAAAAAATATAAAAAAGTAGGAAAAAAATGGAGTAGATATGTTACCTACTCCATGGAGTAGGATCCCTTTCCTATATCTATATATATGATAAGTTATTCATGTTTAAAACTTTACATGATAGTGCCTTTAAACTCAGATCAAGATTGTGATTCCAATTCCTAATAAAGCTCAACCTTTATGAGCATGATGCCTTCAAAGAAAGAGGAAGAAACATTGGGTGGAGGACATTAAACTAGTACCACCTTCCTCCTTTGCAATCTTGGCATTATCTCGTACCCTTTTGCCACAACGGGCCTTAGTCCTAATTTTAAGGAATAGGGTAAATTACAATTTGGGTCCTCATATCTGGGTCCGATCCCAGAATAGGTCCTGATCTTTAAATTGTAACGATTCAGGTCCCATGGTCATTAATGTAAGGAACTTTTTTAGGCTAATGACGAGTATGCTCTTGTTTAAAAGTTGGAACCCAACCCCCATTCCCTTCCCAACAAGGGCATATTCGTCATGAACACCAAAATTTCCATTTCCTAAATGATCATGGGACCCGAATCGTTACAATTTTAAGATCGGAACCCATTCTGAGATGGAACTCATAGATGAGGACCCAAATTGTAATTTACCCAAAGGAATATACATGAGATTTGATACTTTGTATCTTTCCAGAATATACATAGAGATTTGATATTTTGTATCTTTCCTAGTTGTTCCGAGAACAATTACCTCTTTTAACTTTTTTATAATTACATTTGTTTCCTTATGTTCTTACAAAATTTACATTAATGCCCTTTCATCATTACACTTTTGCCCTTTATAGAACATTAATTGAAGATCAATAGTACTATGAATTTTATAAGAATACATGATCAAGTACAAGTTAGCAGGGGTAGAGAACACGCCAGTGCCAGTCCAGCCGTAGCGAACCCTGACACAAAGAAAGCACAACCGAAGTTAGGGGTATAAGTATTATTGGAAAAATTAGAAGTACAACAAAGTTAGCAATCCCATATAAATGATATGAATATTAAGTATTAAATTACCTACGTTCCCAAAAAAATCATTATCATAACATTTCAGTTATCATTTTCAAGGGGGGGAAATGATCTTGAAGATATATACAATCGATTTTAATGCTGTACCCAAATTTTAAAAAGTGCAAATGTGGTATCTGATCTTTAAAATCTGTTTCAATTGTTAAGTTGATCATTACGTTATTATGGCTTTAAATCACAATAGTTTAAAATATCATATTTAATTAATTTCTAAAGATCATGTACCACATTGTTATATTTCAACATTCGGTGTGGCATTGAAATTGGAGGTATAGGTTAAGCATTTTTTTTAAATTACTCTTTTAAAAAAGAACATCTTAAATATCAGATGTTTTGTTGCTTTTTATTATCTTTGACAAGTAGGGATGGAAGCAGTCAGATATGGATACGAATATAAATGTTATCATATCCTTATCTTTTTTAAAATTCAAATACGAATACAAAACTATACATATACATAATTATATCTTTAAAATACGAATGCGAATGCAAAACAAATATTAATGTTCGGATACAAGATGAGACATGTCCTAATTTTGACGAATGAATACGAATTAGTTTACGAGTATGAGACATGTCCAAATTTACTTCAAAGCTATAAGCAATTTAGGTTCACAACAATTTCCAACATATACAAAATATAGTAAATATTTTAATAATCAATATGTACATAAAAATAACTAAATAATAAGAGAAAACTTCCCAAAATAACTAAATAATAAAAGATACTTATTTGTACGTGCATCACCCACAATTTGAACATTCGCATTCGTGTTTATATCCATCAAAAACAAATATGATTATGAGTATCCCTTAAAGTTTAACCTTTGTGTTCGTCAAAATTAAATATATCAAATGTGTATTCGCTGAATGTTAAATTTTTATATTCGTATTCACATTTGTATTGTCCATATATAAGTAATTGACATTCATGTCCTCTATTGGACAAATACATATACGAATCAATATGAATATATTGACATTAGCTTTTATGCCTAATTACAAACCAACAGGACAGCTGTAGTCCATTTTCCATGGTTTATAACTCTCTAATTTAAGTATATAAATAAATTCCATGCCCATCCAACTGTCCCCATAGTCCTTGTCTTATCACCAAAAAATAGAAATAAATGCTCCCGTATATAACAAAAACTTTAATCTAAAATACCTAAACAAGTGATTTTTACATCATAAACCTTAAAATCTTTTCGGACACAGCCTCTATAATCGTATTACATATACAGTAAAACTCGAGGGATCCTAATGTAATCAAAAGTATCACAAGGATCGTATTGTAACTAGATAATCTTTTTGGGAAAACATTGTAAAAAACCCTTAAAACTGTTGCGTCGCTCGATGAAAAATCATGTAGTCCATTCGACTCGCCTTTTTTTCACGTTAAAAAGGTTAAGTGAGGATCTCCTGCTGTCCACAGAGAACCGCAGCCATTCGATCAATAATCTCACGGTCCAGATCAGCCCTAGTAGAAAGGGTCAGAATAGTGGACCGTTCGATCACAAACGGACGATCATGGTTCGCTGTTCTCCCTGAGACAGCCGAGGATTCTTACATAAAAAAATCCTACCTTTTTATCCCAACCAATTACATTACATACTAGGGTGCATACCCGCGCTTCGTGGCGGGGTAAAATAAAATATTTAAATATAAAAAGATGTTTAAAAAGTTAGGCATGTGTTTTATATAAATATAATTGACAATGACTTACTATTATATGGTCAAAATAATCTGACAAATTTAAGAAGACATTTATCTCATAATTTAGATAATAATTTTTTAAAAAGAAAGATATGTTAGAGATTCCAACGCATAAAATTACCAATTAAAATGAATGGAGAAAGATAATAAAAGTATCAATTCTAATACATTTGTTGTTTCTAACTTTATACATTGCAAAAAAAACAACTATGTAATTTATTTATTGACAGATAATTTTTCAAAAAAATTGGGAACATTTTCTCCTTTCCATCGGATATCATTTAGATTCTAATAGCATTCACCTACAAAATGTAATACAAAAATATATTTCATCAACAGATATCTAGCCTAGTTAGTCATATAATCACAATGAAAATGCCAAATAAACACAATGAAAAATCATTTGAAAATATTCCAAATAACCTTGAAAGTTGTGGAGCCAAAGCTAGTCGAATATAAACAAATAACCACGATGAAAAACACAACTTTAGTAATAGTAATAGATCATGTTCCAACCTAGTTAACCACATAATAACAAAAAAAACAAATAAACAGAATTAAAGTTAACTGAGAATCTTATCGATTGCCTCGCAAGTTGTGGAGCCAAAGTCAGTTGAAAATAAACAAATAACCACAATGAAATTACTTTAGTAATAATAGTGGATTTCCAACCTAGTTAGCCACATAATCACAATGGAAAAAACAAATAAATACAATGAAAAACCAACTAAAAATCTTCCAAATTGCCTCAAAATTTGTGGAGCCAAATCCATTTGAACACACATAATTTAATGGAGAAAGTACTAACAGAAAAACCTCAATCAAGATATTTTTCTTGAAATCCCTTCTCGTATTTGTTGGGTAAAAATCAAATAATTTGAGGCAACAAACCTTATCGTCTCCAATTGCGAGAGAAGTGACCGATCGTCAGGAGGGCAAAGCCAGATGAAACCTTGATGGTGATCAAATGACTGCGAAAAAAAGAATGAAGATGAAATCGAGAGAAATATCACACAATCATATCATCCAAGTACTCAAGAAACCATTCATCGTGCGATCCTTGAGCCTTTGGCTTCATAAGTGAGACCTTCTCAACCTCAACCTACACAGAAGACCCCCGCTACAAATCACTTAGATCAAAATAAAAAATCTTAGAACATGGAAATTATCAAGTATTAGTGTTAATAAAATCTAAAAATCTTATAATGTGGAAGTTATCAAGTAGTATTGTTAATAAAACTTGAAAAATCAGGAACCGGATGTTGTCCAAGTCTACATCCTTCTCCTTCAGCCTCTTTGTGACCTTAGTGAAGTTGCTACCACAATCATTTATGTAATTCCTCGACTAATTGTCACAAATTGTGACCTGCATAATCACAAACACCAACCTCGTACATGTAGTCCTCCTAAAAAGGGATCAATAAAGATGAGTATGGATAACTTTCCTTGTGGGTATCGGAAGGCGTAAGCAATAGAAGCTACCGGATCAATGATCTCTTGGGAATGGACGGAGACCTTGACGCAATAAAGGTGGCGATGGTTGGAGGAGTTGTAGATGAGAAAGGAGATCTTGTTGAGGCACATTTGCTCGGCGCGCATGCCGAATACGAAGAGCATGGCGTTGATGACATTGCTCTTGCCATTGCCGAGCTGGGTCGATGACGGCTGTGAAGTTCTTGTGTAAGGGGCCAATGCGCTTCAGAAGTACAAAGTCCAGTTTGAAATTTTAAACTGATAATACCATGTTACATATTGACCAAAATTGATATTTTTTCACTTTATCATCAATTTTACTTTTAAAAAATATCAAAATAGAAACATAAGTTTCCCTCAAATGTTAACATATCTAACACTTGCATGCATGATTATTTAAAGACACCATCATGCAAATAATGATATTTAGAGGTAGACGGAGACCTCACCGCAACCGAGGCCGCAGTGGTTGGTGCAAGGTTGTAGGTGAACTTTGAAACCTTGTTGAGGCGCATCATCCTGACACGCTTGCCGAAGACGAAGAGCATGGTGTCGATGACATTCTTGTTGCAGCCAGATGGTGGTGGCATGCACGTCACCATCACCGGTGGTGGTGACCTTGTATGAGATATGCATTCGAAGTTTATATTATATGTAATAACTAAACGAAATCAACCAGCATCATTGTTACGTAACTCACAGGAAATCTATGGATCGTGAAGGGCAAGTCTTCGAGAATGCCAATAACCCTAGCTTGGTGAAACTTTCATCTATGATCATGTCCATCTGAGCCTACTGCAGTGAATGTTCCAAATCAAAAGAAAAGAAAATAAATTAACATAACCATATATTATTCTCCCTAGCCGAACAAAGCCAGTAGTGACCATGGTATCTTCGACTGATTACCACAACTACGGTTGGCTTCGCCATCAGCAAGATGTCCTCGTTGATGTCGATCAGCAGGCGGACGTCGATCTCGTGACCATCGGGGGTATGGGTTGCCTGGATCTGCTTCATCACTGACGTGTCATTGTAGGGCTAGGACAGGTGATGCTCGCCCATGATCAGCTAGAGTGCACCACCGTCAATATCGTCAAAGCGATCATAGCGAGGGCCATCTCTTTATATGTATCAAGGTTGATGGGTGGAGGTGGATGTCGTTGGGGCCGACAACAACAATGAAGCTCTTATGGAAGAGGCCAAAGCGCTGCTCACCGATGTAGAACTTGAAGTTGCCCATCACCATCTTGCGTACGAAGAGGCGGATTTTGGAGCCATGGAAGGGGAGTCGGTGGGGGCTTTGCTTTGGAGTGGGTAATGAATCTCGTATTCATCATGCTAAAAACTCCTTATTAAAATCCCTACTTAAACAAGCCAGTAAAAATATCCTCTAATTCTTTATTTTTATCATGTACCATATTGTGGATACTTAGCCTTTAATTATTTGTATTTAATCGCCCTTATTTTTCTTGTAATTATTTTAGCCTCAAAAACCCCTAAAAATTAGGTAGATAACTTGTCTATAAATCGCTGACCCCTAAAAAGAGAAAAAATACAAAAAAAAATCTCAAAGCCACAAACCTGGTGTTTTTTTATCCCCTTAAAAATACCCCCAAAAATAGCTTTTGTACAGATGACCTCTTTTGGCTTTTTGGCCAACATGAAAGTTGTAGATCTCATCGAGACGAGCAACTTTCATGTTTTGACTTTTTCCTAATTCGACCCCTAACTATTTCTTTTATATTTTTCTTTGTTTTTATTTTTGAATGAATCTGATTGGGCCACGTGGCGCCCTCTGGGCCGCCCACGTGGCCCGCTTCATCTCCCGCCACCCGGCCCTCTCCTGGGCCGTTGGATCAGCTCCGCATCGCCTCCATCTCCGCCGTTCATCCTCGCCTCATCTCCAACCGTCAGATCTCTCCTGAGATCTGATCTCATCCACACATTCCCGCCCAAACCTCAGCCGTTCGATCACGCGCCCATCCAACACCCCTCAGCCCTCCACGTCGCCCCTTTTTTCTCAACCCTCCGATCTAGCACTCATCCTATGCTTCCTGTTCAGCCACGTCACCCAATCACCCCTCACCGTTAGATCGCCCCTCATCCTTCAATCCCAACCGATCGCCTTCGTCTAACTCCTAGCCACACGATAAGATCCTAAGGATCTGATCGTGGCCTTCCGCTCACAACCCCATCCCAACCGTTGGATCATCAGATCCAACGGTCCTCCGCCTTCGGCTACCTCTGTAACCCCCCTTCCTCAGCCGTTACCCCTCGCCAACCCAGCTCCCCTTCCATTTATAGCCACCATCTCCGACCACCTCTCCTGCCTGTAACGCATCCCCCACGTCGCCCTTGCCTCCGCCTTCACCGCGCAACCATTACCTAACGCCACCTTCATTCCTACGCCTTTAATCCTCCACTCCAAAAACGTCCCACCACCATGAAACCTTCGTTTCTTCTCCGCCTATAAAACCTCGCCCACCTCCTCCAGTCACCTCGTCCACCATTATTGGGTTATGCCCTAGTCTCCTCCGCCCCTCCGGTGACAACGGAGGGGCAGAACGTCGAGGCAAAGACGGGTCTAGCTCGGTGTTGACCCAGGGCGATTCTTCGCCGTGTCTTGGTGATTCCGGTCACCATTTGAGTCCCGTTGGCTGGCTGACCATCTGGGCGACGACCGGAGGCTTTCAAATAGCCTCATCACAAGCTCATCCTCCGCCAGGGTTCCCCTCCCGATGAGGTTCCTTTGCCTCCTTCTTTTTCGTTCTTTTTCTCCCAATTTTTACACCACCTACAGCAACTTCCACCCCCATCTGATCCATCTACTTGTTCCGTCGAACCACTCCGACCTTCGCCGCCCATTTCTCCCTTCTCCAGAACCCCCAACCGCTCCGACCACTCTTCCCCTGCTCCGCCGGAGACGACCTGGGCCATCACTTCTCGCCGCCTCCAAGGCCTCCGTTCACTCACAAACTCACCCGCACACTCCTCGCTTCGGCTATACTAACTTTTGCAGGTCCATTCTCTTCACTAGCCGGAGATTGCACCTCCCCGCCGATCTCGAGCTTCTTCTCCGACAACCATGCTTCGACGGGGAGCTCCAGACCTCCATGGAGCTTCGCAGTAACTCCAAGATCTCCGCCAGACCTCCAGCATGCTTCCACGACCCTCAGATGACCTCGGGAGGCACGACGGAGCTATTGGCAGGTCGCCGGAGCCCCGCCTCCTCCGGTGACCTACGGAGGAGCACGAAGGTACAGGCACCGTCCGACCTCCTGATCGGACGGTCCTGATGAAGACACGTGGTGGACCCGAGCTGCTTCCCCAACCTACAGGCTCGGGTCATCCGAGTCTCCCGACAGACCTCCAGAAGATGACACGTGTCCCCGAAGCAGCGGCTGTGACCCGAGCCTAGCCCTCACGTGCAACGCACGTGAGAAGCTGGGTAAATTGCAAAAACGACCCAAGAGTTTTGAATAATTACAATTGGTCCCCAGGCATGTGCCTCACGTGCGTGTCTGGGTATTTTACAGGGAGGCCCTCATGGTTTGGAAGAATTACAAATAGGCCCTGTGCGCAAATGGGGAAAATTACAACCGGGCCCAGGCGATTTTTGCTATTTGCATTTAGGTCCCTCCGGGGACCTAAATGCAATAATTATCCCTTTATTTTATTGCATTTTTATTACAATTATGCTCTTGCACTGTTTTTAGCATAACTTGATTTTAGTGTCCAAATTGCATGATTTTAGTGTCGTTTTGATCCTTATTTTGTCCTCTACATTCTAGCATATCTATTTGTTCCATTTGGCACTGTTTTAATTTAAGTAATTTTTATGTGAAAAATGGGACCATGCTTTACTTGTCTTGCTGGATTTGATGACCGATTTTTAATGATGTGTTCAAATGGGCCCTAATTTCTTTCTATATCACGTTGCTCTCATTTTCGGGTATAATTGTAGCATTTGATTCATCATGCATATTCCTTTGCATTATTTGCTCATGCATCACTTTAACTTGCATAAAAACAAAATAAAAAATGCATATATCATAGCATCGCTTTTGCATATGGACCTGAAATTGAGATTAAATCACATTGAGCTTCATGAATCAAAATTCAATACTAAGATTAGGCTACTGATGAATCTCGTATTCATCATGCTAAGAACTCCGTATTAAAATCCCTGCTTAAACAAACCAATAAAAATCACCTCTAAAACTCTATTTTTATCTTGTGCAATATTGTGTATAATTAACCTTTAATTATCTGTATTTAATTGCCCTTATTTTTCTGTAAATATTTTATCACTCAAAAACCCCTAAAAATTAGGTAGATAAGTTGTCTATAACTCACTGACCTTAAAACCACTAAAAAATACATGCATCATGGCATCGCCTTGTAAATATCATCGTGCATCATAAATTGCATATGGACATGAAATTGAGATTACTTGACGTTGAACTTCAAGAATCAATATTCAAAAGCCCTAATTAAGCAGCTGTGTCCCTGTGTTCGACCTTGGTACACTTACCAAGTATAAATACTCCACAGCATTCAAAGACTGTGGTTTTTGCTGAACAAAATTCGCCTCCTATGCTACGACTTAATTCATCATTATTATCGAGGCGAATTTTACGTTCATCAAATGGCGCCGTTGCCGGGGATACGGGCTTTGCTTAATTTTTGAATTTTGATTTTTTTTATTAATTCAATAATTTCTTGGTCCTAATTTCATGCATCATTTCTTTGCATTATTTTGCTGATTTAATTTCTCGGAGTTCTAACTTTTCTCTTTTGTGGCAGGGCCCATGAAAATCGGGGACGCCTGATCGTCATGGAGGTGCGAAGTCGGGAGCTTCAGCTGAAGAGGCCGCAAAAGAAGCCGTGAAGATTTCTAAGATTTTTATCAGTCAAATTTTGCATTGCATGTTGTAAAAAAAAAAACTTGCATCTGCATATTTATTTTCAGAATTGCATTTTGTAAAAAAAAAAAATCCCCCCCACACACACTCACACCTACACTGCACATACTCACCCCACCCACCCCCTGTATATTTCTATCTTTCTCTCTCTCTCTGTGTGTGTGTATATATTCTTCATAAAGCCCCCCCCCCCCCCCTAACACAGACCTTACTTAGGCTATTTGTAGCCTAAGTATAGGGGGGACCTGCCTGCTCTTCCTTCCCTCGTCCCGTCTTCTTGTACTTAGGCCAATTTTGGGCCTAAGTATAGGGGGACTCTCCTCCTCAGTTCCGCTATATCTCCCTGTACTTGAACCGAGCCTTGGCTTCATGGCACTTGTGCTATGAGGACATAGCAAATTTTAAGTATAGGGGGGTATACCGTATATTATTGTATATTACTTTAGCCTTAGCTCGCGTTTTTAAAACTTTTTAATTTTCGGGCTGGGTTTTGGTAAACTAGTGAACTGAGTAAAATCCTGTAAAAATTAAAATTTTGAGGGATTAATCTTTGTAAATAACCCTTTTTCAAAAAAAAATGAAAAATTAAAATGTTTTCGGAATTTGGCTCTGACTACTAGGCTTAGTAAACATTTTCAGTGAGGGAACCTCGGTCTCCCTTAGCAGAGTGGGTGGTTTAAAGGACACCGCATATGGCACCGTCCTTAAGGATCACGGGTCTCGACCCGCACTTACACCCATACTGGCTGAGAGTGGATACTTTTATTTATTTGAGCCTGGGCCAGTCATTGTCTCTCCGAGGATTTAAAAAAAAAAGAGTATAAAATTAAAACCTATAAAAATTTGCAAAAGATAAAAATCATACAAAAATTCACTAATCCTTGGAGTTGGTGTTTTCCTGACACATTCACACTCACGCAAGGCTTAAGGAATTTGAGGACACTGGATCTCTGGGATCTAAAGAGTCTGAGTTAACATACCTTAGTCATTAGGGTTTTCATGACTTAAATATCCATACTCCTCTGGTTTGAAAGATTTGAGTGCTATATTGCACTCTTAATCTCTACCTTCAAGAAAATATGATCAGCACAGTCACTTCCACAACTGCATGATTGATGAGCTGAGATGAGATATCACTTGAGGAACTAGGACCATGGATTTAAGTTTAGACCTGATCTGATGATATTCGAGGATGGGATAAAGTTAATGAAGGCTTCAGAAAACCTGAGTGTCAGCAAAAACCCTAGCCAGTATGTGAACAAGATTCATATGCTATCTCTTGATATTTACCTAAAAGTGCCAGGGTGTGATGAAACTTAAAGAAACTTGTTGATCAGTGTGCGCCAATCTCTTGGTAAAAGCAGTGGAGCTAGCCAACAAAAGAAATGAAATGTCAAAGAAAAGCTCTAAAATCAAAGTCAATTCCAATGAGCTTCCACCAATGGCGAGCGCTCCCAACCATTTTTAAAGTGTCCACTTGGACCAAGCGCTAATTAGGACCAAGGAGTCGGGCTGACACCACAAAAAGGGCCCTGCATCGTAAGCGATACAAGTCTGGGTGTCGAAGGTATCTTAGATACTCAGAAAAGACACACCCCGGTGTATTCCCAGAAAACAAGTGCAGACGACTCCAACTCTCTTGACGGACACATTGATCAACAAGATAATAATTTACAAGTGTTGAGTAAAAGGCACTCGAGAGGCCCCTTGTTCCAATGTGAGGGTGAGAAAATTAGACACAATCCCATGTCCCTCCATCATCTGGCCGTCCATCTACATTTTAAAGTCTGACAAACTAAAGATGGTTGACTAAAGCAAGAGTGACTTCTTCCCTAGTATTGAGGATTAGGTCTAGAGGAGAGTCTTTGGGACTGGAACCTTGGGTGATGCTTCAACTTGGCTCTCATGAAATGCAGTACACTAAATGTCATATCCTTATATTATATGTACAAAAAGAGAGTCTGATAATCAGAGAAGTTGGATTCCTTCTGACTAAGGCGTGGATAAACCCGGAATTTTAGGATCACTTAGGTCAAGGGTCTTCGAAAGATCAAGCCTTGTATTTTTCACGCGCACTGTCAGGAATCAATCCGACTCCTTCATTCTTTAGATGCTCGAGGACGAGCATGGTTTAAGTATAGGGGTATGATGAATCTCGTATTCATCATGCTAAGAACTCCGTATTTAAATCCCTGCTTAAACAAACCAATAAAAATCACCTCTAAAACTCTATTTTTATCTTGTGCAATATTGTGTATAATTAACCTTTAATTATCTGTATTTAATTGCCCTTATTTTTCTGTAAATATTTTATCACTCAAAAACCCCTAAAAATTAGGTAGATAAGTTGTCTATAACTCACTGACCTTTAAAACCACTAAAAAATACATGCATCATGGCATCGCCTTGTAAATATCATCGTGCATCATAAATTGCATATGGACCTGAAATTGAGATTACTTGACGTTGAACTTCAAGAATCAATATTCAAAAGCCCTAATTAAGCAGCTGTGTCCCTGTGTTCGACCTTGGTACACTTGCCAAGTATAAATACTCCACAGCATTCAAAGACTGTGGTTTTTGCTGAACAAAATTCGCCTCCTATGCTACGACTTAATTCATCATTATTATCGAGGCGAATTTTACGTTCATCAGCTACCGTATCCCTGTGTTCGACCTTGGTACACTTACCAAGTATAAATATTCCACAGCATTCATGGTCTGTGGTTTTTGCTGAACAAAAATTCGCCTCCTGTACTACAGCATAATTTCATAAAATTATAGAGGCAAATTTTACGTTCATCAAATGGCGCCGTTGCCGGGGATACAGCTTGTTTAATTTTTGAATTTTGATTTTTTTAATTAATTCAATAATTTCTAGGTCCTCGTTCCATGCATCATTTAGTTGCATATTATTTTGTGGATTTAATTTCTCTGGTTTTCTAACGTTTATCTTTTGTGGTAGGGCCCATGGTGATCGAGGACGCTTGATCCTCATGGAGGCGTGGAGTCAAATACTTCCGCTGAAGAGGCCGCGAAAGAACCTGTGAAGGATTTGGGAGATTCTAGCAGTCATATTGCATTGCATTTTGTAAAAAAAAATATATAGATAACTTGCATCTGCATATTTATTTTTCAATCTTGCATATTGTACTCAAAAAAAAAATCCCCCCCTCACACACCTACACTGCACATGCACATACTCACCCTCCTCCTGTATAATTCACTCTCTCTTTGTGTGTATATCTATTTTTCACGAACCCCCTCCCCCTCTCCCTTGTATCATAGAACCCCCCCCCCCCTAACGCAGACCTTACTTAGGCTATTTGTAGCCTAAGTATAGGGGGGACCTGCCTGCTCTTCCTTCCCTCGTCCCGTCTTCCTGTACTTAGGCCAATTTTGGCCTAAGTATAGGGGGACCCTCCTCCTCAGTTCCGCTATATCACCATGTACTTGAACCGAGCCTTGGCGTCATGGCACTTGTGCTATGAGGACATAGCAAATTTTAAGTATAGGGGGGTATGCCGTATATTATTGTATTTTACTTTAGCCTTAGCTCGCATTTTAAAACTTTTTAAATTTTATTTTTCGGGCTGGGTTTTGGTAAACTAGTGAACTGAGTAAAAACCTGTAAAAAAATTAAAAATGAGGGATTAATTTTTGTAAATATTCCTTTTGAAAAAAGAAAAAAATCTTTTCTGGAGGTTGACTCTGACTACTAGGTTTTAGTAGGCATTTTCAGTGAGGGAACCTCGGTCTCCCTTAGCAGAGTGGGTGGTTTAGAGGACATCGCATACGGCCCCGTCCTCAAGTAACACGGGCCTCGGCCCGTACTTACACCCATACTGGCTGACAGTGTATACTTTTATTTGAGCCTGGGCCAGTTATTGTCTCTCCGAGGAATTAAAAAAAAGTATAAAATTAAAACCATAAAAATTTGCAAAAGCTAAAAATCACACAAAATTCACTAATCCATGGAGTTGGTGTATTCCTGACACATTCACACTCACGCAAGGCTTGAGGATTTTTGAGGACACTGGACCTTTGGGATCTTGAGAGTCTGAGTTAACATGCCTTAGTCATTAGGGTTTTTCATGACTTAAATATCCACACTCTTCAGGTTTTGAAAATTTTGAGTGCTATATTGCATTCCTTCATCTCTACGTTCAAGAAAATATGATCAGCACAGTCACTTCCACAACCGCATGATTGATGAGCTGAGTTGAGATATCACCTGAGGAACGAGGACCATGGATTTAAGTTTAGACCTGATCTAATGATATTCGAGGATGGGATAAAGTTAATGAAGGCTTCAGAAAACCTGAGTGTCAGCAAAAACCCTAGCCAGTATGTGAACAAGATTCATATGCTATCTCTTGATATTTACCTAAAAGTGCCAGGGTGTGATGAAACTTAAAGAAACTTGTTGATCAATGTGCGACAATCTCTTGGTAAAAGCAGTGGAGCTAGCCAACAAAAGAAATGAAATATCAAAGAAAAGCTCTAAATCCAAAGTCAAATTCCAAATGAGCTTCCACCAATGGCGAGCGCTCCCAAACATTTTAAAGTGTCCACTTGGACCAAGCCGCTAATTAGGACCAAGGAGTCGGGCTGACACCACAAAAAGGACCCTGCATCATAAGCGATACAAGTCCGGGTGTCGAAGGTATCTTAGATACTCAGAAAAGACACACCCCGGTATATTCCCAGAAAAACAAGTGCAGACGACTCCACCTCTCTTGACGGACACATTGATCAACAAATTAATAATTTACATGTGTTGAGTAAAAGGCACTCGAGAGGCCCCTTGTTCCAATGTGAGGGTTGAGAAAATTAGACACAATCCAGTACCTTCCAATCAGCTGACATCAACATTTCAAAGTCTGACAAACTAATGAGACGGTGGACTGAAGCAAGAACATACTTATTCCCTAGTATTGAGGATTAGGTCTAGAGGAAGATCTTTGGGACTGGAACTTTGGGTGATGCATCGACTCGGCTCTCATGAAGTGCAGTACACTAAATGTCATATCCTTATATTATATGTACAAAAAGAGAGTCTGATAATCTGAGAAGTTGGATTCCTTCTGACTAAGGCTTGGATAAGCCCAGAATTTTAGGATCACTTAGGTCAAGGGTCTTTGAAATATCAAGCCTTGTAAATTTTCACGCACACTGTTAGGAATTAATCCGACTCCTTCATTCTTTAGATGCTCGAGGACGAGCATGGTTTAAGTATAGGGGTATGATGAATCTCGTATTCATCACGCTAAAAACTCCTTATTAAAATCCATGCTTAAACAAGCCAGTAAAAATATCCTCTAATTCTCTATTTTTATCATGTACCATATTGTGGATACTTAGCCTTTAATTATTTGTATTTAATTGCCCTTATTTTTCTTGTAATTATTTTAGCCTCAAAAACCCCTAAAAATTAGGTAGATAACTTGTCTATAAATTGCTGACCCTTAAAAAGAGAAAAAATACAAAAAAATCTCAAAGCCACAAACCTGGTGTTTTTTTATCCCCTTAAAAATACCCCAAAAATAGCTTTTGTACAGATGACCCTCTTTTGGCTTTTTGGCCAACATGAAAGTTGTAGATCTCATCGAGATGAGCAACTTTCATGTTTTGACTTTTTCCTAATTTGACCCCTAACTATTTCTTTTATATTTTCTTTGTTTTTATTTTTGAATTAATCTGATTGGGCCATGTGGCGCCCTCTGGGCCGCCCACGTGGCCCGCTTCATCTCCCGCCACCCAGCCCTCTCCTGGGCCGTTGGATCAGCTCCGCATCACCTCCATCTCCGCCGTTCATCCTCGCCTCATCTCCAACCGTCAGATCTCTCCTGAGATCTGATCTCATCTACACATTCCCGCCCAAACCTCAGCCGTTCGATCACGCGCCCATCCAACACCCCTCAGCCCTCCACGTTGCCCCTCTTTCTCAACCCTCCGATCTAGCACTCATCCTACGCTTCATGTTCAGCCACGTCACCCAATCACCCCTCACCGTTAGATCGCCCCTCATCCTTCAATCCCAACCGATCGCCTTCGCCTAACTCCTAGCCACACGATCAGATCCTAAGGATCTGATCGTGGCCTTCCGCTCACAACCCCATCCAACCGTTGGATCATCAGATCCAACGGTCCTCCGCCTTCGTCTACCTCTATAACCCCCCTTCCTCAGCCGTTACCCCTCACCAACCCAGCTCCCCCTTCCATTTATAGCCACCATCTCCGACCACCTCTCCTGCCTGTAACGCCTCCCCCACGTCGCCCTTGCCTCCGCCTTCACCGCGCAACCATCACCTAACGCCACCTTCATTCCTACGCCTTTATCCTCCACTCCAAAAAATGTCCCACCACTATGAAACCTCTGTTTCTTCTCCGCCTATAAAACCTCGCCCACCTCCTCCAGTCACCTCGTCCACCATTATTGGGTTATGCCCTAGTCTCCTCCGCCCCTCCGGTGACAGCGGAGGGGCATAACGTTGAGGCAAGATGGGTCTAGCTCGGTGTTGACCCACGGCGATTCTTTGCTGTGTCTTGGTGATTCCGGTCACCATTTGAGTCCGTTGGCTGGCTGACCATCTGGGCGACGACCGGAGGCTTTCAAGAGCCTCATCACGAGCTCATCCTCCGCCAGGGTTCCCTCCCCGATGAGGTTCCTTTGCCTCCTTCTTTTTCGTTCTTTTTCTCCCAATTTTTACACCACCTACAGCAACTTCCACCCCCATCTGATCCATCTACTTGTTCCGCCGAACCACTCCGACCTTCGCCGTCCATTTCTCCCTTCTCCAGAACCCCCAACCGCTCTGACCACTCTTCCCCTGCTCCGCCGGAGAAGACGACCTGGGCCATCACTTCTCGCCGCCTCCAAGGCCTCCGTTCACTCACAAACTCATCCGCACACTCCTCGCTTCAGCTATACTAACTTTTGCAGGTCCATTCTCTTCACTAGCCGGAGATTGCACCTCCCCGCCGATCTCGAGCTTCTTCTCCGACAACCATGCTTCGACGGGGAGCTCCATACCTCCATGGAGCTTCGCAGTAACTCCAAGAACTCTGCCAGATCTCCAGCAAGCTTCCACGACCCTCAGACGACCTCGGGAGGCACGGCGGAGCTATTGGCAGGTCGCCGGAGCCTCGCCTCCTCCGGTGACCTGCGGAGGAGCACGAAGGTACAGGCACCGTCCGATCCTCCTGATAGGACGGTCCTGATGAAGACACGTGTGGATCCGAGCCGCTTCCCCAACCTACAGGCTCGGGTCATCCGAGCCTCCCGACAGACCTCCAGAAGATGCCACGTGTCCCGGAAGCAGCGGTTGTGACCCGAGCCTTGCCCTCACGTGCAACGCACGTGAGAAGCTGGGTAAATTGCAAAAACGACCCAAGAGTTTTGAAGAATTACAATTTGGTCCCCAGGCACGTGCCTCACGTGCGTGCCTGGGTATTTTACAGGGAGGCCCTCATGGTTTGGAAGAATTACAAATAGGCCCTTGTGCGCAAATGAAGAAATTACAACCGGGCCCAGGCGGTTTTTGCTATTTGCATTTAGGTCCCTCCGGGGACCTAAATGCAATAATTATCCCTTTATTTTATTGCATTTTTATTACAATTATGCCCTTGCACTGTTTTTAGCATAACTTGAGCATCGTAGGTCTAAATTGCATGATTTTAGTGTCGTTTTGATCCTTATTTTGTCCTCTACATTCTAGCATATCTATTTGTTCCATTTGGCACTGTTTTAATTTAAGTAATTTTTTATGTGAAAAATGGGACCATGCCTTACTTGTCTTGCTGGATTTGATGACCGATTTTTAATGATGTGTTCAAATGGGCCCTAATTTCTTTCTATATCACGTTGCTCTCATTTTAGGGTATAATTGGTAGCATTTGATTCATCATGCATATTCCTTTGCATTATTTGCCCATGCATCACTTTAACTTGCATAAAAACAAAATAAAAAATGCATATATCATAGCATCGCTTTTGCATATGGACCTGAAATTGAGATTAAATCATGTTGAGCTTCATGAATCAAAATTCAATACTAAGATTAGGCTATCGTATCTCTGTGTTCGACCTTGGTACACTTACCAAGTATAAATATTCCACAGCATTCATGGTCTGTGGTTTTGCTGAACAAAATTCGCCTCCTGTACTACAGCATAATTTCATAATATTATAGAGGCGAGTTTTACGTTCATCAGTGGGTAGATGACCGAATGGTGTTATATGGAGAGGAGGTGGTGCATGCTCTGGAGGTTCATGAGGGCAGCCTCCTCGGTGTGATCATCGATTCATTGCTGGGATTTAATAGCGCTTGAGGGGTCATTAGCGGTGGTGAAAGAGAGAGGATTTCAAGGGTTGGAAGGCAAAAGTTGAAGAGAGAGAGAACAGACGAAGGAAAAAGCTGGAGAGTCGGAACTGGAGGTGAAGAGAAGAAGATAACTCTTGATATAAAGAGGGGGAGGAGATGCATTAGTGTATTCTTTTCTTCGATGAAGGCTTGCACTTAACTCCTCCTTGACGTATGTCGTTGTAGAAAATACGTTTGTCAGCACATGGCACCGGGAACAGGGATGTGGCGTCATTGGAGAAGGCACATTGTCTAATAAGATTGCAAAATAGAGAGATCACAGATAGAGAAATGGAATGTAACGGTGAAGCCATGTGTCAAGACCAAAAGAGGAGCCAAAAGAACTCAACTTTAGTTAATATATAGATATTCTCGTCAATCCTTCATGTGCTACAATGAATTAAAATGATAGACCAAAGTGCAAATGAGCATAGATATATGCACAGATTCCATCTAATTAAACTAACTATTTATCACCACAACTCCTAAACATATTCTCACATCTAAAACTCATAAAATGTGGATGTGGGTTATAATTAGTGAAGATTACTACTTGACATCTTTGACTTAAGAATTTTGGATGGTTATCAACGGGTCCATTCGGCTCCGAACTCAACAAGTTGTCATGGCTAATTTTCCTCGATAACGGACTAGAGACCTAAGTCCAAGTCATTACAAATGATATCAAAGTCAATTTTCCTCTGATAGTGGAAAGAGCTACTCGAGAGGTAGAGTCATCCATACAAAGAGGTAAGAGAAAAAGCTACCTGAAGTGTGCTACCGTCATTGTCACTGGAAATAAGTGATGGGTCATTTCACAACGAGAACGTTGCGAATATAAATGGGAGAGCTTGTAACACCCCAATCCCCGTAGTCCTACGTATAAACTCATGAAGTGTGGGTGCAGGTTTTAAATGTTGGAGCTTATTATTTGACAACTTGGACTTAATCATTTTGTATGGTTGTCAACGGGTCTATTTGAGTGTAACGTCCCGGGCTTAGGTCTCCGGTCTGTTATCGAGGAAAACTGAGCATTACTTGCCCTAACAACCTCTTGGGATCGGGCCCATGCGCACCCGATTAACCACCCCCAAAATACTCCAGTCGGGTTCTTCGGTAGTAAGCTCCTCACTATTTATCCCACCCGGAAATTTCATGTTCCACGTATGGGACCTTTTTTGGTGGTATTACAACCTCCCCCCACTTATATTCGCAACGTCCTCGTTGCGACATGGCACATCACTTCTTCCCAGTGACAGTGGCGGCTGCATGCTCCGGGTAGCCATTTCCTCCAACCTCTTTGTAGGGGCGGCTCCACCTCTCGGGTAGCCCTTTCCACTGTCAGAGGGCGTTCGGCTCTGATACCATTTGTAACGTCCCGGGTTTAGGTCTCCGATCCGTTATCGAGGAAAACTGGCCATGACAACTTGTTGGGTATGGGCCCAAATGGACTCGTTGGCAACCACCCAAAATGCTTAAGCCCAAGTTGTCAAGTAGTAATCCCCACGACTTATAAACCACACCCACACTTCGTGAGTTTTAGGTATGACACTATATTTTGGGGTTGGGGTGTTACAACCTCCACCACTTATATTCGCAACATCCTCATTGCGACATGGCCCATCACTTATTCTCAGTGATAGTGGCGGCTGCACGCTTCGGGTAGCCATTTCCTCCAACCTCTTTGTAGGGGTGGCTCCACCACTCAGGTAGCCCTTTCCACTATCAGAGAGAATTTGGCTCTGATACCATTTGTAACGTCCCAAGCTTAAGTCTCAGGTCCGTTAGCGGAGCATTACTGGCCCTAACAACCTCTTGGGATCGAGCCCATGCAGACCCGATTAACCACCCCCAAAATGCTCAAGCCGGGTTCTTCGGTAGTAAGCTCCTCACTATTTATCCCACCCGGAAATTTCGTGTTCCACGGTATGGAATCTTTTTTTGGGGGGTGTTACAACCTCCCCCACTTATATTCGCAACGTCCTCGTGCGACATGGCACATCACTTCTTCCCAGTGACAGTGGCGGTTGCACGCTCCGGGTAGCTATTTCCTCCAACCTCTTTGTAGGGGCGGCTCCACCTCTCAGGTAGCCCTTTCCACTGTCAGAGGGTGTTCGGCTCTGATACCATTTCTAACGTCCCGGGCTTAGGTTCCCGATCCGTTATCGAGGAAAACTGACCCTGACAACTTGTCGGGTACGGGCCCAAATAGACCCGTTGGCAACCACCCAAAATGCTTAAGCCCAAGTTGTCAAGTAGTATTCCCCACCACTTATAAACCACACCCACACTTCGTGAGTTTTATGTATGGCACTATGTTTTGGATGGGGGTGGCTAATCGGGTCCGCATGGGCCCGATCCCAAGAGGTTGTTAGGGCCAGTAATGCTCCGCTAACGGACCGGGGACCTTAGTCCGGGATGTTACAAATGGTATCAGAGTCGAACGCCCTCTGACAGTGGAAAGGGCTACCCGAGAGGTGGAGCCAACCCTACAAAGAGGTTGGAGGAAATGGCTACCCGGAGCGTGCATCCGCCACTGTCACTGGGAAGAAGTGATGTGCCATGCCACAACGAGGACGTTGCGAATATAAGTGGGGAGATTGTAACACCCCCCAAAAAAAGGTCCCATATCGTGGAACACGAAATTTTTGGGTGGGATAAATTATGAGGAGCTTAATACCGAAGAACCTGGCTTGAGCATTTTGGGGGTGGTTAATCGGGTCCGCATGGGCCCGATCCCAAGAGGTTGTTAGGGCCAGTAATGCTCCGCTAACGGACCGGGGACCTAAGCCCGGGACGTTACAAATGGTATCAGAGCCGAACGCCCTCTGACAGTGGAAAGGGCTACCCGAGAGGTGGAGCCGCCCCTACAAAGAGATTGGAGGAAATGGCTACCCGGAGCGTGCAACCGCCACTGTCACTGGGAAGAAGTGATGTGCCATGTCGCAACGAGGATGTTGCGAATATAAGTGGGGGAGGTTGTAACACCCCCCCAAAAAAAGGTCTCATACCGTGGAACACAAAATTTCCGGGTGGGATAAATAGTGAGGAGCTTACTGCCGAAAAACCCGGCTTAAGCATTTTGGGGGTGGTTAATCGGGTCTGCATGAGCCCGATCCCAAGAGGTTGTTAGGGCCAGTAATGCTCCGCTAACGGACCGGGGATCTAAGCCCGGGATGTTACATTGAGCCCGTACCCAACAAGTTGTTGGTCAGTTTTCCTCGATAACGGAATAGAGACCTAAGTTCGGGATGCTACAAAAGGCATCAGAGCTAATTTTCCTCTAATAGAGGAAATGATTACCCAAGAGGTGGAACCACTCCTACAAAGAGGTATGAAAAGGTAGCACCTCAATCCCTAAACGTAGTCTGACATGTAAACCTTTTGAAATGTTTGTGTTATAAGTAGTGAGAATTGCTACTTAACAACTTGAACTTAAGTATTTTAGGTAGTTGTCAACGAGCCTATTTGAGAGTAAACCAACCAATTTTCAAGGTCAATTTTCTTCGATAACAGATTGAGAACTAAGTCCAAATCGTTACAAATTATCTATCAACCTACCTAAATTTCAGAGACATCACGTATATAATATGAGCTACACAGAAAAGCACTCACTAATATTATCTATTTAACCATACATAACCAACAACAACATTCAAAACTTTGTAACAAGTAGCTACATATTTAAACGCGCATCATCTTCGACCCGATCCATGAACACTACAAAATAAATAACAAAGCTTTCTCTCACGTTAAGTTGGATTTGTTATATTGATTATTTGCATCCATTCAAATCCATTTTGGATCATTTCCGGATTAGATCTAAATAATTAAAAGCCAAATTCGAATAGTCTCTTTCCAACTAGGGATGCAAACGGATAAAAATATATGCGTATTCGATCTACCGTATTGTTTTATATAGTGTATCACTTTCGTATCCGTAAACATAGATAAGTATATCACTTTGATATTCTCAAATATATGTATCAGTATATCTGTTTCATATATAAATATAGTTATAATTTTATTTTTAACTACATGTATCATAATTTTATACTTTTTTCCCATCAAAGTTGTAATAATTATTATGATATAAACACATTTAGTATATTTATATTATGTGTATTCCATATGATGCATGTATTTAAACTTAATTCTATAGAGTATTTCTAATATTATTCCTTTGTCAGCGATATCCATTTTAGATCTGTATCCATTTTACATATGTATTCATTTTTTAAGGATATGGTAGCAGTTTTCATATTCGTCAATATTTGTATCCACACCATGTTCATATTTAAAATTGGATAAAGAATGATAACACATATATCCATAGAGGGCTGATCCTGTGAGAGCTAAAAGCTGTGAGAGCATGATAGTAGCGACTGGATCATTAGATTCGGTCATCTCTCTCCTGATTGATTTCATGAAGAGAGAGAAAAGCAGAATCTAGCGGTTTAGATTCATTGCTCTCATGCTCTCACAGTTTTGGTTCTCACAAGATCAACCCTCTATATTTGTATTAGTATGCGCCCATTTATTGCCTTAGCCTTCACTAATATTCATGGGATTAGATAGTGAATAACAAAAGGAAGAAGGTTGGTGAAGAAAAAAATAAGCATACATGCACAAAAGAAACAATAGAAACACGACAAAATTGGAGCGAATGGAACACAACTGGTACAAAAAGATTCTGACATTTCTATGTAAATTACTTCCCGTTGATGAGGTTTAATATGAGTTCTTCAATGCATAGATGTGCTCCCAAATATTTAGTTGCTGATTAAAGAATGGGACCGCTAAATCTCGCTTGGTCAGTTGGAAGATAGTGATGCTCTTTAAGGGAAGACGAGGTTTGAGTGTGTAGTTTGGATGTCATGAATAGGGCGTTACTTATGAAGTGGATTTACCAGATTTCGGGTGGTGGCTCTGACCTAATATGTCTAGTTCTGAGGAAGATTTATGGGTCTCGGTGGATCTTCAGTGGCAGCCACGGGTGGAGCTTCGGACTTTTAGGAAGGGATTTGTTCAGTCCTGCCACAGATCGCTACCTCAATGGCGCTACGTTGGGTGATGGTCGTTCCTTTCACTTCTATCGAGATGATTGGCCTAGACATGGGGACCTTGCGACTTCGTTCTCATAACATTTTGCGTTGGTGACTGACAAAAACTTATTAATGATGGAGGTTGGTTTGATGGGAGTTGGTCTCCATTTTTTCGTTCTTAGCTCTCAAATCATAGGATGGAGGAGCTCCTAGATCTCAATGAGTTCATTTCTTGCATTGCGAGGCATGACGATGGGAGGGACCATCGGCATTGGTGTAATGGTCATTTTTAAGTGATGAAGGCCTACAAAAAACTCCATAATATACTTGTTTTCAATCCGGGCATCGCCGTGACCTCACTAGGACTTATTTGGAGGTTAAGGATCCCTTAGAGAGTCGATCTTTCTTTGGTTATTTGGGTATGACTGGTTGATGACAGGAACCAGACGAATCTATTTTTTTCAAAGGGATGGATGTCATATGTCTGAGATGTGAAGTGGATCTTGAAAGTTTGAATCACCTTTTTCTTCTCTTGTCTCAAATTAGGCTGAGGTTGGGGTTCCAAATGTTGCTACTATGGATGTTGGGTAATTCTGTGCGTCGTTAGAGCCTTCTGAAAATGCGGGAATAGAGGACATGATTGTGTGATGTCTATCCTTTAGGCTCTTACTAGAAATGGTGTGATGTTCAAAGAGGAGACTCTACGTTGAAAATGTTTCGGTTACTACCAAAGTCCTTCGGAATTCGTGTCTTTGAAATTTTTGTTCTAAACTTGTGAATATAAAGTTTTTTTATACGTTTCTACGAGGTGACATCTTTCCTTTAAAAAATAATGAAACTATTACATCAGGATCATCGGAAACTTTGTCAATTGCATTACAGCCCCTACAATCTTTGTAATTACTTGATGACCCCTGTAAGATTACACCACTCTATGCAAATACCTTGCCGTTAAGCAAACTCTACAGACGTAACTAATATTGGATTATTCTAACATCTGCCAAATATGACAACAATTATGATATTGGGCACATGTCCAGTTCATCGGATATATTGAACCCCGAAGCAATAAAAACATCGCTGGTAATAATACTGGGCACTGGAAGAAGCCGAAGGATACACATGAAAATTCACATGTAAACATAATTACCGAGAGATTCGAGCCAAGTGAAGGGCACGTCTCACTAAAAATCTAAACTATATCTTATTATGATCTGAATAGGCAGCTTGTGGTAAGGAAATTAATAATATATATATAGAGAGGGGGGATCCTACTCCATGGAGTAGGTAACTTACCTACTCCACTTTCTTTTTTCAAAAATTTTTAATTTTTTTTTTTGAAAAATGCTTTCATGGTTTTGCATAATTATATCCCTATAATATGTCATTCAAATTTCGACAGAAACAGAGACTCCTACGGCCTCCATACAGAACATGAAAAATACAGCAAATCTGTGACCGTTAAAAAATGACTGTCTGGATGGAGGCCATAGGAGTCTATGTTTCTGACGAAATTTGAATGACATATTAGAAGGATATAGTTCTGAAAATTTATGGAAGCATTTTTCCAAAAAAATAAAAAAAAATTGACAAAGAAGAAAATGGAGTAGGTAAGTTACCTACTCCATGGAGTAGCATCCCTTTTCTCATATATATATATATAGAGGAAAGGGAGCCTACTTTGTGAAGTAGGTAACTTACCTACTTCACATTTCACTTTTTGCAAATTTTTTTTATTTTTTTGAAAAATGCCACCGTGGATTTTCATAATTATATCCTTCTAATATGTCATTTAAATTTCATCAGAAACGGAGACTCCTACGGCCTTCATCCAGAACATGTAAAATACGGCAAATCTGTGACCGTTAAAAAATGACTGTCTGGATGAAGGCCGGTAGGAGTCTCCGTTTCTGATGAAATTTAAATGACATATTAGAAGGATATAATTATGAAAATCCACGGTGGCATTTTCAAAAAAATAAAAAAAATTGCAAAAAGTGAAATGTGAAGTAGGTAAGTTACCTACTTCACAAAGTAGGCTCCCTTTCCTCATATATATATATATATATATACATATACATATGAAATACTTCCAATAAGGCGCACCTTTCCGGGGTGCATGGAAAGCTCGTCATCTCAGTCATCCATAATTAATCCAACGAATCCGATTAATGCTACTTTTATCTTAATTTATTAAATGTCAAAAACCCATTTTAGTCATTTAGTCACATTTTAAAAATAGAATGTGACAACTAACATTCTATTCTTGGTCCCTTTTTGGCAATCCATTGCTATGGTTTTCCCCTCCCACAACAAACGGCGGCGGCATGGGTTCCACGTGGAGCATGACGGTGGCTGCGTTGGTGGGTGGTGCACGGGGCGGAGCACGACGACGACGAAGTTGGTGGCGGCGCATGTGGCGGAGCACGACGATGGTGGAGGAGATGGTGGTAGCACATGTGGTATGTTCTCCTTCATTGCATCTTCGACAACTTCGATGCCAACCGTGATGGCGTCCTCACCATCAACAAACTCTTCCTCGTCCTGATGGATCATGGGCAGTGGAGGACATGCATGGAGGAGGTGGGTCGTGGAGGAGAAGGATGGAGGAAGGTGCAGATGGAGGAGAGCATGCCCAGATTTTACAATCAGACATCCTTTTTACAACCTCGGTCCCTTTTTTACAATATCTGATCCTTTTTACAATGTCAAATCATTTTTTTACAAATCTCATATTGTTTCTTTACAATTTCAGATTGTTTCTTACAATTTTGGATTATTTTTACAATATCATGTTACTTTTTACATTTATAATTAAAATTATAAATTTCTAACAATTTGGGTTCGCGAAAGAGAAGTACCGCGTATATTTGTGAAAACGCACATAATTTTGGGTGTGGATTTACAATCTTCATACAGATTTTACAAAACGTGCATGAACTTTTACAATAGTGTTATCAAAATTACAATTATAATAATATAACTATTACTAACTGTGATTTTATTTTACAATGCAGGATACAGTTCTACAATATCAACAAGAATTTTACAAAGAGCTCTGCTATTGTGCATTGCGCAAAATGCTACCATGTTGGCGAAACTTCATTAACTAAAAGGCAACAAAAATACCAAATCAGACGCGCTAAAAATGAAAAAAATACAAGGATGAAATAAATTTCAAATTTAAAATGAAATTCGAATTCAAAATGAAAATGTATGGACTAAAATACCCTTTTGGATGAAGAACCACTAGATCGAGATCTAACGGATCTCCTGATGGGCTTTCCATGCGCCCAGGAAAGGTGCACCTCATTGGAAGGGCCCTCTATTTATATAATTTATATATTTATATATTTATATATAGAGAGGGGAAGGGATTCTATTCCATGGAGTGGGTAACTTATCTACTCCATTTTCATTTTTTCTATCTTTTTATTTTTTTGAAAAATGCTTCCATAGATTTTCATAATTTATCCATCTAATATGTCATTCAAATTTCGTCAGAAACAGAGACTCCTATGCCCTCCATCCAGAACATGTAATTTAGCCATCTTAGATTTGATGTAATTTACTCGTTCTAGATGGAGGGCATAGGAGTTTCTGTTTCTGACGAAATTTGAATGGCATATTAGAGGGATATAATTATGAAAATCCATGGAAGCATTTAAAAAAAAAATAAAAAAGTGGAAAAAATGCAAGTGGAGTAGATAAGTTACCTACTCCATGGAGTAGGATCCCTTTCCTCATATATGTATGTATAGGGAAAAAGGAACCTACACCCGGCTCTTTTTGTTAGTATTTTTTATTTTTTTAAATGAAACTTTTGAGAAATTAGATCACCATATATCACCATATTGTCATTCCAAATTCAACTTAATTTGAAACTTCTATCATCTCCGTCAAGACTACCAAATTTTAACGGTCTCAGAATTGCTGAAATTGATCACTTTTAGATGAACGTGTTAGGAACGGATGTTTTGCATGAAACTTGAAACACATATTCCCATCAATATATTAAGCAAATCCCCCTAAGGTTTCCTTCAAAAAAACTCCAAAAATAATGAAGAAGAAAGTCAGGTATAGGTAGTTACCTACTGATGAACGTCAAATTCGCCTCTTTAATAATGTGAAATTGTCGTAGTACAGGAGGCGAATTCAGTCCAGCAAAAACCATTGTCGTTTGAATGTTGTGGAGTATTTATACTTGGCAAGTCTACCAAGGTCGAACACAAGGACACTGCTACTTAATTTATTTATCGAATTTCGATTCAATAAGTACAAGTGTGAATTAATTTCAATTTCAGGTCCACATGATGAACTATGCAATTTAAAATGCAATACTAAGATGCATGCAATTTTTAGTTTGTTTTTATGCAATTATAAGAGGATGCATGAATATGTTGCAAGAGAATTTATATGCAAACTAAAGACTACAATTATACCCTAAAAATATGAGCAACAGAAGAGAAATGGAAATCATGGTCATTTTAATCGCAACATTAGAGGCAGTCGTCAAATCAGAGCACAGACAAGAGAGCATGGTCTCATTTATCACATAAAAAATCACTTCATTTAAAACAGTGGCAAATGAGAAAATTAAACATGCTAAGATGTAGAGGACAAAACAAGGATCAAAACGACACTAGAATCATGCAATTTGGACCTACGATGCTCAAGTTATGCTAAAAACAATGCAGGAGCATAATTGCAATAAAAATGCTAAAAATAAAAAGGATAAATATTGCATTTAGGTCCATGTAAAGGACCTAAATGCAAATAAAAGAAACCACATGGCCCTTGTGAAATTTTTCCATGCGTGGGGGCATTTCTGCAAATTCCAAAAAGTTGGGGGAGCTCCTTGTAATTTACCCAAACACACACGTGAGGCACGTACCTAGGGACCATTCTGCAATTCTTGAAAAGATCAGGGTCTTTCGTGCAAATTTCCCAGGCCCTCACGTGCGGGGCACGTGAGGCACATAAGCTCGAGAGGCTCCTTAGGTTCGGGCCACGTGGCGTTTGCTAAAGGGTTGGATCTGGGTTTGGACCGCCCGAGCCTGTAGGTATGGAGGCTAGGCTCGAGTACCACGTGGCTTA